>OY986045.1:5778489-6125989 GCA_963920215.1 Nineta flava
CCGTGGACTCTCTATTGGCCACAGTTTTATTCCGATTTGAATGAAATTTGGTATTTGAAGCGGTTTTTGTATTTGGAAGGTCAAGTTCGTAATGGGTAATGTCGGACAAGGGGAAAGGGGGGTTTGAAGGCAGGGGCAACACAAAATTTGGCACATCCCCCTTTATTTTCAAAAAATAGAAAAATTTGTAAGAAGTAGAGTTATAGAAAATTAGTTTTACTATAATCTTGTTTAATTTTTTTTTTTGTTACAATAATATTTACAGAATTATTTACAATTTAAGATTGAAAAATAAAAGTCTAAATATCTCTGTACACATTACAGTTGGAGAAAAATGATAAGGTAATTATTTGTAGCAAACATGATTTTCTACAATTTTAATCCTTATGAGTTTTCGATTGTTCTAATATTAACAGAGATATTTTATATTTTGTGTTTTCTGCTTTCTCTATGCCCCTCTTTTCACTTGACCTATGCCATTTATTTATAAAATGGGCCTTGCGAATGCCAAAATTATACCAGATTCGACATTTCATTTTTATCAGACTAAATTGTGATTGCTAGAGAGTATTTATATAGTTTAAGGAAATTCGCAGCCCAAGTTGACGCAGCTCCTGCGTAACGAATTTGTTTTTGTTTGATTCATTCGATGCTGGAATGACACTAGGAACTAATTAACTGAAGGTTATTTTTATAACGAAGGCAATTTAACAGTCCACCAAGATAATAAATCTTCAAATGTTACATTAGTAACATATTACGTCTTTCTAAGTTGATTTATTATTATTTTCTTTGTTTGATTATCATTTAAAGATTTTCTGTACAGATAGTAAATTTCGAGGCAAAAAAGGTCGATTAAACCGAATCATGGTCCTTAATTCACTAACCTATAAGTACGTATTTAAATCATATTTTTCGTTAAATGAAAGTAGAAATGCATCGATACAGAATGTGATCATTCGCCACGTTTGAAATCTTATTCAGATTTTGATTAAGAATCAATGATATTGTTATTTACCTCTTGATAAGTTCAATGTTTTGTGTATTGGAAATACCAAAAAGAAATGTTTTAAAGTATATTTTATTTTTAATCATATTGTGTAAGATCAAAATAAAAGATTATACGTATACGTATTTTTGGTATGACCAACTCACAAAAAATAAAACAACCAAATGTAATCATAAGGTTGTGATTTGCGGTACACAGTGGTTGATTTATATTTTGTATCAGTGGTTCTCAAAGTAATTCATATGGACCTATTGCTTGGTTAGAATAAAATAAGTAACTGTGTGGCGTTTTAAGTGAATAGTCTCGATTTAAATGTTATTGCTATTTTAGTTTATTAATGTCGTTGCATTTGCAAGAAAACTTTTAACCGTTAGATTTTTCAAAAATTTGTACAAATTTAAATCAAAAGCTTAAAAACATTTTACAAACCAAATTCTGATCAGAACACTGATACTCGATATTATTTCTTATGGGAATAATCCCGTCTCTCGGAATCATTTTTATTATTCTGAAACTACGACCTGAATTAAACGAATAGAAAAAGAGAAACTAAGCAGTAAGTTAAGTATTTCATAGATAATATGGGAACAAAAATTTACCATCTATACACACTTTTGTGAAAATTAGTATAAATATCGGAGCATGTAAAAGCAAGTGTAAAAAATGTATTGTTTAACCTACATACGGACGTAGTCAGTATTAGCGAATTTCCTCCAAAGGAAATGCAGCTATTGTTTTTGCACCAATGTTGGAATTTGGTAAAAATTTCTTCGAATGTCCATCGATCCTACCTATTAGATGTTAAAAATCACTATCGCTAAAGTTTTTATGTATATATATATATATATATATATATATACATATATATACATAGGTACTTTTTATAAATGTCTGCGGACTCTCTAGCAGTCACAGTTTTATTCCGATTGGAATGAAATTTGGTATTTGAGTCACTTTTGGTATTCTAAAGGTCAAGTTCGTTAATGGGTAAAATCGGACGAGGGTAAAGAGGATGTAATATTTGAAAAATCGAAAAATTTATCAGGACTTAAGTTGTAGGTACTAAGTTTTACTGTAATTTTGTATCTTATCATTTTTCTGTTACACTAATATTTACAATTAAAGATTGAAAGTTAAGATTCTAAATATCTCTGTTCACATTAAAGTTTGAGAAAAATGATGAGTAATGAATTGTAGAAAACTTGATTTTCTACAACTTTACTCCTTATATATTTTTCGATTATTCTAATATTAAGAGATATATTTAATATTTTGTGTTTGTTTGACACGAATACATGAAATATATTTTATTGTAAAAAATTTTTATTGTCGTTTCCATAGTAACTATAAACTATAATCGTTATACCGTTCTATTTTAGCTATTAATAAATTTAATTTTTGCAAATACTAAAGTCATATCAGATATTATATTTTATTTTGATCACACTAAAATTATGACCGCTAGAGAGTGATTTATGTATTCTAAGGAAATTCGCTAAGTTAACGCAGCTCCTGCGTAACAAATTTTTTTAAAGTGGGTTTACAACAAAATTTTTGTAAATGATTCATATAACAATTTCCCCATAAAATGAAAAAAACCTATTTTTGTGAAACTCATTTACGTCATTGAACTCGTATCATATATTTGTTATTCATCGTAAATAACACAATATATTTCTGTCTGTCTGCTCACCAACCAACCATATTGATTGCGTTTAATTTTATTTGTTCACTGAAACAAAAAAAAAACTCTATTTTTTCCCAACTCTATCATTTATTTTGGATGGTTTTATTTTATCGATATTGTAAGACAGATCAGACATCTATGTGTGAGATATATCAAACAAATACTTACTACTCTAGGTTTTTCTTTATATACAACTCCAACGTTCACTAAAAATGATATGTTTACACAAGAGAATTGTGCACAATCTCTGATGATGACGTTTGAAAAGAAGAAAAAAATAATCAAGGTGTGCAAAACTATATGTGAAAAGCTTTTTTAAGATGTCACAGGGTTATTAAGTCAACACGATTTCAGAACTCTGTCATATTTTGTCAAAGTGACCGTAATATTATTTACGTTCTCGAAACTTGTTTTTGATTTCACAATGCCCCAAAAGGTAAGAATTTGGTGTATATATATATATATATATCTTTGGTGTATTTGGTGTATATATAATATATATAATATATATATATATATACACCAAATTCTTACCTTTTGGGGCATTGTGAAATCAAAAACAAGTTTCGAGAACGTAAATAATATTACGGTCACTTTGTAGATACATATATATATATATATATATATATATATATATATATATATATATACAGGATAAGTCAAAAGTCATGGAATTTTTTGAAAGGGTGGGTAAGGGATGAAATTCTAAGATTAAAAGTCCTTTTTGCGCCAAACCTACAATTAATTAGATACTAATTAAACAAAGTAACCAATAAGCGAAACGCGTTAACGGAAAATGAAATGGTGGGGAATTAACGAAGCATCAGCAGAGATACGTGAGGGGAGTGAGTTCTCCCCATCAGTAACGTAGAGCCAATCAACCTTATGCGTTTCAAATCCGGAATAGTTTTCATAGTACAATCTTAAAAAAATTTTGGAAAAAATTTACATCTTTTTTTTCCAAAAAATCTAATTAACTGAATTATTCAGTTTTTATTAGATTTCTTACGATGAAATTTTACGGCGGCATGTGACGTTGTTTTTTTAAAGTTAGTGTAAAAATTCTTTAAACAAATATTTTTGGGATTATCATAAAGATAGTCTTATAAAAACTCAGTTTTCGATAATCGGACTGAAATCAAAAACTTTTGATTTCAGTCCAAATATTTGAAAACCCTACAATATACTTAACGAAAAGTTGAAAGTCTAAATTGCAATAGATTTGATCAGTGCAAAAACCATTAATAAATTCCTAAGTATAATTTTTTCAATATTTTAGTTTTTAACGAAACCATATATATATATATATATATATATATAAAAATATATATATAAATATATATATAAATATATATATAAATATATTTATATATATATATATATATATATATATATATATATATATATATATATATATATATATATATATATATATATATATATATATTTATATATATATATATATATGTAATGTTCAAATCTAGGGTAGGATTTTAATTAACTAATCGTTTTTCTCCTTTAAAAGAAATATTTATTTAAATTTTGTACAATAATTTTAACATTCAAACTAGAAACTTTTCTTACCTTAAAAAGAAAATCGATTTTAATTGTCAAATTCTTCTATTTCAATATCAATATTGAAAAAATATATCAAACTCTACACTTTAATTTCTATGAAATGATAGTTTTAGTTCTAAATTTCAATATCTTTAAAAAACACTTTAATAAATTTAAATAGTTTTATCTTTATGGTGAGTTAAAAACCAGATGTACTTATCTATGCAACAGAGGTACTAAAAAGTGGTTCACTTTTACATCTCTCCCCTCGAAAATTCAAGAGCGTATTGCTGTGTACAACAAAGTTCGCTTGAGATCTACGACCTTCGCCACCGACTTCATAAATGGTAGACGATATGCGGCTTAAAATTTCCAAAGGTCCAACTCTTATGGGATCTAATTTCTTGCGGTTAAGACGGTTTCCCTTTTCAACATAAACTAAGTCTCCCACCTGAAAACTGTGCTGTTTCTTAGTTTGATCATATCTGTTTTTATTTCGGTTATGATTTCTCTGGGAATTCTCAAATGCCTGTATTTTATCTTGATCCAATTCTTGTGGTTGGCAAAGGGTAGAAGGTATTATAGAAGATCGATTTCCTGTTAGCAAATACTGTGGAGAGAATTGGGTTACGCTGTGTGTGGTACGGTTGTACTCTTTGGTACATTATTTAGCTAGCTTAGGCCAGGACTGTCGCGGTTATTCGCTAATCTTACAACGAATTCGGTTTACCAATGTTTAATTGAGTCGTTCATTGAGAAAATCGATTTTAATTTGTCAAATTCGAGAAAGGACAATCTAAAGCTGTAAAAATAGGCGTGACGCTAAAGGTACACAGAAAATTTTTAACTCTTTTGAATTAGTAGCAGAATATTGGTCTGTCAGAAGAATTTTTTACATTATTATTACTAAAAATAGGTCGTAAAAAGTTAATAAGATCTTTGGTTAGCTGACCTGAGGAAGAATAGGTGTATGCGAATCGAGTATAGTGATCCACCAACAGGTGAAGACACCGTTTGGTCGATCGGTACCCTGCAAATACACCAATAGTATCCAGAGACATAATCTCATAGGGTTCTTTAGCTAGTCCCAATTGCGACAGATATCCAATCTCTCGACATCATCTAGATTTATTTCTTTTGCATATATCACACTTATTGCAAAAATCTGTTATTAATGTGTCCATTCTTTGAAATAATAAAAAGGTCGGATTTTGGCTAACATGTGACCTCTTCCAATATGACCATAGTGAGAATACATTTTTTTTATAATTTCTATTCCATAATTATTTGATACATAAATTCGTTCTCTACTTCGGAATCTTTTGTAAAGTAGTTCACCTTTCTTATAAGTTTGCTTGTCGGTAGATAGATCGTTCTGATGGATGATCTGGTCTTGCTTAAGGTCTTCAATTGTGACCAAATTAACTATTTGAAGTACGTCATCCATATTCTCAAAAGAAGACAGGATTTCTAGACAGGGCAGCTTCTTGATTATATTTTCCTGGCGAATACTTAATCGTAAAATCATATTGAGATAGATAGTATTCTAACTCTCCCATTCTTCATCCATTCTAGCTTTTACTCTAGAACTTTAAGTTTTCTAACGGCTTGTGGTCTGAAACTATTTGAAATTAATGTCCTATTAACCAATGTTGCCAGTACAGTATAGCTTTTTTAATTGCTAGGCATTCTAAATAAACAGCCTTTTTCTTTGCTTGAGATGGGGTAAATTTTTTTGAAAAATATGCTACTGGTTTTAATTAACCTCCATCTTGTACCTGTTTCAATAGTGCCCAAACTCCTAAAGCACTCGCATCAGTAAAAAGGAATGTTTCTCTCTGTGGATCAAAAATTGATAAAATTGGGCTTTTGCACAGATACTCTTTTATCTTATTGAACATCAAATCACATTCATTGTTCCATTCAAATTCCGTATTATTTTATAAAAGATTGGGAATAGGTTCAAGTAGTCTTGTATAATCTGGTATATATTTGTGGTAGAAGTTTATTTTTCCCAAAAGCTGCCTAATGTTTTTTTTGTTCTGTGGCTTGGAAAAATTTCTGATAGACTTTAAGTTATCGTGATGTGGCCTCACGGAACTGTTTGCGAGAGTATGACCCAAATAGTTCACTGAGGATTGAGCAAAACTACATTTTGATAACTTGAGCCTAAAACCTTCTGATTTGATGACATTAAGTAATTAGTTTATAGGGGATATGTGTTGATCGAATTTAGAAGAGAATACTATAATGTCGTCTACGTAGTTGATGCAAAATCTTGCAGTTTTTGACGACGGATTGTTGCGGCTAGAACCCGTTGAAAAATTTTAATCGTACTGGGATGGACCAGAATGCAGAATTAATATCAAATACTGAATATCAAGTACAATTTCGGGTTTTAACTACGATGTCCTCAATTCGCGGGAAGGGTTGAGATTCCGGTACTAAGATTTTATTTAGATCTGAAAGTCAATACATAGCCTTGACTTTCTTTCTTCTTCTTTTTTGTAAGCCAGAGTTACAGATGCAGCGAATGGGTATTGGGATTCCTCGATTAGACCGATCTCAAGTAATTTGAATATCTGACTTTCTATTTCGTCCTGAATTGAGCATCTATACGGTTTTTTTGAAATGTATTTATTTTCCACAAGTTGATTTAATTTTCTGAAAACATCGTTCTATTGTTATTTAAAGTCTCTAAAATTTTATTTCTTTTCTCTCTATCTAAATGATTTAGTTTGTCTAGATAAACATTATGTTCCTCAAAATAGTTTAATTGGATTGTCTTCTCATTTTTTAAGTTTGTGATTTTTTCTACATTATTATTGTCGATCCTCTGTAAAATATTTAGATTCTCGTCTTGCATTAATCGGAATGTATTGCATCCAATCCCAATAAAATATCATATGTAAAATTATCATTTTTTATTACATGAACATCTAATTCTTGTTCAATCTTATTAATTTGCAAGGGTAATTATATTTTATTAAAACATTTTGTTACACCACTAATTGTCTTAAATTTCTGTTCGTTTTTCCATATTTTTTCCTTAACATCTTGTGTAACTTTTGAGTTTATCAACGTTATGTTTGACCCACTGGCATAAATTCCCGTTATATTTTTGTTATTAACTTTGACAGTTAGTCTAATTAGTGGTGTGCATTCTAGTTTTTTGTCTTTTCTTGCGCATTTACTGTAAACTCATCGAGTTCAGTTAAGTTTACCCGTCTATCTTCAATACAGCGTCCCTTATTCCTACATGCATCTATTTGATGAAAACGGCCTGGGTTACCCTTTGATTCACAAATGCTACAGAGCCGTTTTTCTATTTGTTTTTGGTTCGAATTATTTTCTGGGAAACGACTTTCGCTTTTAAAGGGGTTCATTTTTTTTCTCTTGGATATGCTTGAGAAAACCCCCGCAGTTTATTCGTAAGCTGTTCAGTTGACGTTATTTCTTCCTTGCCAAGACGATCTTGAATATAAAGTGGAAGACCTACGACTAAATGATTTATGCGCGATCTATCGGACATTAACGGCTCTGTTTCCAACTTTAATTTCTTTTTTTTTAGTGCGTAATCCAAAAATGAACCACTTATAAATTTAAAGTTGTAGGCAAAATACACGGACTTCCAACTTTTGTCACTATAAGTTTTTAAAAATGAATTTCGCCAGTCTATCCAGTCTGAACCTAACCCTAATTTACAATACGTGGCATTGTACCACTCAGAAGCATTATTTTCTAAAAATAACCGTAAAACTTCAATTTTCTGATGGTGTGTTAGTACGTGATTCTTATTACATTCTCTTTCAAAAATATTCATCCAGTCCTTACCATTCTCTTTCCCTTGAAATTTTTCTATAATCAATTTATTTTGGACGAAAGTCGAAAGGTTTCGGCTCTTTTTCATCAAACCTTGCAGTTAATTTTTCAATGAGTTTAATTAACTCCACTTGATTATCCGGAGCCTTTTCCGAACTTTGAATTCGAATTCTCTGATTTTCGTTAGTTAATTCTTCTAATTAAGCATTTTTTTAAACAAAATTTTTATCTTCATCTTGATATAGTAAAGCTATCTCCGAAGGGAGTGTTACTGGCATATTGCGGTAATGACCTATTTTTGTTAAACGTTTGCATGCATTTCTTACAATACTTGATGGAATAGCGTAAGATGTTGTTTCCAACGTCAGACGAACTGATTATTAACGCTTCTCCATTGCTTCCATCTTCTCCAAATTCCAAATGAATCCTTACTTGATGGGAAGACATCTTATCCAAATTTTTATTTTTTTTTTTTTGACGTAAAATCGATTTGTTGACGTAAAATCGATGTTCAAATCTTTGGTAGGATTTTAATTAACAATTAATCGTTTTTCTCCTTAAAAAGAAACATTTATTTTCATTTTGTACAATAGTTTTAACATTAAAACTAGAAACTTATCTTACCTTAAAAAGAAAATCGTTTTTAATTGTCAAATTCTTCTATTTCAAAATCAATATCGAAAAAATATATCAAACTCTAACACTTTAATTTCCATAGAAATAATAGTTTTAGTTCTAAATTTCAATATCTTTAAAAACACTTTATAAATTTCAATAGTTTTATCTTTATGGTGAGTTAAGTATCAGATGTACTTATCTATGTACCAGAGGTACTAAAAAGTGGTTTACTTTTACATATATATATATATATATATATATATATATATATATATATATATATATATATATAAAGTAACGATGAATATTTGATAGAAATCAGTTAAAACATCACTCTATTTTGAACAAACAAAATATTCTCTATTAAGACTGATCAATTTATTTATATTCAAAATAAATAGGTAAGACAGTTAAAATAGCAAGCAACTAGAAGTATATGCATTCTTACATATCGATTTAATTATATACGAGGATATCCTATTACCGCTTTTCACAAACGAATTATTTTTTGTCACCTTAAATAAAAAGTATGTACAAGCCATGACTATTTCAGGTACGTTATCCGAGTTGGTTAAGGAGCCCGAACAAACTCTAATTACAAAAATAAAATTTTATGAACATAAACAAATAATGATTAGAAGTTTTCCTAAAAAAAAATCTAACTTCATTTATATTATCATAATACTATTAAAAGCTATTGTGAACAACTTGTTAAAATTATTGCTAATAGGGTCGATCCACACTATACTGCCGATCACAGGTCTGATAATATTAAGCGATAACATACGCTTCAGTGGGTAATAGTTGACTGAACCGGGAACACAGAGCATTCACACTATCATTCACATGACGTTACAAGTTCGATCTTACTCAAAACTATTTTTATTCTTCGTGACGATAGTATGATTGGACCGGGACTTGACTGTGATGATCGGAACTTGATAATATTTTACCAGACCGAGAACGAACCGTGATCGGCACTATAGTGTGGATCGACCTATATACGGTCATTCAATTTGAAATGTATGTTTCATAAAAATATGAGTTAAACAGAAAAAGTATCACTTATATTGAGATTGGTTCGTTCGTGTTTTATCCGTTATTAAATACTGTCGATAACCATCTAATTATTGCTAATATTTGCATTCAATTTGAGAAACGTATCACTTATATTGAGATTGGTTCGTTCGTGTTTTATCCGTTATTAAATACTGTCGATAGTCATCTAATTATTGCTAACATTTGCATACAATTTGAAAAACGTATCACTTATATTGAGATTGATTCGTTCGTGTTTTATCCGTTATTAAATACTGTCGATAGTCATCTAATTATTGCTAATATTTGCATACAATTTGAAAAACGTATCACTTATATTGAGATTGATTCGTTCGTGTTTTATCCGTTATTAAATACTGTCGATAATCATCTAATTATTGCTAATATTTGCATACAATTTAAAAAACGTATCACTTATATTGAGATTGGTTAGTGCGTGTTTTATCCGTTATTAAATACTGTCGATAATCATCTAATTATTGCTAATATTTGCATACAATTTGAAAAACGTATCACTTATATTGAGATTGGTTCGTTCGTGTTTTATCCGTTATTAAATACTATCGATAATCATCTAATTATTGCTAATACTTGCATTCAATTTGAAAAACGTATCACTTATATTGAGATTGGTTCGTGCGTGTTTTATCCGTTATTAAATACTGTCGATAATCATCTAATTATTGCTAATATTTGCATACAATTTGAAAAACGTATCACTTATATTGAGATTGGTTCGTGCGTGTTTTATCCGTTATTAATACTGTCGATAATCATCTAATTATTGCTAATATTTGCATACAATTTGAAAAACGTATCACTTATATTGAGATTGGTTCGTTCGTGTTTTATCCGTTATTAAATACTATCGATAATCATCTCATTATTGCTAATACTTGCATTCAATTTGAAAAACCTATCACTTATATTGAGATTGGTTCGTTCGTGTTTTATCCGTTATTAAATACTGCCGATAATCATCTTCGACATATCTCTATCTCGTCCATGCTCAATTATTAAGTGATCAAATATATTTTTTGTTTGACAATTATTTTATATACTATATGCGTTCAATTGCCATTTTAACTAAACACACTACTGTTTGCTAAAGTGTTTACTACTAAATAATTGACGACGAAAGTGTGATATTACGTTTGATATTTTATGAAAATGTATAAGGAAGACGATATTGAAAATAAATATCATGCAAAGATAGCTTGAGTTTGTTAATTATGTGTAATGTAAATAACAACTTTCCCTGATTTTTCGCACTCCATATATTTGGTATTGTGAATAATTATGTCAAAAAAAAAAAACAAAAAAAAAACAGACGAATTGAGAACCATCCTCCTTTTTGAAGTCGGGTTAATAAAATTGAATATAATATGTATTATACGACCAAGACAAAGTCTTCTGTTCTTATGCAAAATACAAAAAAGATAAAATAATTTAAAAGTTCAAGACCAATTTTTTAATTCTTATATTTTTTACATGAATTAATGTTTGTGCACAGGAAATAACAAAAACGTGTACTCTGTACATACTTTGAGGTTTCAATTATATTATGATATAGAAAACAGTTTTGGATGCACATGGACTAGATTTAGTTTTTGACAGAAAGTTTAGATAATGAACATTCGATAATTAAAGAACTGTATTAACTGCTGCCAAGTCAACAGATTAAACAGCTATTTCTTGCGGAAACCACTACCGTTGAATAAATATTGACAAGAAATATATCAACGTAACGCCCTTTTAAGTAATTCGATTTAATGACGCAGCAAATAATTTTGTTTCGGTTTCATGTAAAATATTTTTCGAAAATTATACGTTAGATAGATAAATAGATCGTAGAGGTTGCCCTGGAGGGGCTACACTTCGACCATAAGGTCCATTGTGATGCCTAAGGATGTGAGGATGTGAGTGGAGTGGAAATAATTTTTGTGTATAGACTAGCAATTGTTAGGATATGAAGATGCAGCCGACTATAATAGGAACTTTGCCGATATTTATCTGGAGTTAGTGAATTAACCGTTAGACAGTTTAGTCAATTAACCGCCCCGATTTTTTTTCTTAATAATTGACAAACTGCCGATGTCGAGATTCGAACCCATAACCTCCTAGTTTCCAAGTAGACATACTGCGCAGACATTGCAAGCCACTTGGACTGTTAAAAAATTATACTTTTCTAAGCAGACAAGACAGATGAATACAGAAATAAATGATTGTAGGTTTAATAAATGATTGATCGTTAATATTTTACATCACTTAAAATATTCGTGAACTGATGAAAAGAAAATGAATGTGATATACGATATAGATCAAATTGTTTTCTACGAACTGTAATATTGGGCGAAAATATGTATTCTTGTCGAAAAATATCATTCCAATAAGAAACTTTGAAATATAAAATATAATCGGTGAGTTATATTTACCCTTAAAATAGTATACAAATTATATATGTACGACAGATAAATAAATTTTTGCATCTTTGAAAACTTTTTAAAATTTTATAAAGTCGAATATATCCCTTCAAGCCCGAGTGAAATCAATATTTTTAAACATTTCATCAAAATTAATTGTTCTAAACATAACAAATAAAATAAAAATTTTCAAAAACAAAAAAAGATATAAAAATGTAACTTAGTAAAAACTATTATTCTTTATACTCAAAAAATATGGAAGATATATAAAAAAAAATACATTAAAACTAGATTGATTTATTTCCACTAAGGATGTTTTATAAATTAAATAGACCCAGGTAAAATAATTAGTCTAGAATTATTGCCAGATAAAAAAATAATGAATTTAATCAATCTTTGACGTTTCGAGAAAAATGAGTTATCATTTTCAAAAAAGGGAGTTGATGCTATCACAAAATTGACAGAAACATAAAAATTTCACTAAATGTATACAAAATAAAATAAAATTGAATAACTGTCAATGTGACTAGCATTGACTGAATCGCAGGTCACTCAAATATCAGCAACATTCGAGAAACATTAAAACCAACAGAAAAGCCAAGAAACTTAAGACATGCAAAGAAAATTAGTAAAAGCAAAGAAGACATGCTTGTACAGTATGAAAAACTAATACAAGAAATAGTGAACAATCTATTCTAAATCAAAGAAGGTGTATTATATAAAAATTATAAAGGGTAATAAAATTAATATCGAAGATAATAAAAAAAAATTGGAAAAGAAAATTTCTAACAAATAGATCAGATAAAGAAAAATTTGAAAAGGTTAAAAAGGCTAAATATTACAACAATTATAGTAAAAACCTACAATTATAATAAATATTGTAAAAATTATTCAAATTAAAAACCGCCAATGAAACCACATAACTATTAAAAAACTTATTGTTATTGAAATAAACTAAAAACGTTTTGTACAAATTTTGTTTTAAATGAAAACAAAACAAGTTTTAAATGAAAATTTGAATACAATAAAAAATTTTAAGTACAACAGATAATATTCTTAAATGCATAAACTTATTCTATTCAATGATTAAAAATATTAATTCTATCATCTACAAAGAAGATATAATTATTTTTTCTATTGAAATATTGTTATATTTTAATTTTTTAAATATAATTGAAAATAACAAATTTCATTCTACATAACTTCATTACTTATTTATGTAAACACGTTTTATGATACATGGAATAATGTTATGACTACTATAGTTAGATAGAAAATATAAACCTCCATACAACGTTTTTTTTGTGTTATAAAGAAAATATTGGACATGACATGAACTTTAAACAACCATGTTTTCTTTTAAAAATTATTTTCTATCTCCAACCTAATATTATATATATAATATTATCTTTATAACACAAAAAACCTTGTATGGAAGTTTATATAAAGATATATCCTAAAGACAAACATTTAAAACTATAAATAAATAAAAAATTTAGGAAAAGTAAAATGTACCCTAAATGTGACGGTCATGTACAGTGAATGAAAATCACCTAATACGAACCAGAATTCACTGATTTTGATAAACAACCATCATTTAATAATTTTTTGATACTTTTGTTTGTGGTATTACATTTAGAGTTGAAAAAACACATTTTTTTTTTACTATTTATTTTAATATTTGTCTTTATCATCAATAGTTGTAGAAATAATTTTGTATTGTTTTTAAAGCATATAAAAATAATTAATATACAGCAAAATTTAAGTAATCTTATAAGACTATATATTTGAGCGACAAGTGTAAAATTTAGTCTTACAGATCACATTAAATCACAAGTTTTGATTAGAAATGTATTAATAGTGTCAGTAACAAATTCCTAGGTATATTCAATCTTAATTTTTGTAGAAAAAAGTTAACTCTTAAAACTGTAGAGATTGTTGTCTCTCGATAGGTTAAAAACTTTTTTTACATGAGTAATAAAAAACAAAATATTTTTAAATTGTTTAATTTACAACTACTGTTCAAGTATTTACTTAATTCTTTACAACGTTGGTAGTTATAGATTTCGAATTTATTATATTTATTATAAATATGTCTGGAAGCACCTTTGTGTCATATTTATAATGAAATATATAAAAAATTATAATTAAATTGTTTTTTTATGGAAATTAATATACAAATTTTTTTTAAATGTAATTTAAAGAATGCAAATATAATAATATAGCAAATCTATATTACATTTCTTATCAATTGAAATTGTGTATATATTTGAAAGATCATCTTGGCGAAGGGACACACGAGCCTCATAAAAACGTCCGTCTCAACGCACGTTTGTAGAAATATATTGTTCAAGATATACTTGTTCATACTATAATGTGCATTGGAAATAATGCGTTGAGAATGACCTTTGTTTTTCTATCGACGTTGAACTGTTAGACAGCATGTTTAATTAACATCCGTCATTTTAACCGTCATGTGTTCCTAGCCTTAATCCAAATTGTGATTTAAAACTTCCAATGTGCCGATATAAATAAAATAAAAATAAATAAAATTAGAAAAATTTTTACTATAAGCAATCTATAACTATTAACTTTAAATAGTGCCATACTTTAACATGAAAGTATGAATTTGGGCTATTATTAAACAAAAAATAATACTCGTATTTATATTTTTCTGAAAATATTTTGTAATTGTTTTATATCCTATTCGTTTCTATTATCAGATAAAAGCAACTTAAATAGTGGGGATTAGATTATCAAATGATAATTAATGAGAACTCTAGGTTTTTGAAATAAAATTTCAAATTCGCCCCAATACCTAGAACAGGGGCGAATTTGAAATTTTATTAAATAGTTGGGCCTAAAAGCTAAAGGGCTTAAATAGTAATGGTAAATTAAGGGTTTTTTTAAATTCTGTACAAAAATAAAATACATTAGACTTTATATGTATACAAAATGCTTTGGTATAAACATTTGATCATTCTAATTCAAAAATACAGAAAGGAATATTTTATTACCAAAGAATTATTTCATTATAAAGATTGATTAGAAAAGGCTGTCATAAATAGATGCTTGTCTTGACAACAGGAAAGTTGTAACATTTTCGACTTTCTTATTTTAAAGTTCATTTTAATGGAAAAAACACCTTTCTATAACAAAATATTACCTAAGATTATCAGTTTTCGTAATATTGTTTTAGTATTATTCAGGTTTACCTTGTTTGTGTTAATAATGAATGTGTATTTAATATTATGGTTAATTAATTTTTTATTTAATGTTAAATCTATATCTGTCTGTAGTGGTTTTCAATTTTAATTAAACTTCAAAACATAAAACTTTTAACCTTCATTGATATAAATTTGAAGGTATAAAAAACATTGTTAGCCGGTTCTCTTTCGATATATTCATATCTTACAGTTACACTGTACAAACTGAAAACAGGCGACGTAGTTTTATGTACTTTGATAATATCCATAATACAAACTGGGATTACATGCTACTCCAATCTGTTTTGCGAGTTTAACTTGCAATATCTTCATAATATCTTTACATTGATAAAATGGAGAAGATAATGTGTTCGGAAAGAAAACATGAAGTCTATAAAAATTTACGACTTCTTGACGTTATACGCACTCTCGGCTATTCATACGGCACAAAATTAGTAGTATAATAAGTAATATATGTATAATAAGTATATTTTTTTATTTGTGGATAAATTATATTTGTTCTTAAATGAATATTGACAGTTATTAATACATACAAAAAAAAATCAAAAAAATTGTATGTTCACGACCAAATTGAATGCAACATGTAACTAAAATTTTGTAGATAAACTTTTAAAATAAAATTAAAAAAGTAAATAATAATCTTGGCACTTATTATCATTAAAAAAACTCGGTACAGCAATAAGTATGCATGTCATGTCATTAAAAATAAATATAAATGTAAAGCGTAAAATTAAGGGATTAAATTGTAATATATTAAAAAACATATAATCCATAAATAAGTATAAATGTAAATACAATATGTAAATAACATAATTTTATATATACATATATATATATATATATATATATATATATTTATTTATATATGTTTATATATATATATATAGATGTATGTATGTATATTTATAATATGGTATGACAAAAGCAAATAGAATAACATCAAACATAAACTTTAAATTTTATGTCAGATAAAACAAGTCACATGTAAATATTTGTAAATAATATAAAAATATCATATAATGTATATATACATATATATATATATATATATATATATATATATATATATATATATATATATATATATATATATATATATATATATATATATACATATATACATATATATATATATGTATATATATAATATATATATATATATATATATATATATATATATATATATATTTATATTCATATATATATATATATAATATATATTAATGATGATGGAACTAACGACAATCTTTTAAAGGAGAAAACATTCTTTTCCTTTTAAAAATAATTTAACCTTTTAATTTTTTTACACTCAAGCAATACTATAAATTCAATATTAAGAGTAGAAATTAAATCAATTTGCACAAAATATAAATTATCCGATTAGAAGGTTAAATAATTTAGTTTATTTTTCAGTTTGTTTAAGATATTACCTTTTAAAATGAATATATTATGATTATATTTGTTAAATATTAAAACAAAATAAAATATATGTATATTGAAAGTTCTAGTCAATATAAAATAAAGGATATATTTAATTATTTAATGTTAAGAAATATATATATATATATATATATATATATATATATATATATATATATATATATATATATATATATATATATATGTGTATATATATAAATATATATATATATATATTTACATATATGTATATATATATATATATATATATATATATATATATATATATATATATATATATATATATATATATATATATATATATATCAATTAACTAAAAATATATATAAAATTAAATATTTTTCATTGTATAATATAAACTATTATCTTGTACAGGGTAGAGTTAAAAATAATAATTTGAAAATAAAATTTTGATGTGAATAATGATTATGTCGTTTCTGATTATTTTTTCCAATTGTTAACTGTGCATTAGAAAATAGGTAAAAAGAAGAATGGAGAAGTTTTAATTATGGTAGTTAATGGTACGATGAGTGATGGTAGGTATTGCATTTTTTGTCTACGTCTCAAAGAAAAAAGTTTTCGATAATGAATAAAATATTCCTCTATACATTTTAGTTAAGATATTTTCCTGATTCTTGACAGATCTATTGGAATGTGTCAGTAGAAAGCTCGCCCGATTGGTGGTCTTAATATAATTATCTCGGTTCAACTGTTAGTTGGCGAAACGTAACATACATCATGAATATGTAGATATTAGAGGCATATCTAGAGCACGGAAGTGCGCAAGGCCGAGTTTCAGGGGTTTTCGGCCTTCGTACTGACAGTGCTATTACAACACCTTATTTCGGAGCCGATTTGACCCCGAATTATTTTCTGAACGAAAAGAGCTACAGTGCTGATTTTTCGAACATAAGCTATTGAGGGAAGTATAAGAGAAAAAGTTTTTGCTTTTCGTTAACAAATGAACGGTTAAAAAGTTATTTCACTTCAAAAATGCAAAAATAGTGGGAACACCCATAATTCCTGGCTACTAGTAGATCATAATTCTACGATACTTCCAGATATCCTGTAAAGTTGATATTTGGCATACAGGTAGATCTAGTACCCAAACCGATGAGAAAATTCCGAAAACTGGAAATTTCTATCGGAAAAAAAGAAATTTTTGCAATTTTCGTTTCAATTAATTTAACATTATAAAGCATATATCCATCTGATTCGTTGACATTTGTCGAGAGCCCTTTCTGATTGAATGACACCTATGCTTTAAGATTTAGTCATAAATGAATTTATTTCATAAGTTTTTCCTTAGTATGTTTTTAAAATTTTATATAACGCGGCAAATTATTTTTTTCTGTTGATTTCAAATATTTTAAAACTTGCAGCGTTATAAAATTTTAAAAGATACTAAGGGAAAACTTACGAAATAAATTTTAACCAAATTTTTTCTTACATTTAATTAATATACCTCTCATAAATTTTCTTAGCAAAAATTTGCATAATAAATTTATATTAATTTCGGTAAATAGTTTACCGAGTTATTTACCTTGTAAATAGCTCGGCTCCTTAATGGGATATCATCACTTTTTAAGGAGCAACTATTATATGAAGTCTAGAGCTATTTACTTCGTAAATAGCTCGGTCCTTTCTTCCATATCATCACTTTTCAAGGAGCAACTATTATAAGAAGTTTGGATCTATTAACTTTGTAAATAGCTCGGTCCTTTCTCCCATGTCATCACTTTTTAAGAAGCAACTATTACATTCAGAATTTTCCATTTCCATTCATTTATGTTTTTGATCGGATTTATTATTAACAACAATATTTTGTTTTAAATTTACTAAATGATTATAGAGTCGACTAGTTTAAAGTATTCTGGGATTAAGTTTTCTTGACGAAAAACGATTGAAATATTTAGCTGCTTGTAACACTAAGTGGATGTAACAGTAAATCGTGTAGAAAAAAATTTGGAATTGTATTTTACAAAAGAGAAAAGTACATCCATGTATACTTATTAATTCGGATTTTGGGAAAAGGTTTGAATTAATGAATTAGCATATTTTTCAAAAATCAAATTAATAAGACGATTATAAAATTTTTAAACAATGAACGCTACTTTGTGGCCATGTGTAAAATCTTTTTTTAATGTCATGACTTAGTCCATAGCAGGTAGGTCGTCTTCCACATTTTTGAGTATTCACATAAATTGAAATTCTTCGGGCGTAAAATACATATCATATTTTATGCTATTAAATATTCACTAATCCTAAGTAGTAGTAGAGGTAGAGGTAGATTGTAAAGGCTGCCCTGGAAGAGCTACACTTCGACCATAAGATCCATTGTGATGCCTTAGGATGTGAGGATGTGAGTGGAGTGGAAGGAATTTGTGAGTAGACTCACAAATAAGCTATGCGGGTAGGATATGCGGCTGCAGCCGACTATGATAGGAACTTTGCCGATATTCATCTGAAGTTCGTGACGGAAACTGCAGAAAACCTTCTCAAGCATAGCCGGTTATTTCGTTCTTGTACATTCTTTTTTTTTATTTTTATAATTGACAAACTACCGATGTCGGGATTCGAACCCATAACCTTCCAGTTTCCAAGTACTGCATACTACGCAGACATGACGCCTTAGACCGCTCGGCTACTTGGCTGGTCGAAGTAGTAGTAGTAGTAGACTTTGATGTAAATTATGGAGATATTCATCTGGAGTATGTGAAATCAAACTGTCGAAAACCTTCACAAGCATAGCCGTTTACTTTCGTTCTTGTTCATACGCCAATAGATTAGTCCATTAACCGCTCCATTATTATTTTTTAATTAAATTAATTAACTGTCAGTGTTGGGAGTCGAACCAGCAACCTCCTAGTTCATACTAGAGTACTTTTAACATCTGGAAAACACGCACTGGTGGTTCACATACTCTGGGAATAGACAAATTTATTTATTTTTTGATACATTGACCGCCAAATATAACATAATATTTTTTGTGGCATGCTCAAAACACTAGTCAAGTTATATCGCTAATCAAGACCGTCATTTACCGCCGTTTACACGAGGCACAGACTTGACCCGGAAAATCGAGTAAGTTTTAATAAAACATTACGTTTTGAATTCCATAAAAATAATTTTTACTGTTCATTTTATAAGGTTTTCATAACTTTGAGATTCCATGCTCAAGGGAGCTATCAATTGACTGTAGGACAGGACAAAACAATTCCTATGCCCCAAAAATCTGTTAGCAATTGCATAGAAACTGTTACGGATGCAATTAATGATCAGCTGGGTGCAAGATGGATGCAATTTCCTTTTGAAGAAGCGGATCAAATTCGGGGAAGAAGAATGTATGAATATTTGATACTGAATATTCAAAGTGAATTTTTAATGAAAATTGGCCTTTTTTTGATTTTATAATAAATATGGCATGTCAGGGGTTATTGGAGTTATTGATGGTACGCATATTGCTATAGCCGCACCTGTAAATGATCCACCATGTCCAGAACAATTATATTTAAATAGAAAATTATTCTATTCGATAAATACACAAATTGTGAGAGCGTTTTCTTTAACATTTGAAAAATTGAAATATATGTTTTAAATAATTTTTTCACTTTTGTGTATTCAAGGTGACAGATGCAAAAGGAAAAATAATAAATATAAATTCGTTGTATTCTGGTGCAACGCATGATGCTTTTATCTGGCGAAATAGTTAGCTTAAAGCGACAATACAACGTTTGCACAATGAAAGACGATTGGTCAATTCGTGGCTGTTAGGTATTGTATTCAATTTGTAATTTTTTTTAATTATAATTATTTAAATTGTAATTTATAAATTTTAAATGTTTTAGGAGACAGTGGCTATCTGCTAGAGCCATGGATAATGACTCCAGTCAATAACGCACAAGAGGGGACACCTCAAATGAGGTATAATATTGCACATAAAATGACACGTGCTTGCGTTGAAAGAACCATTGGGCTGTTAAAACTATGTTGTCGTTGTCTCCTTAGGCATAGAACTCTGCACTACAAACCACCAAAAGCGAGCAGAATTATCCATGCCTGGACCATTTACCATAGTATTTGAGTTGCAAACAATGTTATTTTACTGGATCTGGATATAATTCACAATAGGAATGATGAATTGGATAATCAACATTTTCACAATGTTGTTGAGGAAGGGGTTTTTTGCTGTAGCAAACATGGCTAGAAAAAGAATCATAGCACAACATATTAATTTGTAAATTATTTATTTTTTAATTAAATGATCAACTAACTTTTCGAAACTATTAGTAAATTTTGTTTGAATTAAAATTTTTTTTTAAATTATCATTTCTCTCCTTCTTATTTTATTGACTTCTTCCAAAGTATTTGCTTGGCGCTCAATAAATACAGCTGTTTTTACCTAGATGCTGCTTTTTGAATCTATTTTAAACTTTGATCGGCGTCCTATAATTAATAATTAACACTGCGTTAGTAAGAAAAATATTTAAAAAATTTATTAAATACGACTCACGAATATTCGCACTCCTGCGTAAAATTAAAGGCGCAGTTTGAGAAATGCCATATAAATGCCGGTGAAGTAATGGAGCAGGATGATGCCAGGGTGTTTGGTCTCGTAGGCCTTGTTGGTAACGACTCTTCGAAAATAGACGTTGTTGGCGTTATATCTGAAAAAATTTAATTTTGCTATTTAAAAAAAATTCATGAAATTAATCATTTCATCTGAAATTTACTAATTATGTAAAAAGTACATTTTTAATTAAATAATTTACTATTTGGAAAAAAAATGATTTTCATTAAAACAACCAACCTCCTGTTTCCATTTGCAAAACCACTTCCAAATTATTAGGTGAAATAGGTACCTGAAACAATAAGGAATTTATGAACTTTATATAACAACTTAGGGCATTTTATTTAATGTTTAAAGCTACCATGTTCTAAATAATAATTTTTAAATTATTAAGATGTTAATTCGTTGTTGAAAGTGTACTTTGAAATTAATGAATACATTTTTATTACAATAAAAATTTAATTGGTTATGGATCTAAGGACTTCTTACTACATAAAATCGAAAAAAGAAGTATAGGCACAAGTATTCCAAGACTTAAATATCTTAAAATATTTAAAAAAATAACTAAATAAAAAAGTTAATAATAGATACTTGTTCAAGTTCATCTCCTCCAAATTCGGCGCATCCCAAATGCTCCGTAATAGCAATTTCTCCTATTAAATTTACTATTCTTTGTTTAAGTGGAGAAAGTGGTATTAATTTTGCTTCTCTACCGCCTGTCCTCTTAATCTCCTAGAGGAGTGCGGCTGGCCATTTCTTTAGTTTCTTCGAAGTCCTTGCCACGTCTATAATTTAAAATAAATGCAATACATTTAAAACAACGATCAAATATACCAACATCTAACCTTTTTCAATTCATCTGCAGTTTTTCCGTGCGCGCCATCAAAACACCCTTCTAAATTGCCCCGCAATTCGTCCAATAATTTTTTACTTTCCTCCTAATTGTGTTTGGTCCTCCATAAACTGGACAATCACAATTTTTTGTTGGTGCGGAACCTTTTTGCTACGCTTCGACATTTTAACCCTAGCCCTGGAGTTAATTACTAAATATATTTAAACAAACTTCCAATACTTTCAAAACTTAAAAACAAAATTAACCTACTGTAATCTATACTAATATAATAAAGCTGAAGAGTTTGTTTGTTGGTTTGAATCTCTGGAATTGCCAGTCCGATTTAAAAAATTCTTTTTGCGTTAGATAGTCCGTTTATTGATGAAGCTTATAGGCTATATACAAATTTAACGCGGGTGAAACCGCGGGAGATAGGTAGGACAAAATAAAACTTAACTAATCGATAAATTGAATAAAAAAATTGCTAAAAAATACTAATTAAAAACTAACCTTAAAAATGAAATAAAACAAAAAAAAATTAATAAATTTAACTAAATTATTTATCAAAAAAATAGAAATGTAAAAAATTAAACTAAACTAATTGATAAAAGTGAATAATATTTAAAAAAATGTAAATAAATATAAAAAAAAACGCAATAAAAATCTGTAGCGCCAACATAAAAGGTATTATAACGCATGTCAGTACTAAGCCTCCAGATATATTTCATTTTGATATCACTAAAATTATGACCGCTAGAAAGTAATGCGATCAAAAATATAAATGTAAGAAAGGGCTACTTTTCGGGGATATCCTTAATGTAATAGTTGCTTCTTAAAAAAATATGATATGGGATTAAGGACTGAGCTATTTATCAAGTGCGAGTGAAATGAATATAAATTAATTATGTAAATTTTTCTTAAAAAAATTATGAAGAATACATTGATTAAATGTAAGAAAAAAATTGGTTGTAATATATTTAGTAAGTTATCCCTTAGTAAGTTTTTAAAATTTTATAACTTGGCAAGTTTAAAATATTTGAATCAAAACAAGAAAAAACTTGCCGCGTATAAATTTTTAAAAACATACTAAGGAATAACTTACGAAATATATTTGAAGAAAATTTTTTCTTACATTTAATCAATTTACCCCTCATTAATTTTCTTAGCAAGAATTTGCATAATAAATTTATATTAATTTCAGTCTCACTTGGTAAATATCTCCTTCCTTTATCTCATATCATCATTTTTTAAGGAGCAACTGTTACGTTAAGGATTTCCCCGAAAACTCGGCCGTTTCTTATACTTATTTTTTTGATCGGGTATGATTACTTTTTGAAAGGTAAGATCAATATAGTATTAATATATAACGAATATTAATTCTAGGCATTATTTACCGATTACTTGAACTAATCGGATTTACTAGATAGACTACTATTGTTGATATTTTAATACTCTTTTTTTTTATTGTTGACCAAACTTTAAATATTTTAAATATTAAAATATCAACAATAATAGTCTATCTAGTAAATCCGATTAGTTCAAGTAATCGGTAAGTAATGCATATATATATGCATAATATATATGCCTATAATATATATGCATATGCATAAGTAATGCATATATATATGCATTACATACCGATTACTTGAACTAATCGGATTTACTAGATAGACTATTATTGTTGATATTTTAATATTTAAAATATTTAAAGTTTGGTCAACAAAATATTAACCTAGCAGTTGTCCTCGTATTTTGGAACGAAACTAAGTTACCTGTGAAAGTGGAATTGAACAAATTATGTAATGTTTCTAGGACAACGAAATGTTGATATTGTTTTTATTATCAATACAGATTGAAATATATGGCAGTATGTGAAAGACAAGCAAACATTATAAAAGAATACTCTTGAAATTATAACTTTTGTAAATTATACACATAATATTTTAAATCGTCAATAAATTGTTAAAGTCAAAAAGAATTTACTTCAATAAACGAACCCGTGCAAACCGCTACATTTGACCGAGGTGCTCGTCAGGGAAGTGTCATGTTGTTCAGATCCCGAGCTAACGAAGAGCAGATCGGTAAGGGTATAGAAATTGGAAGAACATTGTCACAAATACGGAGGACTGTGCCCGTGAGAGTGATGAAACTCAACCATCACTCTATGGCGCTTAAAAAAGGAATCGTTTTAGGCGAATGTGAGCCAATTTTTCGATAGTAAAAGCTGACCAATGTATTACTGGCAAGAATGTTGGTGGGATGTCAAAAGAATTGGCAAATCTAGTTAAGGAATCATCCAGACATCTTAACGACCAACAAGTCGAGTCCCTCAAACAACTGATTCGCGGGTACCAAGACACCTTTGATGTTGACAATGGGTTAAGGGGCAGGACTGATATTGTGAAGCATGAAATTGACACTGGCGACACACGACCTATCCGGCAAGCAGCACGACGGTTACCATTAACAAAGAGAGAAGAAGCCGACAAAATGATCAATGATATGCAGAAAGAGGGCATTATAGAACCATCTAGCAGTCCGTGATCTTCTCCAGTACTGCTGGTGAAGAAAAAGGACGGTTCAACAAGATTCTGCGTCGATTATCGTCAATTAAATAATATCACTAAAAAGGACAGTTACCCTCTGCCCAGGATTGACGATACCCTAGACTCTCTTTTTTGATCACAGTATTTTTCAACATTGGATCTTAAGAGTGGTTATTGGCAGGTCGAAATGGCACCTAAGGATCAAGAAAAAACCGCATTCACAGTTGGTTCTGGATTTTGGCAATTTACAGCCATGCCATTCGGACTCTGCAATGCACCAGCGACGTTTGAACGACTAATGGAGACCGTGCTGGCAGGACTATCCTGGAAAACATGCCTAGTGTACCTGGACGATATAATTGTCGTGGGAAAATCATTTGAAGACCACTTAAGGAATCTGAAGGAAGTGTTTCAACGATTGAGTAAAGCTGGTCTTAAACTGAACCCGAAGAAATGTCATCTTCTTCAGAGACAAGTGCAGTATCTAGGCCATATCGTTTCTCCTGAAGGAGTCTCTGTTGATAGTGGAAAAATCAATAGAGGAGTGGCCAAGGCCACGAAACAAGCATGAATTGCGAAGCTTTTTGGGACTATGTACTTACTATCGGCGATTTGTCACTGGTTTTGCTAACCTCGCGAAACCATTAACTCGTTAACTAAAAATGATAGAAGGTACCTATGGGATGAAGAATTTCAAAGAGCATTTCAAGCTCTGAAATATGCATTGTGTTCTGCGCCTGATCTGAGTTATCCCTTGTCCAACGAATTGTTTATCTTGGACACGCAAGTAATGCCCGGATTGGTGGAGTGTTGTCCCAGGTCCACAATGGACAGGAAAGGGTCATATCTTACTTCAGTAAAACGTTGTCCAAGCCAGAAAAAAATTATTGTGTGACTCGACGTGAACTTCTGGCTGTGGTTAAATCCGTAGAGCATTTCTATAAATACCTCTACGGCAGAAACTTTTTATTGAGAACGGATCACGCAGCCCTGAAATGGCTTCTACAATTAAAGAATCCAGAAAGACAAGTAGCCAGGTGGATAGAGAGACTACAGGAATTCGATTTTACTATCCAACATCGACCTGGAACCATGCATCGTAATGCTGACGCCTTGTCTAGGAGACCATGCACAGAGGATTGTAGGCATTGCAGTAAAACAGAAGAACGGGAAGCCGACTCAGATGTGAAGATGGTAATGGCACGGAAGACAAGCGCCAATGAGTCCTCGGTTTGTAGGACAACGGCAATTGATGAGAGATGGCTGCCTAAGGATCTCCAGAAGGACCAGGAAGCAGATCCAGATTTAAGGATGGTAATTGCATGGAAGACAAGCGCCAATAGACCATCCTGCGAAACAGTTTCTCCACATTCCGTGAATGTGAAAGCTTATTGGGCTCAATGGAACTCCTTGGCATTTTATGATGGTATGCTGGTCCGCGTGGTTGAGGATGTGAACGGGGACGTAAGGAAGAGACAAGTTATTGTTCCTCAAAAGCGAGTAGCCGAAGTTCTGAACGAGATTCATGGCGGGACCAGTGGAGGATATTTGGGAGTCAATAGAACTCTAGCCAAAGTACGGGAACGGTTCTATTGGGTACACTACAAATCTGATGTTCAAGATTTGTGTCGTAAATGCACTGTGTGTGCAGCAAGCAATGGACCCCAGAAACGTCCTAAGTATCCCATGCGCCAATACAACGTCGGAAACCCATTTGAAAGGATTGCTGTTGATGTTGCTGGACCTTTTCCAGAATCTGACTCGGGAAATAAATGCATCGTGGTTGTAATGGATTATTTTAGTAAATGGGTAGACGCGTATGCAGTGAACAATCAGGAGGCTAGAACCATTGCTGATGTTCTAGTAAAAGAATGGATATGTCGATTCGGAGTGCCCATGGGGCTCCATTCAGATCATGGCAGGAACTTTGAGTCGGAATTATTCCAGAACGGTTGTACGACCTTGAATATCCACAAGACAAGAACAACAGCTTTGCATCCTCAATCGGATGGAATGGTGGAACAAATGAACCGAACCATCAACCGACACTCAGCCAAAGTGGTTTCAGATCATCAACGAGACTGGGATACGTTACACCTGTTTCTGTTCGCTTATCGCTCGTCGGTTCATGAAAGTACTGGTCAAACACCAGCATGTATCATCATGGGAAGATAACTTCGTTTATCCTGTGATCTCGAGTTTGGTCGTCCACCAGGAAACAACGAAGCCGGAGAATACTATGTCAGCACCCTTCGCAATCGTATGAGTGATGTCCACGAACGGGTACGCCACAACATCCAACAGCCTTGCGATCAAATGAAGGAGTACTACGACCTAAAGGCTGAGAAAGGTGGTTATACACCTGGAGATTTGGTATGGCTTTACAACCCACAACGCCGACGAGGAGTCTCACCCAAGCTACAGAACAAATGGGAAGGACCATATGAGGTTAAGAAACGAATCAATGATGTCATTTATCGTTTGAAGAAGGGTCAAGGAAAACCACGTATAGTCCATTTCAATCGGTTGGCCCCTTACGAAGAAAATAAAGAAACCTTCCGAGTCGAAAGGTCTAAGAAGAGGGCCAGTATAACGAATATTAACCTAGCAGTTGGCCACGTATTTTGGAACGAAACTAAGTTACCTGTGAAAGTGGAATTGAACAAATTATGTAATGTTTCTAGGACAATGAAATGTTGATATTGTTTTTATTATCAATACAGATTGAAATATATGGCAGTATGTGAAAGACAAGCAAACGGTGAACATTATAAAAGAATACTCTCAAAATTATAACTTTTGTAAATTATACACATAATATTTTAAATCGTCAATAAATTGTTAAAGTCAAAAAGAACTTACTTCATTCAATAAACGAACCCGGGCAAACCGCTACAATATATATATATATATATATATATATATATTCATAAATATTTATATATATATATATATATATATATATATATATATATATATATATATATTTTAAATATATTTATATTTTTTATTGGATGAATTTCATCACATTATATTATATTTGATGTTGAAATAGTCTTTTTACGATTTTGAATAGACGATATATTTTTATTTTCTTGCTTGTTTGTTTGTTTTAACATTTTCCCATAAAACGAAACCAATTGCTGTTATTATGAATTTAGAAACTTCACACAGGTAATTTTTAGTACGAAAACGAAAAATATATGAATAAAATCTTTACTCCATTTCATCTTTATAACATTTGAATCCTTTCTATTGTAAGGGATGATTTGGATTCAATTGTTCAATTATTGTTATCTTATTTTTTATAAACTCTATTAATAATATTAGTTTTTTAATAATAGACTGATAAGATTTTTGGATATTATTTTTATAACTTTTTTTAATTCTTTTTTTATTTATGTTTAAATGCATATAATTAAAAATGATAATGCGATTAAAAAGAAAAATATAAATTTAATAATATTTAGTTAAAAATTCTTATAAAAGTGATAATATACTATTTATACATTGATATTTTCAATTGATTTGATTTATAACCTCTTCGCTATTGGTTTACATACAACATAGAGTACGTTACGTAAAAATTTCGGATACGTTTATTGTTTTTCCGTTTACATACAAGAACTCTGTGACAAGTCTAAACACTAAACTAAACTAACTATTAATAAGATAACATTTGACAAGTTTCAAAACGACAATATTTATATATTTATGAATGTCGTAAATTTTATTCCTGGTTAAGATGAGTATTTTATTTAGCTGTTCACTTCACATTAAGTTTTGAATTAGAATTAATACTAATTTATATCGTCATAAAGTTGTTAATGTACAATATATTGTACAAATTGAATCAAAAATCATCAAAATTTAAGACTAATTGTTCAGTATAGTGAAGAGGTTAATCTATTTTTTTAAATTTTATTATTATTAGTAAATTTTTTTTTACACTCGTAATGAAATTACACGGAATCATAATTTGTAAAAGAGATTTTATCTAAAAATTAAATTTTACATATTCAAAAATCAATCTTTTCAACAGAATCGCATACATTTTTAAA
Source organism: Nineta flava (assembly GCA_963920215.1). Lineage (NCBI taxonomy): Eukaryota > Metazoa > Arthropoda > Insecta > Neuroptera > Chrysopidae > Nineta > Nineta flava. The sequence goes on from OY986045.1 coordinate 5,807,341, forward strand.
ACAAAATCATTTATTAAATAATCAAAAATCCTCGATTAATTCAAATTTTCCAACAATTGAATCCATCACATTATTTTAATTTATTCAAAGTCACAATTATCCAGAACATTACTACAATCAAACTTTTTTTTTAGAAGTTTTCTTGGTTGAAGGCTGTTTTCGTTTAGAAGGATTTTTTTATTCATTATAGATCCATCTATTGTTTTTCACACTCTATCAGTAGCGTCTTTCAGATGACTATTCTGGAATGGTAGTTTCGATAAATCAGGACGATAAAGCGATCTGAGCCTGTCATATTATTTTATTGCACTAATATTCACCTACAAGTTAATTTGTCGAGACGTGTGTAATATTATGTAATGGTTTCATTCGATTTTTGTCTTATGGTGTCTAAATCTTCCATTATTTGAGTATTGTGAGTTTGATCAACGTATAATCTCCGTAACGCTACTTTTAAAGCTTCAAAACTTAATTAAACTTAATTAATTAAACTTAATTAAATTAAAAAACGTAATTTCGGATAGATTTAATTTATTTTTTACTGAGCTAGAAATTTGCGTGAGAGTATACGCGAATAATGGCACGATTTGATTCTGTTTTGCGAATTCATGTGCATGTTTTCCGTTAAGTAGATTATTTTCTACTTCTTCGCGATTACCATTGAATGGGGTGATTGATTGATTAATATCGGGGTAAAACTATTGCACTTCGACCTTATGGTCCCTTGTGTTCCCCCTTCCACCACAGTCTGACAAGACTCGCTGCTCCCATATGTTGGCAATAGCCGGGGTGAGATGCACCCCAAATATACCGAATTTCCTGTATCTGCTGTAACTCAGAGGTTTGCAGTCAAAGATTATGTGGCTGGATGTTTCTTCTTCCTCGCCACACAATCTGCACATAATGGAGCACAAAATGGGCTGCACATAATGTGCATCCTCGGTTGAATCACTTTTTGAGGAGATTTGAGCCCCAGAGTTTTTATTTTTTAAGTTGTGTTTATCCATTTTGATCCCACGATAAAAATCGGGCCGTGTTCTACCCCGTCGGCCACTTGATGGGGAAGACATTGATACAGTGGAGTTCGCTAGTTGTTCCAAGGGGATTGTTTATGACAGTATTTAACCCTGCTGCCCTAGCCTTCGGCTAGATCTCTTGGCACAATGCCTTGCACTGTAGCTTGGTTTTTTGCATGGTTTCTTGGTCGTGTTTCTCAAGGCTTTCCTGCCTGGCGTGGGTTTTCCTGCCAGTAACATAGTTATCGACGGCGTAGCATAGCCCTTCATCGATACACTTTAGCCTCTCCACAAACTACAAGGTCCTACCATGCTTATGCGAGTGATTAACTCGCATAAGAATGTGAGTGACAATATTGTCAAATGGTTATCATCATCACCGAGATCGTCGATTTCATCTTGACGAATATTTCTGTTTGGGATATTTCCATATAGAATATTTCCATCTGGAGAAGATGAACGTGACATTTTGTGATATGTGAAATATATGATTTAAAATATTATTAAAAGCGTGAAAGTGCTACTTCTGTAGGCGCGCAACCTGTTTAGTGGACAAGCTGGTTAAAAGAGCTTGATTCTTTATAATACAACCAAATCACTACCGTGAACCATTGATCGTTGAAAGTTTTCTTAATTTCATGTGATTAATCCCATCGTTGTCACCAATTTATGTTTGATTCCCAGAGTTGGTTTCCAAACAGATATTTTTTGAGGCAGGGCTGTCAACAGGTCGATCGTTTGAAGAACGATCCCGAAACTTATCTACCAACAATAACTAATTAATTTCCGATTCTTGGATGTTCGTCCTTAGATGTTGTCCTTGGATTCGTTGATAGGAACGCCTTTTTTGTGATAACTTTGCTTACTAGTATATTGTTGGTTGATATTAACTTTGCTATGAAAATATAATTGCAGCTATGCAACTTGTATTACGAAACTGTTAATTATTTGCACTGACTCTAATTAAATTACTAAGTTAAATAAATTTAAATTAATCACTTTTATTAATAATTTATAATGATAATTTTATTATTACAACAATAATTATTACGTCATTCCAAGCAGTTACAAATTTGAAAAAAAGACTATTCGATTATTGATTGTGAGAGACGCACTATATTAGCAACGAGAAACATATCTCTGAATGCATATCCCAGAGATAGTTACGATTAGCTAATCCATACTGATGACGACAAAATTCAATGATGCAAAATTTGAAATTTAATTTCAAAAAACCTCGAGTTCTCTTTAATTATTTTAATAATCTTTAAATTGATTGAATTGATTTGCTGTTGTAGTACAAGTATGAAAATCAGCAAATTTGTGAAACAACGCGTGTTTCTGTGGATAGAATGAATTTGTATAAACGATGACTAATTTCCCAATTTCCTGTGGCGGATGTTACACCAGTGGTTCTCAATACATTTTCTAGGATTGAAGATTGGAACTACAGGTTGAAGTTTCATTGTTGATGACGGGATGAATTTTCTATGGTGGACGGATGTGATCAGAGTCTGATGTTGATCGTCTATTATTGCAAATCGCCGAGTTATTGCAAAAACAAAAAATTTAACCCTTTTTTCAAGATGGCGGAGAATGCACATAGGAAATCTTGGTCGAAAATTTGAAGTTAAGCTTTTCTAACCCCCCCCCCTCTCTACACAATATAAAAAAATTAGCTTTCTCGGTTCACTTGCATTTCCAAATGTATTTAATGGCTGGACTATAAGATAATAATAAGTATTAAAATTACAAATAAATTTGAATACAACTCTATTTATATATAAATATCATAATGCAAGAATAATAATGAATTTTTGTTTTTGTCTTAATACATGTTACCCTGGTACTCCATACCGTACGCTTTTCAACAGTGAACTAGTTCCCGGATTTGATTATTTATGCGCACATTATTTTGACTGCGTTGATGTTTTGCATGTCTGTCAGTCAACCACGAGTGGTCTACATTTTATTTCAGTATATCGATTTCTATTGGATGTTGTTGATGAAAGGGAGAATCGTGGAAGGAAGTGGAGGTGTGTGCTATTATCCACCTGGTTCGACTCACCCTGTATTTATATATATTTATACATGTTTATGAGACTTGTGTTGGACTCTCTAGTGGTCTCAGTGTCATTCCGATTGAAATGAACTTTGGTATTTGATGCGTTTTTGGTATTTCAAGTTCATTGATGACTAAACTCTGGTAGGAGAAAAGAGGGGTGTAGAGGTGGGCGAAACACAAAATTTGGCATATCTTCCTTAATATTCGAAATACCGAAAAATGTATTGGAAGTAAGGAAGTAAAACTAACTTTTACTATAATTTTGTTTCATATATTTTTTTCTGTTACACTTATATTTACAGAAATATTTACAATTTAAGATTGAAAGTTAAAATTCTAAATATGTCTGTAACATTAGAGTTGGAGAAAAATGATAAGGTAATGAATTGTAGCAAACTTGATTTTCTACAAGTTTACTTTTCATACATTTTTCGATTGTTCTAATATTAGGAGAGATATTTTATATTTTATGCTTCTGTCTTCATGCCTCCTTTTCTCCTTGACCTATGCCATTTATTAATAAAATTGGCGTTGCAAATAGCTGGCGCTGCTAGAAATTTATGTATTCTAATTTATGTAATTTAGTTAAAAATAAATAAAAATCTTATTCAATTTTTAATTAAAATTAATGATTTAAAGGTTTTTGTACACAGTAAATTTTTATATATTACACAAACATAATAAATAGACAATTACAATTCAGTAAATATTTTGTCACTTGGCCCCAATCATGGTTTACGAAGAAATCAGAGAGGTTTTGTCCATTACTCTTAAAAAATTCCGTTGCTTTTCGGTATCGATTCTTTTTATTCAAAAATAACTAAAATAACCAAAATCAGCTCAAGTATAAAGTATTCTACATTTTATATTATTAAACTACCTCTGTTGGTTCCAAAATAGTTAAATAGTTATTTTTTTCAGGGTCTGTTATGGGTGAATTTATCGTTTGAATGTTGACGGAGGAATAAATCTTGAACAAATCGATAAAGTTTCATTACTAGATCCTTGTATTGTTTGAAAGTTTGAAAAATAGTTTTTCTTGTGAAATTTTTTTCGCAAAATTTATACTGTATTTTCGACTTATTTGGCGGTATGTATTGTATCTTGTTTTTCTATAGCCGAAGAAGAAAGTAATTTGTAATCCAATATTATATGATCAGAGTTAATGTTAAGCCTCTTATTGAGTCATTTAATCCTTCATATGTCTTTTTTCGTGAATTTTGCGGTATGTCCGATAATAACCTTATGTCGATTAGTTGGTCGATTTTCCACCAAATAGAATCAATTTTCATAACTAAATTCATGACCATTGTCAACCATTTTTTAAATTCATTGGGATAATTTTCAATTTACTAATAACTATTTCGCTAGCACTTGTGTTTGCTTCCGAAAACAGACTAATGAACTAGTAAACTATTTAAAACAGTTTATGGAGGAATACACAATTATGAGTCTTTTTCTTTATACAATATAAGTTTACATTCAATATGGTTCAATTTTTACTGAATGGTACAGTACAATACTTTTTAATAAGTAAATTTAAACGTGCTCTTTATTCGTCCAATGCAAATTTTAAACTGATCTAGAATCAGTTTCTCGTGCTGCTTTTATAGTCCCCGTAGACTGCTCATCTTCTGGAGCAACATCTACTTATGCAAAGAAATAGGAAATAATCTTTTTGAAAAACATATTTTTTTGTATATTCTTCACTTATTTACATTTTATCTACGGTCACAGTCAGAGGGGTTGATAGTGAATAAAATTTATTAAAAATTATATTGGTTCGGCCAAGATCCGAACCAAGTATAATATAGTTATATTACCCCTCTGACTAACCACTTAGGCCCCACGGCTATTCACCGATTCTAAATTTACATGATATAAAACTTGTCATATTATGGAATTTAAGCATTTATTATGTTTCATTTGATTTAAAAAAAACTTATTTCTTTAAGAAGAAAAAAATTTAAATTTAAGTACTTATTTTTAGCGAATTTCCTGAAAGGAAATAGAGCTATTGGTCCCGTACCGAAGTCAAAATTTCGGAAAAATGAACATATATATACATATATATATATATATATATAATAATATACATATATATATACACGTATATAATCACTCTAGCGGTCACAGTTTTCATTTTATCAGAATGAAATTTGGTATTTGAGGCGCGTTTGGTATTCAAAAGGTCAAGTTCGTTAATGGGTAAAATCGGACAAGGGGAATGGTGGGTTTATAGAGAGGGGGAAACAGAAAATTTGACATATTTCCCTTAATATTCGAAAAATCGAAAAATTTATAAGAAGTAAAGTTGTAGGTACTAAGTTTTACTGTAATTTTGTCTCTTATCAGTTTTTTTGTTACACTAATATTTACAGAAGTATTGACGGTTTAAGGTTGAATATTAAATGCCTTAATATCTCTGTACACATTAGAGTTTGTGCAAAAATGATAAGGTGATGAATTATAGCAAAATTGTTCTAATATTTAGAGAGATATTTTATATTTTGTGTTTTCTTCTGTCTTTATAGAAGCCCCAACCCCATTCCCCTTGACGTATGTCATTTATTAATAAAATTGGACTTGCAAATACTAAAATCATATACGACATTTTTATCAGACTGAAATTGTGACCGCTAGAGTGATATATGTATTCTAGGAAATTCGCTAAGTTGAAGCAGCTCCTGCGTAACGAATTTTTTCAACTCTTATTATAGTTTTCTATTAAAAAAAACTCCTTCTTCAAGGAGAAGCATATTTTTTCTGAAATATTTTTTCTTTATAAGTTTTGAACTTAAAATTACGTGTTGAGCTCTTAAAAATTATTCTTAATAATTTTCAAGACAACAAAGAAGTATTTGGAACCAAATTTAGACTAGAGAAGTAGTTAAATAATAATTTCGTATCAAACTATTCTTTTTCAAGGGAAACAATGACAGTTAACGTTTAAGTATGTTTTCCAGATAATTACTTGCTATTGTTTTTGCATTTAAAAGTTCGCCATTTTGCAGAGAATCGAAATTTTTTCACTCAAACTAATCACAATCCTATGATGTTATTAGTTTTCGAAATCAAATCTTACTAAATCGTGATACACATCACCTGGAGTTTGTCCGAATTTTTGGGTGACATTAGATGTATTAAAGAAAATAAAACATTCCGACCTAATGATTACCACAAATCAATACTACGAAGATTTCTCTTCACTAGAACTATGATCTTCTTCTTCATATTGTATTACATAAAACAGCGTTTCAAACGCTTAAATTTTCCTTCCTGGTATGGCAAATTATCCTTCGCAGGTTTTTGACTTCGTGGGGCGACCAAAAAACACGGGCAGAATTTAGAGAGTTGTCCATGCACTTGGACATCCATCGATAAAATCAACTAATAAAATATTTTAGTATCTCAATTCATGTTGTCCGCTCTGTCAGTTAAAAAAAGCATACCCCACACCATGAGTGATTTAATGCTGATGAATAACCAGCTATCAAATTTGTCTTTTATTATTTAAATCCGACCAAAAAAAAAGCTTACAAAAGTAGTGAAATCTATGTAAGGGTCAAGTTTTTTTTACAAAAATGAGATAATGATTGGTAAATATTTTTTGTGTAAGTTTCTCAGGTGCAGACTACTAGACCAAGTAGCCAAGCACATCCAGGCAGGCTGCCAACAATAAAGAAACCACACTGATACCCCAAACTCAACCATTACCATCACTACGTGTTACCCGCCAAAATTCGGTGTTCCATCCCAGGGCAGTAAACCTTCCCCAACAATTAGCTCCAACAAGTTCAATAACCGGAGCATCGACCAACACGTCCAACACCACCGAAAACGACAACATCATCAACAACAACATCATCATCAGCGATGAAAACAAGGGAGCACCACCTCACTTGCCCCCCAGCGATACCACACAGCCCCAGCCCCCTAAAACCGATAATGGCACAGTGGCTGATTGTGGTACTGCATCTGAAGGGTTATGTCTAGGCGTACTAGTGCTAATCTTACCCGAATTTGACCCACCGCCACCAGATTATTTGGTCAGCGTGGACTCACGTCCACCAGAACCACCACCCCAAACGTTCAGCCAAACTAGATCACCGGCTGGGCAAAACGATCTCACTAGCGGTATGCAAGCTATACCTGAAATTCCCCCAACTGCAGCCACTCGAACTCCACCGGCCCTTGTCAACAGCGAGCTCAGTGCTACTCCGGTAGCTACTGAGAACGAAGTTGATGAGCAACCCACCGTTAGTCAACTGACTGAAAATCAGAAACGGTGGCTAGACCTATTAACCAACGCTATTAGCTGGGAAGAATTCGAGTTGGCCGTAGCCACAATAACTGCAGACTTTGCGAGAGGCAGTCCAAGTCAAGTGGTTGAAAAACCACCCCCTCAAGTGCAACGATTCCAAAATAGACCTCCACCTATTAGAAATCGTCATCGTCGTGCACAGTTTAATCCTATGGATGCGGCAAAGATCCAAAAACTATACCGGGCAAATTAAAAGAAAGCTACGAACGCCATACTGAGCGACCCCGGAAGCTCACCGTTCTGCCAGGTCGACACGGAAACGGTCCATGAACATTTCCGTGGAATATTTGCCTTGAAGGATCAGGAAAGAACACCCACCCCTGACGAGATCCGGCTAATATTCAGGCCTGAACAGAGCGGTGAGACAGATGGAGATGAGCGCTTTTCGTTCTTACTGGACTCCATCTCTAAAGAATCGGTTTGTGCGAGATTAGCAAAAACGTCGAACACCGCCCCGGGTAAAGATGGAGTAAGATACTCATTTCTGAAACGGATGGACCCGGGCTGCATTTGTCTAACTGCAATCTTTGACCGATGTTTCCGCAAGGAAAAAACACCACTGGCTTGGACTGACTCCCGCACTGTATTCGTGTATAAGAAGGGTAATCGTGATGACCTGTCGAACTGGAGGCCTCTCACTTTGGGGGGTACGATCGCTTAATTATACGCTGGCGTTATTGCCGACCGCATCACATGCTGGGCGAAGCTATCCAACAATATCTATCCAATGCAAAAAGGATTCCAGGAGTATGAAGGGTGTTATGAACACAACTTCGTAGTCCAGAGTGCATTGGATGACGTGCGCCGAGATGGCAGACAGATCGCATTGGCGTGGCTTGACCTAGCCAATGCTTTCGGCTCTGTACCTCACCACCATATTTGGCGGGTATTGGAGGAGATGCGGCTACTCAGCAAGATGAGAAGTGTGGTAGCTGAGCTTTACACAAACACAACAACAACAATTCGCACTAAAGACGGGGAAACTCGTCCTATTCCCATCCGTGCGGGTGTAAAGCAAGGTTGCCCACTTAGCCAATAATCTTCAATTTAGCGATCGAACCGCTCATAAGGGTGGCGTCTGGATTGGCAGGTCAGCATGGTTATAAACTTCACGACCACCATTTCTCCGTGCTGGCATATGCCGATGACATCGTTCTGCTCGCCAAAAATGCTGAATCTTTAAGGATACTTCTAGATTCAGTAGGATCAACCGCTGAATGGATGGGTCTAAAGTTCCAACCACCAAAATGCGCCACGTTGCATGTCGATTGAAGGCGCCGCCGGGAAGTCTACCCCACAGAATTTACCATCCAAGGAGGAGGACTGACGGTACTAAAAGAGGGAGAAGAGTACTCACATCTAGGAATTCCTACGGGATTCCGTGTATCCCAAACTCCTCTTGATGCCATTCGGGCTATCAAGGAGGATGCACAAAGGGTACACGACTCTCTTCTCGCCCCCTGGCAAAAATTAGAACCTGTGAATATGTTCATCCTTTCTAGACTGGACTTTATTCTGCGTGGCGCCAATGTCGCCAAAGGTCCGTTGAGACAAAACCACCAAGAGACTAGCCAAGAAATGGATGAACCTACCTCAGCGCGGTTCACCAGAGCTGCTTTACATTACATCTTACCAGAGTGGCGCAAATCTTTTGCCGTTGGCTGATTCTGCGGACGTAAGCACTGTGGTTCATGCCTTTAGACTGCTGACCTGCAAAGACATCATTGTCAGGGAAACGGCTTGGTCCTGCTTGAAACGTGCGGCGAGACGTCGTATTGGTGGCGATACAACTGAGGAAATGTTGGCTAAGTATCTGAGTGGCTCACTGGAAGGTCGCCTTGGACGCGACGAGGGCGTCATGGCTAGTTTGTGGACGCGAACTAGAAATGCGTGCCGTCGTCTGAACAATAAATTTGGCGTGAGGTTTCACTGGTGCGTCGAAAAGCGTGACCTGTCGATTATCATCAATAGGCCTGGGCAAATACCAGAGCGTATAATAGTTCCAGAGACCGCAAAATCTATGGTTGTTCGAGCTCTACGTTCAGGTAAAAGAGCAAACTATCTTGCTAGACTACCAGAAAAACCAGATCAGGAAAAGGTGTACTCATGTACTAGCTTAAGGGAAGCGAGCAACCACTTTCTGTTGAATGGTCGTTACACTCGGTTTTGCGACTACCGATTTGTACACCGAGCTCGGCTCGACGTTGTCCCATTGAATGGAGCACGTCGATTCGGGAACGGTGACAAGCGGTGTCGACGTTGTGGCTATGTTAAGGAGACACTGCCACACGTACTGAACCATTGTACCGTCCACTCAGCAGCGTGGCAACGTCGTCACAACGACGTCCAAGATCGTCTGTCTCGCGCAGCGCGTTTACCCCCGGGTGCTGTCTTCAACACTAATAGACAGGTGCCCGGCGTATACAGTGCACTTCGTCCTGACCTGGTGGTTCTGGATGAAACTAGCAAGATTATTAGGATCATCGACATATGCATTCCTTTTGAGGGTGTCCCAGATGCTTTAGAGGTGGCTCGGCAGCAAAAACTTGAAAAATATAACCCACTTGCTGCCGAGTTATCCTCGAAGGGCTATAGGGTCTATCTGGATGGATTTGTCGTTGGTTCGCTCGGAGCTTGGCTGGGGCAGAACAACCGGGTCGCAAGATCTCTGGGCATAGCCCAAAAATATACGCAGACCATGGCTCGTTTGATGGTATCCAACACGATCCGCTGGTCACGTGACATTTACATCGAACATTTAACCGGACAGCGGCAGTATCATGAACAGCCTCGGTGACCAAGCACACAGGTACTGGATGGCCCGAACATCTGAGCCATCCACCCCCGTTATTCCTTGTGTTAACTTGAGTGATAATCTGTGATATTGACACTATTTATTTTTTTTTAACTGTCTGACCTGATTTTTAACCATTGTTTTTAATGTGTAGTGCTTTTTTAAATTTATTCGTTTTAACCTTTTAATCTGTTTTTATTATATATATTTTATTATTTTACTACACTTGATACGATTATTTTTTAAGTTGTACATATTTTTATTTTTGTATTTTTTATATTATAAAAATAAATGCTTTAATCTGTTCTTTTATTTGGCAAGTGATATGATTTTATTACACTTATTTTATTACACTTGTATAAAGAAAATAAACTGCCCAGTAAAATATGAAACACTTGAGAACATTTATCAAATATATACACAATAAATATATACAAATCATTTTATCATTTTTGTAAAAAAATATGAAACACCCTGCACTTGAGAACATTTACCAATAAATACACAATAAATATATACCAATCATTTTATCATTTTTGCTAAAAACCTTGGCCCATACAATGATTTCACTAAGATTTGTAGTCGAAAATTTTGCCCCTCTCACACTTTTGTTTTTTTTGGCAAAATATCATGAACTTTTTTATGCTCACTGCATGATACATGAAACATTTACATAGTCAAGCTATTTAAGACAATAATTCGTCTAATATTAGAAAAATCGAAAAATGTATAAGAAGTAAAGTTGTAGAAAACCGATTCTACGACAATTCATTACCTGAATATTTTGTCTTAAACTATATATAGAAGAATATTTGGGATTATAATTTTCAAATTTATATACTAAATATTTCTGTTAATATTAAAGAAACCGAAAAAAACTATAAGAATCAAACTTGTAGTAAAATAATTTTCTATAACTTGGGCCCTTTCGATTTTTCCAACATTTTTAATATTGAGGCACACCAGGTATATTCCCCCTCCTCCCTCTATATCCATTTTTTTCGTAGTCCGATTTTGGCCATTAATGAACTTAGATTTTCAAATACCAAAAGCACCTCACATACCAAATTTCATTCTGATCGGATTAAAACCTGTCACTAGAGTGGCTACAAGCACATCGCTTATGATAAAAAATAATGTTTGAACAGAGGTTATGGCAAACCTATAAAAGTTATGAAAAAATGATTGAAACAAAAGTTGCCTTTCTATTACCGTTTTTGAGGTATAAATTTTTACTTCGGATCCATACGGAGAGTAATTTTCGGTTTTTAGACTTTTCTGGGTGGTTTCAGCCTAAGATTAATCTTCGTACTATTAAATATCATCTTTCTGGGGCAACTGGAAGTACCCTTGAATATTGATGATGAGTGAGTGAGTCAGTCAGTCAGTTCCCAAAATATTGGTTTTCGGGTTAATATATTTGAAAACTGTTATAGCTGTAATATTGAAACTTAATAAGTAAAGTCACAAGCTACGTTTCGAGATACAAAAGCCTAAAAGCCGTCTCTAATCCTTCCTGTTAATGTAGTTGGTAGGCGTCTATGCTGAAAACTTTCCCCACGCACTACCATGCAATGTGATATTCTGAATATTTTCCATCTAGTGCAGATTACCGTTATATATTCACTACCGTAATAAATAAATTATTGACAGTTCGACCGCTACCTGGTTCCCGGAAATGGTTTACCTATGCGGATGACCACTGATCAAGGTACACAATTGTAATCAAGTGTACAATTTCAATCGACTGCTTATCACCTAAACACCAATGTAAGTATTTAGTGGTGTCCTTTATTCCTAAATGGCCCAAAAGAAACTGACCGAAAAAATAAGAACTGACCGAAAAAATATTAAAATAATAATTATATTTTACACTGGATACTTCTTAATTTACTTTCCTTAGTACAGGAAGATATTAATATATTTTCTGTTGAGTTTTTACATGATACTCCATTTCGGCTACTAAATAATTTCTTTGCAAAAATTATTTATATCATTGATATTATAATAATCATTTTGTTCAACATTCATTAAAAAACAGAATGGTCAAAACAAAATTATTTATTACCAAACGGATCGCGAACATAAATATCTATTTACCAAAAAATTTGAGTTCTGCAACATAAGTTTATATTGCACAAACCAACTTAACCTTATTAGCGAATTTCCTTCAAAGGAAATGCAGCTATTGTTTTTGCACCAATGTTGGAATTTCGTAAAAATTTCTTCAAATGTCCATCGATCGTACCTATTAGATGTTAAAAATCGCTATCGCTAAAATTTGTATATATATATATGTACTTTTTTTAACATGTCTGTGGACTTTCTAGCGGTCACAGTTTTATTCCGATTGGAATAGAATTTGGTATTTGAGGCGCTTTTGGTATTTCAAAGGTCAAGTTCGTTAATGGGTAAAATCGGATGAAGGGTAAGGGGGTTTAGAGCGAGGGGGAAACACAAAATTTGACTATCTCCCTTAATATTTGAAAAATCAAAAAATTTATCAGGAGTGAAGTTGTTGGTAAGTTTTAGTGTAATTTTGTTTCTTATAATTTTTCTGTTACACTAATATTGACAGAAATATTTACAATTAAAGATTGGAAGTTAAAATTCTAAATATCTCTAAAAAAATTACAATGGTGAAATTGTCACCAAATTAACGACGAGTAACATATCCTGAGACAATATAAGAGTAATTTTAATAAGAGTAAAGTTAACAGGAATAAATGTGAATGAAGGAAATTTTAACAAGATTAATTTCAATATAGTTTAAAATCTATTATATTTTAAATCTAGTATATTTTAATTTAGTTAATTTTCTATTTATTTTTATTTTTGTCTATTGATCTCGACTTTCTATCTATTTCTAATTGTCAAAGAGTAAATTACGACTAGCTAATTTATACTGATGATGACTACATTGTAGTCGAAATACGTATTGATAATACAAAAAACTGATCTAGGTAAAGGGGGCGAATTTGAAATTTTAATTAAAAAACCTAGAGTTCTCACTAATTATCATTCGATAATATAATGTTTAAAGATTTACGTATCTCCTAACTCAAATTTCAGATTTTGAATAACAATAAAACAAGATTTTCATCTCAGCCTATATTTAGTAAGTTCTAGTAATGTTAGTTTAAAAATTAACGGAGAAGTAATTAACTGCCTTAAGTATGGTGATGATACAATACTAATAGCTTCGAGTGAAAAATACCTTCAGCGCCTACTAGATAACACCACCTTTGCATGCAATCGTTTTGGTTTAAAAGTAATTCCACGAAAAACTGTCTGCATGTTATTCAGTAAAGAGGCAATACAACCTATTATAAATATAACATGCGAAAATCATACGTTAGAACAAGTGAAAATAGTTACTTATTTGAGTAAAACATACACAACTAATAATGATCAGCAAATTGAAATTAATAAACGCATGGCTATAGCTAAATGTGATTTTCAAAAATAAATAAAACCTATTTTGACAAAATGGAAACCCGACTTCTAAAATCAAATATTCTATAACAAAAGATGCACTAAAATGTAAAAAAATAATTGCATATTCTTGTGCCAATTTTAGGTCACATAAGGAAAAATTTTTAAATATATATGTACAATTATTGTTATTTTTGAAGGCGGTGTCAGCATAGAGAAATTCACATAACTTTTGGACACCGCCTCCAAAAATAACAATAATTGTACATATATATTTAAAAATTTTTCCTTTGGTGAACTAAAATTGGCACAAGAATATGGAATTATTTTTTTACTTTTAGTGCATCTTTTGTTATAGAATATTTGATTTTAGAAGTCGGGTTTCCATTTTGTCAAAATAGGATTTATTTCTCGCTTTTTAGTGACTTTGAAGTTCTATAACTGATTTTATTTGTCTAAATATGGGTAGACGTTTTGTAAAAAAATTTTTTGAAGTCGGTTTTTAAAAACATTTTCTTATTTTCCCATTATGAATGAGTATACCCTTTCAAAAAAAATAAAAAATTCACAGAAATCGGTTATCACATATAAAATGAGAATTTTCCTCGATTTCCCGGAGATCTCCTCATCAGAATGCGATTTGGTGACAATGGGACCAATCGGAAATCAAACCCTTTAAAACAAAAACAAAAAATTCAAAATCGGTTCATAAATGACGGAGTTCTGAGGTACAAACAAAAAAAAAAAAAAAAAAACAGACGAATTGAGAACCATTCTCCTTTTTTGAAGTCGGGTTAAAAACATTTCTACTGAATCGTAAATTGAATTTTAAAAACCGGTTTAAAATATTGAAAGCATATCTGTAGTCTTCTCTTCTGTATTCGTGCGAGACGTGAATTTTTAAAAATTCAAATATAAAAAAAGCTAATAACTTTCGAAGCGTGGTGTATTCGGAGAATGTTGAAAGTGATATGGACCGACCGTTTAACAAATGAGGAAGTGTTCTTTCGCGTAAGTTATCAACGGCAGTTAATCAACATCATTAAAAAACGTAGTGTTGAGTACTTCGGTCATATTTTTCGAAACCATAATTTTACGTTTCTCAAGCGTCTTCTTTATGGCAAAATGGAAGGTTGGGTGTCAAGAGGTAGAAAAGAATAACCTGGGTCACAAATATAAAAAAGTGAACAGGCCTCGAAACTTTTCCTGAAATGAAGAAAGCAGCTATGGATGAACATCAATGGAAAAAAATTGTCGCCAACATACTGTAAAGGATACACGGCACTTCATCATCATCAGTAATGCAAAACTATGAAATGATTAAGAAAATATAATATCGTAAATCATTTCGTTCTCCTGTTATTAAGGTTATAAACACATATATGCAGACACATATCAGCAGCTCAAAATGGTGTTTTCACATTAAAGAATAACAAAACATTAAAATCTGGTTAGAAATCGATGTATCATCGATTTTTGAAGTCCATGATCTAACTTCTATATGTGTATTGCGTTGTACCCTATGCACGTAATTTAAATTCACGCAATTTAAATAAACAAGAATGAATTTGTATATAATTTTTTGGTACACAACCTCATTTTCAATTATAGTATACATCACATTATAATTTGATTATTTGCATTATAAACATACCGAAAATTTTCTAACGAACATACTTATTCTTTCACAACAAAGTTTTTATAACCATCAAAGAGAAAAACGATCTGAATTATTCTGGTAGGTATATTAAATGTTTTCGTTGAAATATGAAAAAAGAAAGAAATATCACATAATGAGTGAAAAGTAAATAAATAAGTAAAGGCAGAACATAGATGGTGGAATAAGGAAGACGATCCTCCAACGTATAGAATTTACGTATCGACAGAATAAATGTATTTGTGTATAATGTTATTTGAATAATTTCACTTTGATCTTTTTTCGTGTTTTATAATAGAATGTATATATATATATATATATATTCATTTTTATATATATAAACATTTTTCTGCCTATTACAATCCAAAAATTTAGGTCAAATAAATTAATATATTTTTAATATTGTAGGTATGAATATATGAGTGAAATGTTTTTACTTTTTCCAACAAGGAGTTTGAATAGATAAAATATCATAATAATAATTTTCGATATGATAAAACAATTTTTTTACTTTCTTACGAAATCAAGATTTTTTTAAATGGTTAAATATGTTTTCCGTAGATAATTGTGTATGTAGTATAGCTTTGATATTTGGATTTGGGCGATCATTCAAATACTGAAAAATAAAAGACCAAAAATGTGTTTTTAAAAGATAATATATTAAGTAAATTACAGGGCTGCCTTATACTTCGATGATCTTTAAAGTTAAATGAAATTAAAGATTTTATTTACTCTAATCGCCAGACAATTAATCATAAAATTATCAATCATGTTGTGAGAGTTTTTTTGTATGCACCTAATGATACTGATTCTAATACTAGATGTCTCCTGACTATGCTTTAATTTCTGGGTGGTAGAATTCAGTATCAGTCTGCAACTTTTGCTCCAATGAAATGTCAATAGTCCAGCATACAGCCACTTTTCGATCTATGTATATATATCTTAATATATATAATTCTACTGTTCGTGTGTATGTGACTGATCTCCTCCTAAACGACTGGACCGATTTTGATAAAATTATGTGTGTGCGAACCAGTGGATTCGAGAATGGTTTAGATTCACAATTGGACCCGGTCCTAACCGGCTGGACCGATTTGGATGAAATTCTATAAAATTATTATCTATAAAATTAAAATTTTTTTTAAATTTTGAAATGTCAATTTTGATTGTCGTTTCCATAGTAATATATCGTTCTATTTTGGCAATTAATAAATTTAATTTTTGAATAAGAATCTTTGGGAAAATTTAATTTTCCCATCGGATGTTTAAGATTGAAAATTAAATTCCTTAATATCTCTGTACACATTAGAGCTAGAGCAAAAATGATAAGGTGATGAATTGTAGCAAACTTGATTTTCTACAACTGTATTCCTAACATATTTTTCGATTGTTCTAATATTAAGAGAGATATTTTATATTTTGTGATTGTATATTTTTTATAAGAAAACCGATCTTACATGATATATGAATGCGTCCGCTCATTGGGCTATGACATTTCTATAATACCATTGGTTAATATCTAACATGATAAATTATAAATATTATAAATTAATTGAATAATCTTAACATTTTAACATTGTTGTACGAGATTCTGTACAATAAACATAGATGTGCTACAGATTTAATTTATATATATATAAATTCATTTAACCGAAAATCAAATACAGACTTCTTCCATTTCGATGGTGATTTTTTGGCGCCGACTCGAAATTATTTAGGTATCTACATTAGTGTAGGATGTCATCTTAAATCGAACATGGCGGCCGCCGAAAATGACGATTTTAAATTTCCAAATTCACCACTATGATATGGGTATCAAATAATAGGGCTTGATGACGTCATTCTAAATCCAATATATCAAGTTTGCTACAATTCATTACCTAATCATTTTTCTCAAACTCTAATGTGAACAGAGATATTGAGAATTTTAACTTCCAATCTTTAATTGTAAATATTTCTGTAAATATTAGTGTAACAGAAAAATGATAAGAAACTAAATTTCAGTAAAACTTAGTACCTACAACTAAACTTCTGATAAATTTTTCGATTTTTCAAATATTAAGGGAGATAGTCAAATTTTGTGTTTTCCCCTCCCTCTAAATCCGCTTTCCAATCGCCCGATTTTACCTATTAACGAACTTTACCAAACCTTTAGAATACCAAAAGTGCCTCAAATACCAAATTTCATTCCAATGGGAATAAAACTGTGAGCGCCAGAGAGTCCACAGACATTTAAAAAAGTACATATATATATATATATATATCTATATATATATATATATATATATATATATATATGTATATATATACATATATACAAATTCTAGCGATAATAATTTTTAACATCTAATAGGTTGGATCGACGGACATTTGAAGAAATTTTTACGAAATTCCAACATTGGTGCAAAAACAATAGCTGCATTTCCTTTGGAGGAAATTCGCTAAAAAATCGTGTGTTACCGTTTTGTTTTCGAAATATAAAAGTTTAAATTTATTTATTTTCTTCAACATAATATTATTTTGTGTATGTGAACAGTGTTTGTGTATGTTGATGTATTTGTGCTATTATAAAATCAAACCGGTTTGTTGTACTGATTGCATAACACTTTTGTATTCTCTGTTTTCAATAATTTTTGAGACATTACTTATTTTTAAAAAAAAGTATATACTGTTGAGCGACTATCTGTCTTGATGTTACGATTGGGGCATGTTCTAAAGAATGAAATCGATGATGATTTTTTTTAAGTCGAACTTAAAAAATATCTGAGTTTTTAAATTTCATTATTAATTCTTTTTTTCTCAAATTTAGTGGGCGAGTTGGCAAACTCGCCCACTGTGGTGTGTTCAAGTCCCGAATCAGAATGTCATCTATTTTTTATTCTTTGGTGTTCATCAATCACCATTTTTTGTTTTTCGCTATATTTTTCTTTTGAACTATTTAATTAATTTACTCTTGAATTATTAATTTTAATTATGATTATATTTATATATACATACATATTTTACGTATTTTTTCATATTTATTAACTTGTTTAGTATATTAATAATATATACATATAAAACATGGATCTTGTACAAAAACAATTTGATTTATTACTATCGAAGATGGACACTATGAATTCCAACATTGAAAAAAAAATGCTACAAGAACCATTTTAAATAAATTGAAAATCATTAAACTAGAAAATCAAACATTGAAACAGGAAATAGTAACCTTAAATGAACGTTATGATAGATATGAAAAGGAGATTAAAATGAGAAACATTATATTTGATTTACCTCCAAAAGTAATGCCTAAACAGCACTCAGACCTAGAAACAATTATTTTAAGTATTGTAAACAACGATTTAAAAGTAGCGTCAACAAGAGATTGAATGCGCCTATGAAATGAAATTGAAAGGCCCGAAAAAGTTTCACCGAGTTTTTGTTCAATTAACTTCTTTTCGAAAAAAGGTAGAAATAATAAGAGCAAGAACAAGCTTGAGAGGGACCGATATATATATATATTCGAGAATATTTTACGGCAAAGATTTTAATGGAAAGAAAATAATTACTACCTTTGCTTAATATTGAACGTAGTAAGGGTGTAAAGGCAGTTCTTCGAATCAACAAACTCGTAACGCCCGAACAATTTTTTTACTATGGGGCCGTTCATAAAATACGTCACGCTAAAATTAGGATTTTGAGACCCCCTCCCCCCGGTTGTCACACTGTGTCACACTTTCTGTGACCCCCCTATAAATATTACGTCACAAAAACTAAGCCCCCCCCCTTAAAGTAACAAATTTCGATTAATAGTATACAAATTTTATATTATAAAATATTTGAAATGAATGCTTTTTATCATGAAAAAAAATGAAAAACATAATTATAGCTGAAATAAATTCTGCGATAAATTTTTTGATAAACAGCGAACGTCACATTGTCTTAGACCCCCTGCCCCCCCTTGTCACATTCTTGTCACACTCAGCAGAACCCCTCCCCCCCCCCTTTAGTGCGAACGTATTTTATGAACGGCCCCTATGATCTGGAGGAAAAAAGAATAAAATCATTTCCTAATCGTGTGGAAAAAACATTAAAAGCGGTCAAGATTTTCGATTCCAATTTTTCAGATTCCGATCTTGAAGAAAAGCCTGCTTCAAGTAAAACACCTACATCAAAGAAGCGTAAAAAATCGATTAAAAGAAATCGAACAAATTCAATTCGAGATTTTTTGTACGAAAAGCAAGGTGATACGGGAAATCAACATCACGAATCATCCGACCACGATTTGACTTCACAATCGGACTCAAATAACTGCAAACGCGAAATAATTCGTACGAATTAGGAGAACGCAACTTAAGGATACGATTTTGGAATACGTAAGGTCTTCGAAATGTATTTGATGAATGCTCTGAAATTAACTCTGAGGATATATGGTGTATTTGTGAAACTTTGGCTGTAAATGAACACATTGTCTTGCCTAAAACCTTTTCGAGATACACAATGATTTGTTCGGGTGCAATAAAACAAAAAACTAAACGTCGTGCAAGTGGTGACTTGGCGATTTTACTAAATGAAATGTTTCATTTTGATACTCTCGATAAGACGGAATGGTGGATAATTTTTAAGATTTCTGTACCTGATTTACAATTTGTTCTATGCAATGTATATTTCAAACCAACCTCTGACCTATATTTTGGATTTGTTTCAGACATCGATTGAGAATGTATACAGTGCGTTCCCTCATCTTCCATTTTTTGTAGGTGGAGATTTTAACTGCCGTTTGGGAAATCTTAACCAAACTTGTCCAGAAGTTTGTTGTGGAACTGATCTACAATTTACAAGAAAATCTATAGATGTTGTTTGTCACCCAAGAGGTCGTGAATTAGCTAACTTTATGGAAGAGTGTGGTTTTTTTTTACTGAATGGTAGAACTGCAAGTGACAATCTTGCCCAATTTACGTTTTGCGGAACAAAGGGCAATAGTATGATTGATTTGGTATGGTGCAACATCAACTTCTTAAATAGCATTAGAGGTCTAAATATCATACAGAATGTTTCTTTATCTAGCCATTTTCCTGTTGAAATTTTTCTTAATCACAATATAGAGTTTTCAAGAAAATGTAATCGTATGCTTAAAAGTTCTAGTATCCTGAAGTGGGACAATAATAAGTGCGGTGAATATGTCGAGCAAATGCGATTTAGCGTGTCGCTTCATCATTCAATTATTATTATAATTTTGTTCTTCATTTTTTATTTGTTGCATTTCAACTATAACTTCCCTCTATTATCACGGTTGCTGTGAATGTTAACAACTTTGGTAATTTACATATAAATAATAATTACATTTCATAAATCAAATTAATAAAGATCAATTATATCTTTTTCATGTATTTATTATTCATTTAAATAATAGTTTTTAATATTAATTTTTAATATAACAAACATCTACTTTACAAATTGGCGAAAAAAAAATAAAAATATTTTTTTAAAGATATACGTACTCCTCCGAATTCTCTTTTTAAGGTTTATGTGGAGACTTCTTTAAAAATTCCCAGAATCTTCGTACCTGACATTGATATAGAAGCTGTATGGAAAGCTATCCATAATCTTGGTCATCCATCAATTAGACAAACCTTGAAAAAAGTACGCACACTCGTTTTTAATCCTAATCTTATTTCACGAATAAAAAATTTGACAAGATCTTGTCCGATCTGCCAGTTAAATAAAATCACTCGTCACACTAAAAGTGATTTTATGCCAGTAGAATAACCAAGTATCAAATTTTCTTTCTTACATTTAGATATTGTTGGACCTCTTCTTCCTAGTGAAGGATATCGGTATATCTTCACTATCATTTATCGTTTTTCACGTTGGGTCGAAGCTATTCCAATAAAAACTATCACGTCGGAAGAAATTATTAACAATTTGATTGCTTCTTGGTTCTCGCGTTTTTGTTTACCTACGAGGATCACTACTGATCAAGGTAAACAATTTCAATCACATATGTGGAAAGATTTTTTGTCTTCTCTAGGGATTATGCATATTTCCACGACTGCTTATCACCCTAACAGCAACGGTATTATTGAACGGTTTAACCGGTCACTCAAATTTTCTTTAAATTGCTGTCAAAAAAATAATAAATGGTACAAAATTTTACCTTGGGTACTTCTAAATTTGCGCTCCTCGGTCAAGCAGGATGTTAACCTTTCTTCTGCAAAAATTTTATATGGGATTCCTCTACGATTACCATATGATTTCTTTTCGGAAAAGGTTAATATATATCATTCTGTTCAACAATCTACTCAAGAGTTGAAAAATAGAATGATCAACGCAAAATTTTGCTTTACCAGACAGTTCACCAACAAAAATGTATTTTTACCAAAAGATTCATCAAAAAAAGTTTTTATACGGGAATATCATGTCAAACCTCCATTATCTTGTAATTATAGAGGTCCTTTCTCTGTTATCAAAAGATTTCCTAAATTTTTTGTTATTGATGTCAATAACAAACCTAACTCTGTTTCAATTGATAGGCTAAAACCTGCATACTTTTTTCAATGATAATATTTTCTTAATTTACTTTGTATTTAAATATAAGATGTACATCAACTATTAAAGTTTTTTCGCGTGAACAAGGTTGTTTTATGTTACAACCTTTTTCTAGTCGTTTTTCTTTATTAGTTGATGGGGGGAAGTATGTAGCGGTGTCGCTTCATCATTAAATTATTATAATAATTTTGTTCATCATTTTTATCTGTTGCACAACAACTATAACTTCCCTCTATTATCACGGTTGCTTTGAATGTTAACAACCTTGGTAATTTACATATTAAAATAATAACATTTCATAAACCGAATCAATAAAGATCAATTATATCTTTTATATATATTTATTATTTATTTAAATAATAATTTTTAATATATCAATCATCAATCCTTTACAAGTGCTTGCAGCGCGCTCAACGAGTCGGAACAAATGAGGAATGTATTGTGAAGGTTCGAAAACTCTTCACAATATCAATATTGCCAATGGCAATAGCGCTCCCCACACCAGAAACGGTTTTAGATCCATCCGTATACACGCACAGAGAATCATTGTATTCGCTAATAATTTGTTGAAAGCAGGTCCGATAGTACTGGGAACTGGTCTCATCTATACGGAGACCAGCCAGGTCAACGCGGCACCTAACCTTTGGGATCAGCCAAGGAGGTACTTCATGAAAACTATAGGGAAGTACCTGAGCGAATTCGAAATTAAGACTCTCTGAAAGCTCCTGCGTTCGAACGGCCACAGGTCTGGTGACCGTGGAACGTTTTCTCCCTTCTTGTTCTCCCTTCTCAAAGGTATTTATAGTCTGTGCGTGTTTTTTGAGATCTGTTTCAGGCTTGGAGCCTCAGCTTCAGATTTCAACCTCTTTCCCTGTAGGTTTTGCAGAGGTTGATTTCCTGAATTCGCCTCCTCATATGTCAACGCTTTAGAAACCAGGGCTATATGGTTATTGGTCCGGTTTTTGTTCCTCCTCGGGAGAATCGGTTTCCCCTCAACCTGGGCTTTCACTATTGCTGCTCTTCTTCGGGCTGCACCCAAGATATTTTTTCCTCCTTCAGAACAAGAGTTTTAATAATAATAAACTTTATTTGACTGCTTTCATATCAAATTACAAACTGTTACAAATATAACAATGAGAACCAGGCAACAAACAAAAAAATTTTTGAAATATATAAAGATTGGAAATACAAATTGAGTAATATTTTAATTAAATATTCCAAGAGTAAACGGTAATTTTTTATAAATATCTGTTTCGCATTACTTATTTTGAATCCATTCATTCAGTCTCTGTATGAAATCGCAAAAGGCCAACAACAATGCTTCAAAGTTGAACATCTTATAAATTTCCATTTTTTCAGGAATTTGCTTTTGAAGGTGATTGTTTTTTATGTAACCTAGGCTATTACAATCAAGAAAAACTTTTCGGCTGATTCTAAGTCACTCATACACAATATACATGTTAATCTAACACTTAATCAATGTTCATGTCTTTTCTGTTAGTGTGATGTGTCTAATTTCCCAATTTAAATTTACTGATCGTCCTTCTCTCAGTACAAGAGTTTGTACTTATTTGTCCAGATTTTCTGCTGGATTGGGCACACCAGTGTTTTGTGTCTCGGCTAGGTAAGTTTGCACAGCCTCGGCTAACTTGTTGAGAGGATTTGAGCCCCAGAGTTACCATTTTTTACTTTTTTTTCCATGCCTACCCCTTAATGGGGTGGGAAATTATACAAAGCAGTAGCTCCAAGCAGATTGTTCACGACAGCATTTAATCCTGCTGCCCTAGCCTATGCTTAGTTACCCTAGGCACAATGCCTCGCACCGTAACTTAGGTTTGCATGGTTTCTTAGTCTGGCACCTCAGTAAAATAGTTACCGCCGGCATTGCATACCATTTCATCGATGCACTCGAGCCTCTCCACCAACGACAAGGTCCTACAATGCCTCGTAGAGTAAGCATTTTTTAATGCAAAGTGTTTATAACGGTAAGTGTTTCTTAACGCAAAGCGCCAGTTTTGCCCGATTTCCCAAAACGAAATGTCGACTCTGATATTTTCTTCAAAGATTCACCAAAAACGATTGCAATATATATATAAAAAATTAGAAATCAAACTTAAATATAAATCGAATCCTCGACGAATAATATAAATATATAAAAATAAATGAGTCATTCAATTTTATTATAAAAAAAACACAAGCAATATTAACTAATATTATATTCGTACTAAGTATTTAAATAGGTACATTTTCTTTTTCTTGAAACAAATATAGTTTAACAAGTAATGTAACAACTAACTGAGTTAATGGTTTAAATACCCAGTATATACTGAGTTGTATATCAATGTTTGAATTATTAATATTTCTGCCTATTCAATGTTTATAAAAAATGAATTATTTGTAAATGTTTTTTGTGTGATAATAATATTGAAACAGTAAAAAGGTTTTTGCGTTTATATAAATGCATATTAATGTTTTTGCGATTTTTAAGCGCCTGTTAACGCAAGGCGTTGGTCAACACGAGCCGTTAGGCGACGCGAAAATTTAGTCAACTCGAAGCATTAGCACGCGTAAGTTATACAGCGCGAAGATTTAGTAGACGCGAAGCGTAAGTAAACGCGCAGCAATTGAAAACTCGAAGTTAGTCAACACGGAGCGTTAGTCGACGCGAAATGTTAGTTAGGGCGTAGTATTGGTGGACGTAGTAATTAACGTGATGCGTTTAGATAACGCAAAGCGTAAGCGAGTCAACACTAAACGTTAAGATAAAGTGAAGCGTATGTGAGCGAACGCTAAGCGTTAGTTATTCAAAGCGAAGTGTCAGTGATTCAACGGAAAGCGTTAGTTCACGCTAATTGTCAGTCGCACAAGAGGCACAAGTAAACTCGAAGAGTAGGTTAGCGCGGAGCGTAATCAAGTAAACGTGAAGCGTTTGTTAATCAACTTGAAGCCCTAGTTAACGTGAAGCGTTGGTAAACGCAAGGCGTTAACCAACGCGAACCTGAAGCGAATCTGAAGTCAGCCAATGTGAAGCGTTAGTTTAACGCGAAGCGTTGGTCAATGCGAAGCGTTAGTCAATGGGAAGCGTTAGGCGACGTGAAGCGTTAGTCGACGTGAAGAGTTGGTTTGCAACCGTCAGTTATTTATAAATGCGATGCGTTAGTAATCCTGAATTGTTAGTTAACGCGAAGCGTTTGGATATGCAAAGTGTAAGTGAGTCAACACAAAACGTTAAGATAAAGCGAAGCGTAAGTGAGTGAACGTGAAGCGTTTGTTATTCAAAGCGTAGCGTCAGTCATTTAACGCAAAGCGTGAGTCAAGACGAAGCACTAGTTAACGCGGATCGTAAGAAAGTCAACGCAAAGCGTTAGTTAATCACCGCGAAACGCTAGTTTACGTGAGGCGGTGCTAAACGCAAAGCGTTAACCAACACGAAGCGTAAGCTAAAGCGAACCGTAAAGCCAACGCGAAGCCTTAATTTAACGGGAAGGGTTGGTCCATGCGAAGAGTTTGGCGTCGTGAAGTGTTAGGCTACGTGAAGCGTTAGTCCACGCGAAATGTCAACGTGAAGTGGTGATTGGTCGATACGAAGCGTTCGTTTAGAAGCGTTACTTATTTATTAAACGCGAAGTTCTAGTGAACCTGAAGCGTTAGTTCACGCGAAGCATTAGGTTAACGCAAAGCGTAAATGAAAGGTTAAGATAAAGCGTAAGTGAGGGAACGCGAAGCGTAAGGTATTCAAAGCGAAGTGTCAGTGATTCAACGCGAAGTTTGAGGTTACGCCAAGCGTCAGTTAACACAAGGTAAACGCAAAGCGTTATTCTACGTGAAGCGTAAGCTAAAGCGAACCGTAAGTCTTCCAACGCAAAGCGTTAGTTTACCGTGAATCGTTGGTCGACGCGAAAGTGTGATTAGTCAACGTGAGGCGTTAGTAAATGCGTTAATGCCATGCATTAGTAAACCTGAAGCGTTAATTAACGCGTAGCGTTAAGATATCGCAAAGATAAAGTGAGTCGCAAAGCTAAAGTGAGCGTTAGTTATTAAAAGCGAAGCACCAGTGATTCAACGATAAGCGTGAGTTCACGCGAAGCGTCATCTAACACGAAGCACTAGTTAACGCAAAGTGGAAGTAAACGCGGAGCGTAAGAAAGTCATATATATGTATGTTATATATGTATGTTATATATGTATGTTTATATATATATTTATATATATATATATATATATATATATATATATATACACGCGACTTTCACTACGGTGACCACCGCTCGCGTTATCTCACAACGCTTGGCGTTAACTGGCGCTTCGCGTTGACTAACGTTTCGGTTTATCTAATATTTCGCGTTGCCTTATTAACGCTTATCGCAAATACACGATTGTGTTGATTAACTAATGCTACTAAACAAACGCTTGGTGTTGCAATATTACCATTTCAGTTAACGCTTTGCATTTACCAACCTTTGCGTTGAGTTTCTTACGCTCCGCGTTTACTTCCACTTCGCGTTAACTAGTACTTCGTGTTAGATGACGCTTCGCGTAAACTCGTGCTTCGCGTTGAATCACTGATGCTTCGCTTTTAATAACTAACGCTCACTTAACCTTTACGACTCACTTAAGCTTCGCGTTATCATAACGCTTCAGGTTTACTAATGCATCGCATTAACGCATTTACTATCGCATTTACTAACGCCTCACGTTGACTAATCACACTTTCGCGTCAACACTATATATATATATATATATAGGCGAACGAAGATGTATAGGCGATATATATATATATATATATATATATATATATATATATATATATATATATATATGTTATGTATATAGGTACATGTATCCTTGCATGCCTTCGTTCGCCTATAAATGATATGAAAATTGATCGAGACAAAAGTTGTATATTTTGAAAAAAAGAAACTTTTTTGTCTCACAATTTTAAAAAAGTATCTAATGGCTTTAAAAATGGGCACATTTTCCGCCTTCCGAAGAACTTTGAGCACAAATTATGAGAAAAATATTCAGTTTAAGAAAAAATTTTTCAAGCAAAAGTTGTTTATTTTAAAAAGAAAAAAATTTTTGTTTACAATTTTTTTTTTCTATCTCTTACGGTTTCAAAGATATATATATTTTCCTCTCTGGCGGGGGAGACACGTTCTCATTTTGCCAATTAACGAAGTTAATTCTCATTTTGCCAATTGACCTCCGTTTTATGCTATAGAACACACATACAAATTTTCAGCTTGTTATCTCTTTTCGTTTTTGAATTATCGTGTTCACGGACAGACAGACAGACATATGCCAAAAATTCATGCCTACGATCAATATTTTCAAGCGTTACAAAGTCGGGACTAAACTTAATATACCTTATATATTTACATATACTGGGTATAACAATACAATTTTCGAGATTTAATTTCATTTAATTTCCATGAAAAGTTGTTTTTAGAGAATTCAATTAAATAAAACATAAAAGTTTCACAATTGTTTTTTTAATTGAATATATAGAATATGTATAATAATAATATATAGATTGTCATTATATAATTCACACACACAAAATTGTTTTTACTATAAGGTCGAAAAAAAATGTATATGTATGTACCTACGTCTTTTTATTTGAGTTTTTACCCGACTACGGCAAAGCCAAAAGGAAGAGATATGTTTTAGCAGTCTATGTATGTTTGTATCAAGTAAGTGCCCCCATTTGTGCCTAATTTACTCATCTGATTTTGATTAATGAGGTTTCGTTCGCTTCGCCTAAGTGTTCCGCACGTCAAAGACTATGTGACATCATATTTGCCAAAAACGTTCACAAATGCATCAAGTTTGGAATCAAATTAAAGGTTTTAATTCACAAATTCTGAAAATGTGAAATTTATTTTTACCCGACTATAGAAGGATATGATTTTAGCAGCCTATGCATGTTTATATTTATGTATGTTCCAACGTAGCGGCTAAACTACTCATCCGATTTTGATAAATGAGGTGTCAATCGGTTCGTTATTATGGTCCTCGTGATACTTAGCAAATTTCCTTAGAATACATAAATCACTCTCAAGCGGTCACAATTTTATTCTGATCAAAATGAAATGTCGAAAATGATTTTAGTATTTGCAAGTCCAGTTTTATTAATAAATGACATACGTCCAGGGGAATGGGGGGAGGGGATAAAGAAAGAAGAAAACACAAAACATAAAATATCTCTCTTAATATTAGAACAATCGAAAAATGCGTAAGGAATAAGTTGTAGAAAATCAAATTTGCTACAATTCATCACCTAACCATTTTTGCTCAAACTCTAATGTGTACAGAGATATTTAGGAATTTAATTTTCAATCTTAAAAATGAAAAGAAATAAAATTACAGTAAAACTTAGTACCTACAACTTTACTTCTTATAAATTTTTCGATTTTTCAAATATTAACAAAGATATGTCAAATTTTGTGTTTCGCCCTTCCATTAAACTCCCCTTCCCATATATATATATATATATATATATATATATATATATATATATATATATATATATATATATATATATATATATATGTACATATATATATATATATCTATATATATATATATATATATATATATATATATATATATATATGTCCATAGATATATATATATATATATATATATGTCCATAGATATATATATATATATATATATATGTCCATAGATATATATATATAAATTTTACAGATGATGATTTTTGACATATACTCGGTAGGATCGATGGAAATTTGAAGAAATTTTGACTTTTGTACGGGACCAATAGCTCTATTTCCTTTCAGGAAATTCGCTAAAAAGGCAATTAAAGTATTAGTTATTTAAATTGTCATACAAAATCGAATTATAAACCACAAAAGACTTCATCGAAATCGACAATACAATACATATGACAGAAATAAAATTATCCAAATCTTCCGTTTCTTTGGTTTAGCGAAAAAACAAAGTGGTTATCTTCCATCAAACCTAAAGGATCTCCGGTGTTATAATCGAAGTAAATACACCAGGTTACGTGAAATTGGCAGAATAAATCAGAATAAATCGGTCAGTCTTTAAAAAAAAATAATTTTTAAAAACTATTTTGCATATAAAATAAAAGTGAAAATAAAGCTGAAACTGAAATCCGAGCTTGAATCTAGGTAGGTGAATTGTTATATTTTCTTTATGATGGCTGATATACAAAACCCGCTCACAGTCTCCAAATTTTTCCAAAGACGATTTGATAGACCATATTCCATTCTCCTTCGCAGCACAGATGATAACGCCTTTCAATGGTAACCTATCTGAGCTACAAAACTTCCTCCAAAACGTAGAAAATGCGCTAAATCTTTAAATCTTATTCAACCCTCACAAAAACGTGCGCTTACGGTACTCATATTTTCAAAAGTCTCCTCAGACGTTAAAAATAAATTAAACGCAAATAGCAAATATTCATTTCATGATTTAAAGACAATGTTAAATGAAACAATTAAAGAATTTTTCCTACGGATAGAAACCCTTAACGGAAAAATAATTCAAAAAGTGAAAGAATGTTCTACTTCAGAAACTTTGCTTTTAGGAAAATTTCAAATATTTTGAGACACCAAAAATTTACTACAATGGGCGAAGCTTTATATATTGCTAGCGAAGAATAATCATTCATAAACACTCAAAATAATTTTAAAAAATTCGTTACGCAGGAGCTGCTTCAACTTAGCGAATTTCCATAGAATACATAAATCACTCTCTAGCGATCACAATTTTATTAATAAATGACTTACGTCGATGGGAATGAGGGGTATAAAGAAAGAAGAAACATAAAATAAAAAATAGCTCTCTTAATATTAGAAAAATCGAAAAGTGCGTCAATTTCCCTTTTTAATTTTGATACTGGTGCCAATATATCAGTACTAAAAACAAAAAATCTCCATCAAAATCACAGTACTGAAATTAATTCAAAAATTATACAA
The DNA here is from genome assembly GCA_963920215.1 of Nineta flava. Taxonomy (NCBI): domain Eukaryota; kingdom Metazoa; phylum Arthropoda; class Insecta; order Neuroptera; family Chrysopidae; genus Nineta; species Nineta flava. The sequence continues at coordinate 5,837,133 of OY986045.1, forward strand.
AATATCAGTGGTATATCTGACGGAGTTATACAGCCATATGGAGTTGTATCTATTCACATGACTAAAAGTGATCATAAATACCATCACTATTTTCACCTTGTAGATAGTGATAAAATACCTTATGGTTAAATGTATGGTTGATAAAATACATTCTTGGTTTAGATTTCTGGAGTGGAAAGGAAAAAGTTAGCTTTTTATCGGAAAACTATCCGTTAGTTTGATTTCATGCTCTATTTTTTGTGTACAACCTGGCGGGTCGTTTTCTAATTTTACGATAGAGTTGAATTTAATAATTGTATCAAGTAAATGATTTTTTTCGTTTTCAGTTAATCCTTTTGTTCTGAGCAGATTGAGAATTTCTTGTTCCCTAGTCAGTATCGTTTCAGTATTACAAATTTTTTGTAGAAGATTAAAAGAAATTGTATTGTTTTTATAATCTATTTTGGCGTTTAGCCAAAAAAAGTCGCATCTTTAATCTATTCCACGTCGAATAGAAAAACCCGATCTTTCTAACATGAATAGATGTAAAGGGCAGTTTTACGGGTGTTTTTCCAATTTTCGGGGGAAATGTGATATAGGAAACGAACTTTTTCAGAGTATTCTGTTAATTTGACTTTGTTTTAGGTCGATTGGTGAAAATCCCATCATTCTAGCATGTATAGAACTGAAAAACGTAATTTTAGGGAGTACTTTTCCAATTTGCCGAGGGGAAACAATGGAAAATTTGAGGTTTTTCGAATAGCTTTCTTAATTTGTAGCTATTTAGCATCGAATGCAAAAATCCGCATCTTTCTAGCATGTATAGAAGAAAAAGGTTGGTTTTCGGGGTGTTTCTCCCAATTTCGAAGGGTTGTGATGAAAAAATTTTCTTTTTTCAAATAATTCTGTTATTTTGAATCTGCTCCACATCGAATGGAAACAACCCGATCTCTCTAACATGAATATAAGTGAAAAGGGCAGTTTTAGGGGTGTTATTCCCATTTCGGAGAGGGAGGGGGGTTGCGATGTAAGTAATGAAATTTTTCTAAGTTATCTGTTAATTTTACTTTATAATGAGTCGATTGGTGAAAATGTTTTTGACATGTATAGAACTTCATGTTTCTGACATGTGTAGAACTGAAAAACGTAATTTTGGGGCATGTTTTTTCGATTTTCTTATAGGTTGCAATGAAAAAATCTAAGTTTTCCGATTTTTCCAGTAGGTTTCAAGTAATTTCGCGTCGAATGCAAAAAACCGCATCTTTCTAGCATGTCTAGAAGTGGGTTAGGTTTTATATAGATCAGTGTGTCAGTCAGTGAGTCAGTGTGTCAGCTTCACTTTTAGCTTTTTAGTATATGTTATGTAGCTGATTGTAACAGTTAAACAAACCCAATCTTAACTATGAACACAAAAACAGTCTGCTCCATGACACAAACCAAAATATAATAATTATATTTGTTTACGGCATAGTTCATGGCCTCCCAACTCACTTATATACCTGTGGATCTCTCTCTCTCAAAAAATTTGTTATTCTGATAATATCGATTACTTATGCAACGGCCTTATATATGATACCTATTTTGACAAAATGCAAACCCGACTTCAAAAATGAAATATTCTATAACAACAAATGCACTAAAAAGTAAAAAAATAACTGCATATTCTTGTGCCAATTTTAGTTCACCTAAGCAAAAATTTTTAAATATATATGTACAATTATTGTTATTTTTAGAGGCGATGTCAGCATAGAGAAATTCACATAACTTTAAGACAACGCCTCCAAAAATAACAATAATTGTACTTATATATTTAAAAATTTTTGCTTAAGTGAACAAAAATTGGCACAAGAATATGCAATTATTTTTTTACTTTTTAGTGCATTTGTTATTACAGAATATTTGATTTTTGAAGTCGGGTTTGCATTTTGTCAAAATAGGTTTTATTTCTCGCTTTGCATTTTTTTATAAGACTTTTTTTTATCCGTTTTTTTTTTTTTTAGTGCATTTTTTATAACAGATTTTTAGTTTTTTTTACCAGCATTTGGTTTTTTTTTTGGGGTCGGTTTTTAAAAAAAAAAAAATTTTTGAAGTCGGTTTTAAAAAACATTTTCTTATTTTCCCATTATGAATGAGTATATCCCTTTAAAAAAAAAAAAAAATTTCGCAGAAATCGGTTATCACATATAAAATGAGGATTTTCCTCGATGTCCCGGGGATCCCCTCATCAGAATGCGATTTGGTGACAATGGGACCAATGGGAAACCAAACCCTCTAAAACAAAAAACAAAAAATTCAAAATCGGTTCATAAATGACGGAGTTCTGAGGTGACACACATTAAAAAATAAATAAATAAAATACAGACAAATTGAGAACGTTCCTCCTTTTTGAAGTCGGGTTAAAAAGAAGAATAAAAATCAATAATTTTTTGTTAAAAAAGTCATTAATATAACACTGTTGTAATTTGAATGTTGGAATAAAAAACATTGGCAAAGCGTGTTCAAAGTATTCGAATATAAATGAACATAAAAAAATTTATAATTATTAAACGTTTAATTAACAAAATCGTAACGCTTCATTTTGTATATTAATCTCCATTTAACATTGAATTCGCACCACAGCTGTTTGTTGGGAAAGCAACATATAAAATACCCCAACTAGATGTGGTTTCGTGGTCGACAAAAGTGGATTGAAGTTATTTGGAACAATCCGAATATATAAACGAAGATAAATACGTAAAACAAAAACAAAAAATAAGTAAAATAAAATTTACAATTGGAATCATTACTTTACTGAAAATAGTTTGAGTACTAATCAAATTATCGCATAAATAGTTAGAATCGTGTGATTTTACGAAAATAACTCTGCAAAACTACGTGGTTATTCTTTGCAAACGCTAGTAGTTATACCACACCGGGTCTCTACTTAGCATATATTACATATTTCAAATACTAAAAGACAATAATTTAAACATTAATATGGATAAATGCGAATTCTTAAAACAAAATTTAAAATACTTAGGTCATATAATAACCCTTGATGGAATAAAACTACAAGAGGAAAAAAATAGAAAAAATAAAAAATTTAAATGAACCCAAAACCGTCAAGCAACTACAAAGTTTTCTAGGCATAACAGGATATTATAGGAAATTCATGAAAAATTACGGTCATATAGCAAAACTGTTAACAGAACTTTTAAGGAAAAATGAATAATTCCATTTTTACAAAGAATCAAAAGCTGCCCAACATGTCAGAAAACAAAATCCAGTCGCAAAAACAAAGCACCCATGATAATCACCACTACTACAAACAAATTCAATGAAGAAATTGCTATGGTTTTCGTAGGCCCACTTCCAATTTCCAGAAACCTAAATAAATTCAGCCTAGCCATGCAAGACAACTTATCCAAATTCCTCCAAATATATCGTTTACAAGACCGAATAGCGGAGACCACAGCTATGTATTTCTTTAGATACGCTAGTGCCTTTGGTGTCCCTAAATCCATTTGAACAGATCAGGATCCATATTTACAAGTTCTGTCTTCAGAGAAGTAAACAAATTATTTAAAATAAAACAAAAAACTACATCACCATATCATCCACAAACAAATGGATCCTTGGAGCGTACACATTCGTATATCGAAAACTATCTTCGATCATGCATAAATACTGAAGAGAACAACTGGGATGAAATGCTGTACCTAGCCGCCTTTTCTTTCAACACACACAAGAGTCGTTCCATCGATGAAACACCATATAGTAGAGTTTCTGTGTTCTCAATTCAACTGCCACGCTCACAGTATACAGATCATTTCAATTATGTAAAATAAAAGAGTTGTATTTTTTTTTTTGGCAAGACTACATGCCGTAGGCTTAGCTTTTTCTGGGATATAGATGGTATTATGACCTTTGATGTTAAGTCCACAAACCCGGTTACCAACGACCCATGGTTCCTTCACTAAAATTAGGATTTCCTGCTTTGTTAGAAGACGAAGGACGAGTGAAGCCGAGGCTGCTTTAGAGTGGTGAAGATTAATTTGGACCACTTTCTTACTTTGGAGATTCATTTGGAGTTTTCTCCTTTACGGCGATTTTCTTCTCAGCCTTCTTAGCATCCTTGTCATAGATGCTAAGGATAATTTTCCCGAAGCCGTAATAGATCTTCCCTCGGTTTTCTTAATGAGAGTCCTGATTTAGGATAATTAGGGCCTGCCTAGAACCTCTAACAGCTTCCCCAACCTTAGCCACCCTTCAATCCTGCGTGGGTAACGTTGGGTTGCTCATTTGCATGAGCTAGAGTATTTTTAAAGGGTCCGCAGGCTCGGCTGGGATCCAGGCCCTCGACCTTGGTCTGCTCGGAATCGACCCTATAGACAAATTCCAGGCTACTGTTCTCCCATACCTCCCCCACCCTCTATGGCCGCATTGTAAAGATCTGCAGATCTTTGATCTTCACAGGCCACAAATTTAATGTAACCGTGGAACCAACCAGCATCTTTACAACGCGTAGGAGCTTCCGGGTTTTCCATTATGACCTCCTTATAGACTCCGAAAAGAGCGGTTTCAACCTACTTCCACTTGGCCGGAGAGTTGGTTCCATGGGGGTTGCTACGGCTTATTACCGCCCAGATGAGGTGATCGTTAACCATTTCACGGTACGGCCGACTCAATAGCTGAGCCCTTGGCGGGGCGAGAGTTAAATTTTCGGCTTCTTGGGGGGGGGGGCTGCTTCTTCCTATGAGCGTTGGTGCTGAGCAGGATTTAGCTTTTCCTATTCCTTTCCTCGATTATTCCTTTCACCCATCCTTTCAAGGCCTTCTGTTGCTCAGAGAGACTGTCATCCGGAATGGACTTGAGGCGATCGAGAAGTCGATAGGCTGCCCTACGCTCCTTGTAGTTTTGGGCCAATGGACTTTTTTTGCCTCCAATAGCTGGCTTATTTGCCTCTGCTTTGGAGTCGTTTGCTTTATGCGTAGAGGATTCAGGTTTGGCGGCCAAAGATACCTCTACTCTTTTGAGCTATGGTGCACTTTGCGTGGGTTTTAATACCCTTTGCGTGGTGGTGCCTGCTGGTAATTTGGTTTTCTCGCTTTTAGGTTAGGCGGATTTGATTTGATTTTAATTCATGTTATAGTGTTGGACCACTCCATCGGTGCAAGGCAAACTCTGTCGTTCATTATAAAAGTGGTGGAAATAAAGGTCCACCGCACCAGTATCCCTCCGTTCATATACAGTCGGTATTCCTCCTGGCTGCAAATCATCCAATAGGCACGGGTCACATAACACCTTGGATTAGGGTGCTCGTGAGTCTTAGTCTGATTAAACATTTGGAACCTATCAAACAAGTGAGTCTCAGCCAGTAGATACTGATATACTATCAAACGCTAGTTTAGCCCCCAAAGTCATTACAATACGCAAGTTTGACCGGTACGATAAACCGCTCACGAGCTGATCAGGTAGGTATACAAAGATATTTAGGATTTTATTTTGAATCTGAAATCGTCAATATTTCTGTTAATATTAAAGAGACTGACAAAATTAATAGCTTTGCACCTTATACTGTCGCGGTATCTTGGCTCTCTATATTCCTCAAAGGAGCACTGCCCGAACCTGCAACAGATTCCGATACTCGACAAAAACAAAATAAATATATTAGTAAAAGGTTTACCTAAATATTTTCTAATTGGAATGACACGCACGTTTTTCTTTTAAAGAAAAGAAAATTAAATTTAAAAAAATTTTTACGAAAACAAAAAGCTGGTTTTATTTGCTTTTTAAAAGAATTTAAATCTAATTTCTTTTTCAACAATTTTTTAAATTTTTCAACACAATGTCAACTCTCAATTAATCTTACAAATATTAACTTTAAATTGATCTGAATCAAATGACAGTTAATTATAAACTTTAAACTGAATCAGATAATAGTCGATTTAAAAACTTTGAACAGATCAAACAATAGTCAGTTTTAAACTGATTTTGATCAGCACTGGTCGCGCCTTTTAATACCTGCCATGGGTCTTTCTAGAACATGGTTGTTGTTTTGAAGAAATATTTTTTTGAAAATATATTTTTGCATGGAGATTTCTCGAATAATTTAGTTTATCAACAACCATTGGCGCAATCGGAGGTTCAGATTATTTATAAAATTAATGAAAAATTATAATGCTTCCCCAAGGTTTGAACCAGGATTACACCCCTCTTGTTTGATATTTCACTATCCACTTAATGCAAACGACCAGTGCTAATTCAAATTTATACACAAATTTTACGATACATAGATTATTCTGTTTACTTAATTATGCTTGTTTACACAAGAATTATTTATTTGTGTATGTATTTATGTTATTAAAAACATTCATTTTTCATTTTTTGATTTTTAAAAAAACAAAAACTTTAAATCAAAAGCAGTTATTATTTTCTTTTCAATTTTCCACTAAAAAAAAAGCTTTATTTAAAGAAAAAAAATAAATCAAACAAGATTATTTTCTTTGTGCACTTAAAAAAAACTCCTTCTTTTCCCAAGGACAAAAATATTTTTTTCTTACATATTTTTCGTAATATTTTCCACAATATTTTTCGTAATAAAATTAGAACATGTGTTGGATCCAGAAAAATTATTCTCAATAATTTTCAATACAACAATACATTTATTTTGTATTTTTCCAGTATTAGGAGACATATTTCTAATTTTTTCTTGCCTCTTGTCCCTAAACCCCCCTTTTTCCTTGTATGATGTGCAAAACGAACTAAGCCTGTCACATATCAAAAGCACCGCACATATAAAATTTAATTCTGATCGGATTATAACTGGTCACCAGAGTGGTTACAGGCACATCGCCAGTGATAATAGACAATGTTTGAACAGAAATTATTGCAAATCTATAAATTTTATTTAAAAATATTTCAATCAAAAGTTCTTTATTTTTTGACAAGAAAAATATTTTGTTGTAAAATCTCTTACTGTTTTTTGAGGTATTTATTTTCACACCCCTTGGTTAGGGAGGGTATTTTCCGTTTTCAGAGTGGATTTCATCCTAGGACCTATCTGTCTAGCAAAAATCATCTTTGTAGGAAAACTGGAAGTACCCTAGAATATTTATGATGCCTCAGTCTCCAAAATGTCGATTTCAAGCTATGTTTTAAATTTGAACTTCGTAACTTTTTCGGCTCCTGAGATACAGAGGCGTCAAACCACCTCTTATCTTTCCTCTTAACATAGTTAGTGTTGAAACTTGGACCGACGCACTACCGAGCTATGTGATAGAAAACAAACGCGCAAAAAATAATAAAAACTGTACTGGAGCTTTCTGTAAATTTGAAATACATATTACTGTGCTGTAATAAATTAGAAATATTGTCAAAACATGACGTCACCTCCCATTTTCGCGGTAAATCGAAAAGTTTATATTTTTAATTTATAGTTGATAGGTTTAATTTGGAGTCCTACATACCACACTTGGCGCAATTTTACGTTACAAAAAACTGTTTTGTCCTCCATATTTGGGACAACACCATTATTGGTTCGTAGAACCTTTATAGTGAATTGTAAGAGTAAATTCTCATAAAAATAATTTTTAAATCCAAAAATTAGATTATTCTTGTTAAATATTGTTTATAAGTGGCCATTGTATCAGACAGGTTGCTCGGAATCGCAATTTTTTATCGATTCATCTTGACGTCCTGATTAAAACCCGAAATTATTACGATCCGACTCATGACGGAATAGGGTCAAAATTGAATTTGTTTTTAACAAAAAAGCGTTTTTTCTTAATATGTTTTTTAAAACTACAAATTAAAAAAATGACAGAATATTATTCAATTCTATATAAAAAAAGAAAAAAAATAAGCCCATGAACATTACAATTTCGTTTAAATAAAAGGACTAAAAAATATCTATAAAATATAATTTTTTTTAAACTGATTTTTACCCATTATTTTTTAATTTGTTTATAATGCGCTGTAAACAACTTTAAAAAAACAGTTATGAAATTATTTAAATAAATTTCATTTTCTTTTAACTTATAGATCTTTAATTTAAAAAAAAATAGATAACGATACGTAAACTTTTTAGAGAGTTATCGTAAGTTTGACCTTTTCCTAATTTACTTATAAACAAATTAATATTTTTAGGTTTTATAATCCTTAATCGAAACACTTATCTATCTAACTATAAACTCCAAAAAAATAGTCGACCAATATGGTTTATTTCTTAAAGATAAGTAGGATAAAATCCGTGGGTATTTAATTAGAAAACAATAATTTTATAATTTATATACAGCGGCATCGATTTCATCAAAAAACGGCAGCATAATTGTTTAACCAACGTCGTGATGGAAAATTTTTTCCCCTGGGTTTCATAGACCTTCAGTACTAACCCCTGCATTACCTCCAAAAATTTTCTCCTAATTTTCCTAATTTTCTCATTTTTCGAGAAAATGCAGGGGTTAGTGCTGATGAATGTTTCTGGAGGTGTAAGAATTCCAGGAAGAAAAGAATTTTTATAATCGGTGCTGTTCCACCACTTTTCCAGATTGTACAGTATTTTCTGGCCTATTTACTGGGCTAATTACTAATATGTAGAAATACATCAAACAAATACCTTAGATAACCAATGATAACATGATGTATAATAATTATTGGCATCAATGAATAAGAAATAATTAGTGAGGTTGTATAAAAATAATATGGTAATTAAATCTGGCCTAAGGGTAATAAATTTTTTTCTAATTAGTTATTAATCTGAATCAGGAAATGAAATATAAAAGCCGAAGATTTAAATTATGAACACCAAAAATACATTTAATAAAATAACGAAAGATATTTATATCGTTTATATTCACATTTTGTTTGATATTTGTTAAAAAAAGAATTATTTGGCATATATTTTCTATGCTGACGAATGTCAGTCAGGATATGTAATTTTATATGTATATATACAGTGTGACCCAGGTTTTAACCTTGAAAACTGAATATTTCATATAAACTTGGATGTTTTCAAGCTTCCTTTTCGAGATACAGGTTGATAAAGTTAATTCAAAATACTTTTTGTTTTCAAATCTTACTCAAATACTACTTGTCTGTTTTCGATTGCACTTGGCACATTTTTTGTAATAATTTCGTGGCTTAATTTGATGTAATTAGATTTAATTAAATTAATCCAGGGCGGCGCTGGGCATCCCAACTATCTTGCTGAGTAGACACGAAGTAGAAGACACCTTTTGCAGGTGGTATCTCTATGCTGATAGGTAGAAGAATACAAACTTCCCTTCTTGGAGAGTCTGTCACTGTGAGAGCCACAAAGGGATGTCCGCAGGGTGGTGTCTTATCCCCACTCATGTGGAGCCTGAGTTTGAACGTCAGGCTCCATCTTACTGACGGGCTCCATCTTACTGACGAACCATTACCAAAAAGGATACTACACACAGGGATATGCGGACGACATTGTAATTGCAATCCAAGGACCCTGTGAAGGCACAATCTCGGAGCTTAGGATTGGTGTATCAACCAGGGATTGAAAATAATCACTGGTAGGAAGCCATGTTAATAAGAGTAATGTTGGACCCTAAACTAACAAGGAACCCAAATCTGGAATACATAGCAAATAAAAGCAAATATTCTCTCATGCTTTGCAAGAGAGCATGTGAAAAATTCTGGAGTCTAAAACCCAAAATGATCCACTGGCTATGCGCAACAGTAGTTAGGTCCATTATAACCTATGCATGCTTCTCTAGTATGGTGGCCAAAAGTTAATCAGATAACAACATGCAAAAAGCTATGCAGGATCCAAAGACCGGTCTGTTTGTGCATCAGTGGATCCATGAGCAGTACACCCACAGCTGCCATGGAAGTCATACTGGGGCTGCTTCCGCTAAGCATTGCAAAAGTAGCTAAATCGAGATCCAGCGCCTATAGACTTTCTTGCAATAATAACTGGATTAAAAAAATTAGGTTGGACATACAAGGATCGTGGGAACATCAATTATCTTAGACCCCGTTTTCGAAATGGGCACAGATATGCTTCCCAAAATATGCTCCTTCTCAAAACCTTTCACTGTAGTCTGTGATAGGGCCATGTGGACGGAAGTGGAACCACCCTATCTCAAGAAAGAAATCGTCTGGAATACAGACGGATCCAAAACTGAAGAAGGGACCGGAACGGGAATCTATGGTGAAAAACCTAATGCAAATATTAACCTCAACTTGGGGAAATATGCCACGGTCTTTCAAGCAGAAGTCTACGCACGCAAGCCATACTGGCTTGCGTGCGTGAGAACCTGCGTAGAGGCTACATAAACCAGAACATATCAATTCTCTCGGACAGTCAACTGCTCTAAACGCCTTGTCTGGAACTGAGGTCACCTCAGGGTAGTTAAGGATTGTCTGAAAGAACTGCTGGAGCTGACAAAACGCAGGCATGTTAAATTGATCTGGATGGTCACAGTGGGTTCGAAGGAAACGAAAAAGCAGATGCCTTACAAGAGATGGGAGTCGGAATGCCCTTCATAGGCCCAGAACTTATTTTATGAATTCCAAGGACTGCATGTAAACAGGTGATCAACGAGTGGTCAAATGCTAAACATCGTGATCAATGGGAAAAAGTACCGCGGCAGGAGGTCGGGAAAATACTACTTCAGAGTGCAACCAAGAGGCTACCTCTCGATGCACTGAAGCTAAACAGGATGCAACTGCGGAGGATTACCGGATTCATTACCGGCCATTATCCGGACATTATCAAAACCACAATATAATTTAGGTAAAGTTAAGTATTACCAGGATCACTGATGTTAAATGGCGTTCTGCACGTGCTATTACACACAGTACAAAAGTTTGTGTTGTTGACGAAATTAAAAAAACGAAAGGAAATAAAGTTTAAAAGTTTTACGAAGATTAAATATGTTCTCGCGATTTTAGAGATATAACAAAACGGTTGTCTTTGTTAAAATGAATTGAACCGGACGAGAAACTTGTATTAACAGACTAAAAAAACGTCATTTTAAACTTACTAAACGCGAAAACATTTTTTATGCGCAAGCAAAACAAAACAGTTAAAACTTGTTAAGATAATAAGTGTAATTATGAAAATATGTATCGCACGGTCGGTACAACCGATTACAAATAAATTTTTAGAATTAATGGCAATAATTCTAAATAATTTCGATAGATGTGGCCAGGGGGCCAAATTTGCCCAAACAACTGTGTTAATCTACAAAAATTAATATACAGCTGGAAATTGATATATATGTTAAGTACACCATTACTAATAGAATATCAAAATCACTGATCATCGATCCGACGTCTGCTAAAAATTGTATTCAAAGTCAAAGGTCAAGAATATCGGTTTTTCGCATATATCTCATAAACGGTAAGTTAAATCGCAAAAATAGATCAGATAAAAAATGTAGATCGTGAAAGTGTCTACAAAAAATGTTATATATTTTTATATTTCTTATATTTTTTTCCCTAATTATTAAAAAAATAAATGATCTACTGGAATGTGCACAAGTGTTTAGACACACCGATTCTTCTCGAGAGCTCATCATAAGAAATGGAATTAACTTTTTCTTGCTATATACAATGCTCCAAAAAAAGTTAATTGTATAGATAAGTATACAAATAGTTTTGTTTTGTAAGAAATACACGAAAGAGAACAAATAGACAAAGAAGTGGATCCAGAAGACTAGGGTTGGAAATCGGTAGATAATAGCATGGAACCAATTAAAATATTACTTCCACCTGCACCAGAAAAGCTTCTTAATACTATTTTTTGTTATTGTAAGAAGGGCTGTGAAAATAGTTGTGGTTTTAGAAAATTTTGATTGTTTTGTTCCCTAGTATATACTAGTCAAGGCCAGACTTGCTCGAATGTTGAACCGTATGCAACAGATGATGATACTTATAACAAAAATGACGAAATAAGTGATACATCTTTGTTTTTAGAACAATGTACAGAAGTCGAGGAAAAAGAGCAAGAAGAAAGTGAAAATGAAGATATTGAAAAAGAATTTGTAGAGTGCCTGGTTGAGTAACATTTTTAAATATTGATTGTCTATTATTATTAAAAATTGTTTTTTAGCAATAGAATACCCTGTAATATAATTTTTTGATTACAAAATATAGTGGATTATACCTAGTGCGGATACTACGTTAAAAATAATGCGTCAAGTACACTACCTCATGGGTGATACGGAAATGTGTGCATATTACGTTCAATGTCAATTCTCCATCTTTTACAATCGCGATATCTCATAAACGATGACTCGTAGGAAAAAAAATATCAAACCATTTTTTGTAGACAATTTTACGAACTACAATTTGTTTGTGATCTGTTTTTGATCGATTTTTGTGATAAAATTTACCGTTTAAGAGACCTTTGACCTTGAATAAAATTTTTAGCAGAAGTTTTTAGCAGATGAGGATTTTTGATATATTATTAGTAATAGTGTATTTAACATATATTCCAATTTCCAGTTGTATGCGAATTTTTGTAGATCTAAATCTTAATTTGACTGGGATAATAGTTTACTAATGATTTAATGACAAGAAAACTAAAAATCAAAATTGTATAAATAAAATTTAAAAAAATGTTTATGATTAAAATTAGAACAATTCTAAAATGAAAAAATTTGATATGTACGAGCGACGTATTTTCTCGGCATAAGGAATTGTAATTATTATATGAAATTAAGTAACCTTGGCGACAATTTTAAAATTAATTATTAATAAATTATAAATAAACTAAAATCATAAATAATTTTGTAAATGTATGAAATTACAAAAAAATTTGTCAGGCGATGAATTAAGGTCAAGTTAATTTTCTACAACTTTACTTATGTTCTCGTGTTGTATTTTTCTATTTTACCATTAAAAGAGATATTTCAAATTTTTCGTTTTCCTCTGCTTCTTAACCCCATTTTTCACTTTCCAGTGACCTGTATTTTATTATGTGTTGTTTAAAGAAATAAAATTTTCAATAATTAATTTTTTTTAATGGGAAATTTGGACAGCTGTTCGTATATTTAAAACTTTTATATTATGAAACGAAAATTTACTGAACTACTTTTTACAAATTTTAATTTCCTTGTTCAAGTTCCAATTTGACTGACAGTTTGACTGATGATTAAATTCAAAGGTTTTTTTAACATAATATATAGTAAAAAATTGTAATGAACTATATAGTTATTTATTATTATTTTTTTAAAATAATTTGATGTACAGATGTAAATACATTGTAATTTGGATAAATCTCACAATCGAATACAATTGTCTGACAACAGAATCAAATTCTTGTGATTACTCACTGAATCGATTTGGATTCGAGTTTCAAGATAATTATTGATTCTGTTGCTGACGCATGCATTCGACCGCTCGACTATCCAAAAGTAAGTGAACTCACTTAGTATATTTATTCACCGTCCATTACACCTCTGTTGTTGTCTTCTATTTTGTTTTGTTGTTGTCGTCAGTGGTGAATTTTGTTTGTTAAAAAATGTTTGAAAATTATTTTTCATTTGAGGTATTTTGATGTTAGATAATTTTATGTGGCGAAAAACATTTCGTCACAATTATGTTGCCTACGTTTCGTCAGTCATTGCTGACTTTATCAGGACTCTGCAATAACGATAACAGAATTACATATGAAATGTTATCTTATAGCTCGGAGCACGTATACAACTGACTACAGGTCTCAAAGCACATCCCGGTTTGTAGACTTTTCGTAGCCCATAAATCTTAGGAGCTACTGCATTATGGATTTTCAAACGTTTAGCATCATCTTTATCTATATATTTAAGACGTAGTAACTCACAATATTACTTTCCCGAATTTGAAATTTTCATGTTGGATCTTTCATTGAGAGTTTATATGTCAACTCATCTTGTAGCAACTCCCTGGTCTTTGTAACATATTCCTCTCTTTACATCACCAACGTGGCACCTTCTTTGTCTACTTTTGCTACGATCAGATCGTCGCTGTTTTTGAGATAAATCCTATTATCCTTAAATTTTTTCTTACATCGTTGAACGTGTTATTATCATTCCCATTGTAGTAGTTTCATATAATTTGAACTATTTTAGATCTTAACTTGTTTTCTATTTTCCTCACATATTTTTCACCTTCACCGTTAGGGGCCGTTCATAAAATACGTCACGCTAAAATTAGGATTTTGAGACCCCCTCCCCCCGGTTGTCACACTGTGTCACACTTTCTGTGACCCCCCTATAAATATTACGTCACAAAAACTAAGCCCCCCCCCTTAAAGTAACAAATTTCGATTAATAGTATACAAATTTTATATTATAAAATATTTGAAATGAATGCTTTTTATCATGAAAAAAAATGAAAAACATAATTATAGCTGAAATAAATTCTGCGATAAATTTTTTGATAAACAGCGAACGTCACATTGTCTTAGACCCCCTGCCCCCCCTTGTCACATTCTTGTCACACTCAGCAGAACCCCTCCCCCCCCCCTTTAGTGCGAACGTATTTTATGAACGGCCCCTTAGTACTGGATATGCATTATTCACTGTCTTTAATATCTCTTGGTATTGATACATCTTTGTGTCTAATAGGTACTCTAAAATATGTCCATTTCCTTGGCCCCGCCATTTTGGAATTTATCATATATAGGGATTGTGCTGAAATGTGTTCAAAATGTGCTATTATGTGCCGTATTCAATGAAAAGAAAATTCAGAAAATTTCATTTTTCTGAGGGGGTCCTTTTTGCTACGAGAGTTAGCACTCCTACTTTACTTTATCGAAACCACAGCATTTGTACCGTAATCTGCTCAAGATGTGCTGCCATGTGCCAAAGAAAAAAATAAAGAAAAATTAGTTTTTCGATTTTCCAAGTAAAAAATATTTTTTTGGAACATGAAAATTTTTTTTCTTCAGATAATCAGAAGTTTTGATTGAATTCGTTATAAGCTATTACGTACCATATTAAAAAAAATGTATCGCAAAAAATATAACTGTTATAAGGAGGTCCATTCTTGCCACTAAAGATCAAGTAAGAAACCACAGCTTTTATATATGTATACATACGGGTTAGTCAAAAGTCATGGACTTTTTTGAAAGGATGAATAGGGGATGAAATTCTAAGATGAAAAGTCCTTGGACATTTTTGCACCTGACCCACCCTTAATTAGATATTATTTAAATAAAGAAGCCAACTAGAGAAGTGCGTTAACGGAATAAAAAATGGTGGGAATGAACGTAGCGGCAGCAGAGCTAGGTGAGGGAGAGAGCTCTCCATTCAATGAATTGAATGATTCATTATACCTGAAAACTATATTTTTCGTTAAAAAATTTAAGCAAACATTCACCCATAATTTAGCTCACTAAAATATTGAGAAAAAAAATTATACTTGTTTAAATTATAAATTATACTTGTATAAATTACTCTAATTTATTAATGTTTTTGCACTGATCAAATCAATTTCAACTTAAACTAATTTTCAACTTTTCGTTAAGTAAATTAAAGGTTTTCAAATAACGAAAACTGAGTTTTTATAAGATCTTGAATTTTTGAGATCCTAAAAGAGATGCTTTTTGAGATCTTTATGATAATCCCAAAAATGAAAAATATTTTTTTAAAGAACGTTTACACTAATGTACCGCCGAAAATTGCTTCGTCAGAAATCTAATAGAAACTTAATAATTCAGTTAATTACATTTTTCGAAAAAGAAAAGGTAAAAATTTTCTAAATTTTTTAAAACTACTATAAAAACTGCACCGGATTTGAAACGCATAAGATTGACTCACTCTACGATCTCTGCTGCCGCTGCGGTCATTCCCCACCATTTCTTACTCGGTTAACGCGCTTCTCTAATTGGTTACTTTATTTTATTAATATCTAATTAACGGTGCATCAGGTGCAAAAATGCCCAAGGACTTTTCATCTTAGAATTTCATCCCCTATCCATCTTTTTAAAAAACTCCATGACTTTTGAGTATATATATATATATATATAAGCTGTGGTTTCGATAAAGTAAAGCAACGATCTATGGAAATTTGGGAGAACCGAAAAATCGTGTATAGCGGCGCACGTTATTGAAAACAACCATAAAATTGATAAATCGAATCTAAAACTAGTTAAATCGGTACAAAACCCCACAGAATTAGATGCATACGAAAGCGTCTACATATACAAATTGAGAAACAGATAATGAATTTAGACAATGGTCCAATTCCAAATTCTGATTTAATAAAATTAAACCATTTTCAAAAATAAAAATCCAATACCTGAATGTCAAGGTTAACGTGGATACACTCACTTTAGAGACAAAACAAACGCCGCATAGTCACCAAAGAATACCGCCAATAAATAGGTGGGGCTTTCCACACACCTAATCCCGTAGTCAGGGAACTTAAATAATCCTCAAGTCTTCAAGTCAGATTATACCCTCAACCAAATCGTATAGAAGGACAGAATTTTTAATATCATTGTGACACAGGCACCAAATTAGCAACAAGCAACATATCTCTGAATCCATATTCCAGAGATAGTTACGATTAGCTAATTCATACTGATGATGACTACATTGTAGTCGAAATACGTATTTATAAAATGCAAAGAAATGTTCTAGGGATAGGGGCAAAATTTGAAATATAATTTCAAAAAAAACCTAGAGTTCTCTTTGATTATTTTAATAATCTTTAATTAAAAATATGTTTTTATGCATTTCAAAAAAGTTGCATGGTGATAAAACTAGATAAAACTAGATAAAACTAAATAAAACTAAATAAAAATATATATAACTAAAAATAAAACTAGATAAAAATAAATATAACTAAAAATTAAACTAGATAAAAATAAACAAAAATAAATAAAGCTAAAAATAAAACTAGATTTAGAACATTTTTCGATCTACAAATTTAATTATCTCAGATACCAAAAACAGGATTAATTTGAAATTTGGTCCATATGTACTTTTTTTAAATGTCTGTGGACTCTCTAGTGGCCACAGTTTTATTCCGATTGGAATGTAATTTGGTATTTGAGACGCTTTTGGTATTCTAAAGGTCAAGTTCGTTAATGGATAAAATCGGACGAGGTAAAAGGGGGTTTAGAGAGAGGGGAAACAAAATTTGACTATCTCCCTTAATATTTGAAAAATCGAAAAATCTATCAGGAGTTAAGTTGTAGGTACTAAGTTTTATTGTCATTTTATTTATTATCATTTTTCTGTTACATTAATATTTACAGAAATATATACAATTAAAGATTGAAAGTTAAATTCTAAATATCTCTGTTCACATTAGAGTTTGAGAAAAATGATCAAGTAATGAATTGTAGCAAACTTGATTTTCTACAACTTTACTCCTTATACATTTTTCAATTATTCTAATATTAAGAGCGATATTTAATATTTTGTGTTTGTTTGATACGAATACATGAAATATATTTGATTGTAAAAAATGTTGATTGTCGTTTCCATAGTAACTATAAATTATAATCGTTATACCGTTCTATTTTGGCTATTAATAAATTTAATTTTTGCAAATACTAAAGTCATATCAGATATTATATTTCATTTTGATCACACTAAAATTATGACCGCTAGAGAATGATTTATGTATTCTAAGGAAATTCGCTAAGTTGACGCAGCTTCTGTGTTACGAATTTTTATATTATGTGTTATATATTCTGGAACGACTTAATGTTTCTTACATTTTATCAAAAAGTTTCTACAATTTTTCGTTGCTGCCAGTTTTGATGAAATGTTAAATAAGTGTTTAACAGTTGCTACTGTGTGCTCACCAAATGTAGTAACGATGTCTTGCAATAATCCTCTAGGTTTATTATTATTGTTGTTTCTGCCAATCTTAGAATCAATTAATTTTTTTTATGGGAAATATGAACAAATATTCGTTTATGTAAAACTTTTTTATTCTGTTACCAACGTTTCGTCAGTCGTTGCTGATTCCAGCACGGCTCTACAATAAGTTTTAAATAATACTAAATTTTTCTGAAATTTAGTATCTGGTTTCACTATGTTTACACATTTCTACACCATTTAATAATTGAGAGGAAAATAACCATTGGTTCATTTAATACAGAAACAAATGGGTTATTTGAAATGGAAAAGAAGAGTAAGGAAATAAAATTCTCATTATTGTGAAAATATTTTGGCATAATTTTTTATAAAATAATCGGATTATGTTAAAACATAGTATTGCAACTGATAATAATACTAACCTTTTTTACGTTTAATTTACTTACATACTACAGATTTATGTATAATCTGCGAATAAAATAATTTAATATATAAACATTTCAATTTCATGTGTTGTTGGATAATTAATAATATCCCAAAACCCGTTTGTAAAAATAAAAGTATGTTTATTAATATTAAAATTAATCAAATGTTTGAAGTTATATATAATAGGTAATAATTTTAATTGATTTTCGTCAAGAAACGATTCATCCAATACAATAAACAAACAAAACATTTTTTATTTTATAAATTCTTCATAATATTTGCATATGGTACGTGTAACTCTGTTTAATACATCCTTTCCAATAGAGCTTATTTTGCAAAGGTCACCAATGAGGGTCGATAAAGTTTTTCGAGCATCGAAATTTGGACAAAAACGTAGAAATGGACCCGATTAGAAATTTAGTGCATTATTAGAGCCTTCAAATCATCATTTCATAATGAAATTGAACACCTTGATGATGATAGTGCCATGTCTGTTTACAGACCTTGACGACCATATCTCTCCATTGTTGCCTATTATAGGCTCTGTATATAATTTCTTCTGAACTAAGTGGTTTTAGAGGTAGATTTTAAATGAAACTTGTACTCTTTCTGCCGCTTCCTCTTTTTCCATCCACTTTTCCCATAACCACGATTGATTCAATTTCTCCCTTCCTTATAACATGACCGAAGAAATCTAATTGTCTTTTGTATATTAAAGGTCGTATGCACGTTTTAAAACCTGTCCACTTCCATACTTTCGAATTTTATTGGTAGTCGTTCCATTTAATTTTAAAGATCATTCTCTAGAACAAGACTTCACATGCTTCCAAGGCTTTAAATAAACATTCATTGATGTTCCAGCCACATCCGTACAACAACACAGGTAGCACACATGTTTGTATATTTTATTTTTTGTTTTTAAACTTATGTTGTTTTTGCACAGCACATTTTTTAGTTTGTTAAAATGAGCCTTCGATATTGATATTCGTCTTTTAATTTCATTTAAGTACTTTCCGTTATTAGATATTAAGGAGCCAAGGTACTGGTGTTTTTCCACGGATTTAATAAGTTCTTATTTATTTTCAGATTTATTTTAGGTTTCTTTTTCTTGTTTGAGACAACCATTGAAACAGTCTTTTTTACATTTAGCTCCATCCCTATGAAGTTATTTAATTCACACATTTTATCTAATAATGTTTGTAGCTTCTCCTCACTGTCCGCTATAAGTATGATATCATCTGTATATCTTATCATATTATTCATATTTTTTCCACCTATTTTGATACCATCCAAAGACTTCAGTTCTTGGAAAATACTTTCAGTATACAGATTAACCAATATTGGAGACAATATACAACGTTGCCTCACCTCTCTTTCTATTTTATAATTTCTGTACAACCATGATTTGTTATTACAGTTCCTGATTGTTCCCAATACATGTTAATTATTATATGAAGGTCTTTACTATTTATATTTGATCTTTTCAGTGTTCTAGTAAGTTCCGTATGGTTAACCCGGTCGAAAGCTTTGGCGTAGTCAAGGAAGCATAGATATATATCTTTCTATACCTCCATTCCTCGTTCGATTAGTCTTCCCAGTGTAAATAAGACATTTCGATTTTTGATTCCCTTTTTGAATCCCATTTGTTCTGCACCGATATCAGATGCAAGTCTTATTTTTTTTAATCTTTCTGCTATAATTTTTGTGAATATGTTCATGCTATGGTTTATAAGACTTATAGTTCTAAATTTTTCACACTCTATAGCTCAGTTCACTTTGGGTATTGAAATTAAATTTGATTTTAGGAAATCGTCAGGGATGCAACCTGTTTTAAGAATTTCTTCATTATATACTTGGAACATTTCTGCTGTTATTTTGTCTGGGCCTGGAGCTTTATTCTTTTTCATAAAATTTATGGCGAACTTCACTTCATCTTTCAGGATGTTAAAGCTTTCTTCTTTTACTTCTAACTTCGGTTTTTGACCTCTATTTTTGTCTCGGTAAAGATTTTCCACATATGTTTTCCATCGGTTTACTATATCCTTGGTGTCTTATAAAATATTTCCGTCTTCGTCTTTTATAATTCCTTCTGATGATTGCTTTTTCTTACCACATAACATATTAATGGCTGTATACTGTCCTTTAGGATCGTAGTTGATAAACTCACTTATTTTTAACCCGACTTCAAAAAAGGAGGATGGTTCTCAATTCGTCTGTATTTTTATTTTTTATTTTTTTTAATGTGTGTCCCCTCAGAACTCCGTCAGTTATGAACCGATTTTGAATTTTTGTTTTTTGTTTTAGAGGGTTTGGTTTCCCATTGGTCCCATTGTCACCAAATCGCATTCTGATGAGGGAATCCCCGGGAAATCGAGGAAAATCCTCAATTTATATGTGATAACCGATTTCTGCAAAATTTTTTTTTTTTTAAAGGGTATACTCATTCATAATGGGAAAATAAGAAAATTTTTTAAAAACCGACTTCAAAAAAATTTTTTACAAAAAAAAAACCGACCCCAAAAAAAAAAATTTTTACAAAAAAAAAACAAAAAGCTTGTAAAAAAAATTGAAAATCTGTTATAAAAAAATGCACTAAAAATTAAAAAAAAAAAAAAAAAACGGATAAAAAAAAATTCACTAAAAATTAGTTGGTCGTTTAGTAGGTCTACGCATATTTAGACAAATAAAATCAGTTATAGAACTTCAAAGTCACTAAAAAGCGAGAAATAAAACCTATTTTGACAAAATGGAAACCCGACTTTTAAAATTAAATAAACAAAAGATGCACTAAAAAGTAAAAAAATTATTGCATATTCTTGTGCCGATTTTAGTTCACCAAAGTAAAAATTTTTAAATATATATGTACAATTATTGTTATTTTTGGAGGCGGTGTCCATAAGTTATGTGAATTTCTCTATGCTGACACCGCCATCAAAAATAACAATAATTGTACATATATACATACATATTTAAAAATTTTTGCTTTGGTGAACTAAAATTGGCACAAGAATATGCAATTATTTTTTAACTTTTTAGTGCATCTTTTGTTTACTTAATTTTGTTAATTTCTGCGTACTCTTGGACGTTGATGTTTTTTGTGAGTCTTCTTTTTTCCATTAATTCTAGGATTTCTTCGTTACCCAAGTATTTTTCTTATGTTTAATGGATTTCACTTTCCAACGCAGTTTCTTTTGCTGTTATAAATGCGTTTTTAATTAAGTTCCATTTTTGTTCTATGTTGAGATTTTCATTTCGATTTATTGTAAACGTATTACTCAAGGATTCTTTAAATTTCTTTCTTTCTGTTTGATTTAAAATTATCTTTATATCATGGCTAGCTTTGTTTATGTGAGTTATTTTTTTTAAAGATATTTTTACTTCGGCTATTACCGGGTTATGATCGCTTCCACAGTCAGCTATTGGATATGCTCATGAATCTTTTATAGTATTTCTGTAACGATGGTTTACTGTAATGGAATCAATTTGGTTTTTATAATTGTTATCTGGGCATGTCCATGTAAACCGTTTATATGGTGGATGGGAGAACCAAGTGATTGTTATTATGAGATCCTTTTCTTGACACCAACTTAACCATCTGTTACCTCGTTCATTCCTTAGACCAAGTCCATAGATACCAACTATTTTTCCTTCTCGTCCTTATCCAACTTTTGCGTTCATATCACCCATGATAATAAACATTTCTTGAGATTTTACTTGATTATATGGCACCTCTAATTGTTCATAAAACATATCAGCATTTTCCTCTAAAGCTCCTGCTGTAGGTGCATATACCATGATATTAATAACCAAGATATGAGGCTTACACGAAAGTCTTATCATAGTTACTCTGTCTAAAATGTTCCAAGATCCTGTAAATTTTTTGTAGATTTTTTTTTTTTAAATAAAACCAACCCCGTAATCATACGTTCTCCTCCCGAGTATAACACAATAATTATCTGTTGGAAATTTGCCAACACCAGTTAATCTTGTTTTGCACACACCAAGGATATTAACATTCAACTGTTTCATTTCTTATGTGATATTAGTTAGCTTTCCACTTTGATATATGGTTTTCCCGTTCCAAGTTCCAATTTGAAGATTTGTCTCGTATTTAACTTTTGTTTGACTTTTTGAAGAGAATGGTTTTCCTGAGCAGTATACGATGATAGTTTGCTATTGCCATTCATCGGAAGTTCCATAGTATTATCATTTCCTTACCGTTGCCTTTCTATCTTAAATTTGTTTGTTATGTATTTAAATTGTGCTATTACTTTTTTTTGGTAGCATATTGCACTTTTTTACTTCGATATCACTCAATGATTGCGTATGTGGTCCAAAGAAGACTGCTTTGGCAATGCTTGCTTTCAGAATATCTTCAGTTTTTTGTAATTTCATTTTTGGTCTAATTTTTACAACAGTTGCCGTATTATTTTCTTTTGCTTCGGTGTCATCGTTACTACTTTGGCGTTTTTTCCTGGCTGTGTTAGGATTTTTTTGCATATCCTGGCTAACCGCTTGTTTGCACTCCACATCTCTCATTAGTGCTTCCACTTGTTTCACAGCATATGCTTTATTATCATATATTAATTTCTCGTGTCTGATAGAAACTTTTTCCTTTGTTTTCTCAGTGTTAGCATTGCAGGTACCGGTTGTTTTCTCGCTTCTCTTACGTATTCCGGTAGATCATCAGTGATGTAGATATTTGTGTGTTGCAGCTTGTTTTTATTTTGCCCAATCATTCCTACGGGTACTGGTCGAGTATTGGTATTCTTCCTTCCAATGCGGCGTATAAAATGAATGTCATCAATACTTATATTTAGTAATAACACTTCTTTGATTAGTTTTATTGCATTTATTTCCAGGTCGTAGTAATTAGTTTCATCCTCAATCATACCATGTATAATGGAATTCCTTTTCTTTCCTTCTTTCTCAATTATTTTTATTTTTGTATCCTAATCCGCGAAGTGTTGTATGTAGTTTATAATATCGTTACGAAAAAAATCGATCTTGTTACTCAGATTATCGTTTATACTTTTCATTTCCTTTTGTATTTCTTTGATCGCATCCATATTTCATTGTTCATTTTAACTTATTTTAATGTAAGTAGTTTTCTTTGTATTTTATTTTGTACCTAATTGCCGTATGCAAAAATTTTTACACTGTGTTTTTTATTATTGATCTTATTAACATTTAAACATTAACAATTTAAACAAAGTGAAACTTTGTTTCAACAAATCACTCTTATTTATTATTGTTATTATATTTTAAACCTTATCGTAAAATTAAATTTTTTTTTTGCAGATTTCGTTAGTATAAACACATTTTATTTATTAGCCAGTCTTAAACTTTATAAAATTATATTTCAAATTTTGCCCCTATTTCTAGAACATTTGTTTGTATTTTATAAATACGTATTTCGACTACAATGTAGTCATCATCAGTATGAATTAGCTAATCGTAACTATCTTTGGGATATGGATTCAGAGATATGTTGCTTGTTGCTAATTTGGTGCCTGTGACACATGATGACTACATTGTAGTCGAAATACGTATTTATAAAATACAAACAAATGTTCTAGGAATAGGGGCAAAATTTGAAATATAATTTCAAAAAAACCTAGAGTTCTCTTTGATTATTTTAATAATCTTTATTTAACTTTATAGTTATAGATGTTTATAGAGTCTCTTTTTGATAGTGAAACAGTGAACATACAATAATTGTTGTGCTTACATCAAATAAATTGTACTTAATAATAAATCAATTACTAATAATAATATACGTAACAATCAACTAGTTAAAACAAATTGCAAACATCAAAATGCATAACATTTACTCATCTCGAGTGAGTACAACAAAACATCTCTACAAAACGTAGATGGATAACACAAAAACACATAATATATAAAAACAAACAAAATAAAAATTTACTCTAACCTACCTCAACGCACACAAAAATGGATCAACAAAACTCACACACATACGCAAACATATTAAAAACAGAATTACACCAACAAAAAACCATGCAATCATACTACAAATAAACCATATTTTGACAAAATGGAAACCCGACTTCAAAAATCAAATATTCTATAACCAAAAAAATGCACTAAAAAGTAAAAAAATAATTGCATATTCTTGTGCCAATTTTAGTTCACCTAAGCAAAAATTTTTAAATATATATGTACAATTATTGTTATTTTTGGAGACAATGTCAGCAAAGAGAAATTCACAAAACTTTTGGACACCGCCTCCAAAAATAACAATAATTGTACATATATCTTTAAAAATGTTTACTAAACGACCTACTAATTTTTAGTGCATTTTTTTATAACACATTTTTTTTTTAATTTCTAGTGCATTTTTTCATAACAGATTTTCAGTTTGTTTTACATGCATTTTGTTTTTTTTTTTTTTTGTAAAAATTTTTTTTTTGGGGTTTTTTTTTGTAAAAAATTTTTTTGAAGTCGGTTTTTAAAAAAATTTTCCTATTTTCCCATTATGAATGCGTATACCCTTTCAAAAAAAAAAAAAAAATTCGCAGAAATCGGTTATCACATATAAAATGAGGATTTTCCTCGATTTCACGGAGATCCCCTCATGAGAATGCGATTTGGCGAAAATTCAAAATCGGTTCATAAATGACGGAGTTCTGAGGTAACACACATAAAAAAAATATTAAAAAAAATTCAGACGAATTGAGAACCATCCTCCTTTTTGAAGTTGGGTTAAAAATAGGTAATATTGATAAAGATTATTAAAATCTTTATTTTAATATCATTGTGAAACACGCACCAAATTAGCAACAAGCAACATATCTCTGAATCCATATCCCAGAGATAGTTACGCACAGAGTAAAGCGGCAACTAAATCAATACTAGCTGCTAAAAGAATATGGCTTAATTTAGAAATCAAAGCGTTGCATACTAAACATAGCCAAATTGAATTGGAAACATATAATTTACACCTAAAAATCACGAAAAATCTGATTGATCAAGAATACCAAAACTGGCTCATTTGGTATAGGCAAATTCAAATTGTCACTAAGCATAAACAAAAAGAAAAAACTACAAAACTTCACAAAACATTCATGGTTCTCAAACGTAGCTCAAACACGATTCAATTCATTTTCAGTCAAGAATAGTATCGGATTAATCGAAAAATCAAAGATAATAATTTACAACCAGATTCAGTTTTTATGTCTTCGTTTTTTTATGTCGATGTAAAAGCATTATACCCAAGCGTCCCAATACCAGACGCAATAAAAATTCTAGGAAAATGGCTAACAAATAAAGGAATACCCGCAGATGAAATCAGAGAATATATGAAACTAACACGTCTTTGCATGAGACAAAATATGTTTACTTTCGAAGGTAAATACTACAAGCAAACATTTGGAACAAGTATATGTAATCCATTGTCTCCGTTCCTAAGTAATATCTTCATGATAGATCTTGAAGGAAATGCCAAAAAAGATTTCAATTATTTTCCAACTGTATGGTACAGATACGTCGATGAAATCTTTACTATTTTTGATACGAACAAAGAAAGTCGCCAAACATTTTTAGAGAACTTAAATAAAATGTACCCATCGATAGAATTTACAACCGAAATAGAACAAGGAGGCTCGATTCCGTTTTTAGAATAAAAATTATGAAAAATAACGACACTAATAAATTAGAATTCGATATCTACAGAAAACCTACACACACTGAACGATAAATTACAGCCGATTCGAACAGCCCACCTCAACAAAGAATGGCTGTTTTCAATTTTTTGGTAAACAGGCTACTGAAAGTCCCATTGTCAAAGAAAAATTACTTTAGAGAAATAAACCACATTAAACAAGTTGCAATCTTTAATGGCTTCGACTCTAACATAATAAATAATTTGGTCCGCAGAACTAAATTTAAAATTGCAGGAAACAATTCAATCGCACTAACACCAGAAATTGGCAACGTTGAACAAACTAAATGGTGCAAACTAACATACTTCCACCCATGCACAAATAAAAAAAATCACTAGAGAATTAAGGACCACAACTTAAAGCGCTTGTTAGTAAAAATAAAGTAAAGTAGTTACTGGGCACCCCTAAGGATAAAATTAGTAATTAAAAACAATCGGGCATATATGGTGTCAATTGTCAAAATTGTTCGAAAATTTATGTTGGTCAAAGTCGTCGCCAAATCGGTATTCGAATCAAAGAACATCTGGCTCATGTGAAATTTGGGAGAACCGAAAAATCGTGTGTAGCGGCGCACGTTATTGAGAACAACCACAAAGTTGATAAATCGAATCTAAAACTACTTAAATAAAACGCCGCAAAGTCATCAAAGAATACCGCCAATAAATAGGTGGGACTTTCCACACACCTAATCCAGTAGTCAGGCAACTCAAATAATCCTCAAGTCAGATTAAACCCTCCGTCAAATCGTATAAAAGGACATAGCTTGGAGAATAAGTCGACGATCAAATTTTATTTTCATCCTAATGTTGAAATACCGTTTTCGGGTTTTTGTAACAATAATCGAATTATTAATACCATTGTCGAAGCGAAAGTAAATATTAATAGCAAACAAACCAAAGTGTTGCAAACACTTCTTCAAAAATTTAAATCGATTTTTTCTGACATTCCTGGTCTTGCCAAGGGTTTTGAATATAAAATTAAGTTAATCGATAACATTCCGGTTTGTAAAACCCCTTACTATCTGGCACCCGATAAAGCCAAACTTTTGGACGAGCATGTTCAAGAGCTTGTTACACAAGGGGTACTTTCTCCTTCGAACTCTAATTATAGCTCACCCGTCTTCTTTGTTAAAAAGAAAGACGATTCTTATCGGTTAGTCGCTGACTATAGGTTTGTTAACAAACATATAGAGTTTGATCCGATGAGTTCAGCCAGTATGGCTCATATTTTCGCTAGCTTAGGTAATTCGAAAGTGTTTACACTCCTCGACATGAAATCCAGTTTTCATCAGATAAAATTATCAGATGACTCGAAACATGTCACCGCGATCGTCACACAATATGGTCTGTTTGAGTACAATACCATGCCTTTCGGGCTAAAGGTGGCTTGTCAATCATTAGCTCGTTTTTTAAATTCCAGTCTCGCAGAATTTCGTCATAAATTTCTTCTTATTTATTATGACGATTTAATTGTACATTCACCCGACATTGAATCACATTTAAATCACCTGAATCTCTTGTTCACTAAAATAAAGTCTATCGGTATCACTATTAATCCTTCTAAGGCTCGATTTTGTATGTCGAGGGTACGTTTGTTGGGTAGCGTAATATCCGCTGAGGGACGCTTTATAGACCCTATTAAGGTGCAAGCAATCAATGACATGCCAACTCCAAAAAACGTCAAAGAAGTTATGCGTCTAGTTGGGGCTGCGGCTTTTTACTCCCGCTATATTCCCATGTTCAGTCAGATTGTAGCTCCGTTAAACGATTTAAAAAAGAAAGGTGTTAGGTTCAAAATTACTAAGGTTCATCTTGATGCAATCTCTACTTTAAAAAAATCTTTAGTAAGTGCGCCTGTCTTAAAACATCCTAATTTTGACAAACCTTTTGTGCTACAAACTGACGGATCAGCTACTGGTCTGGGCGCGGTATTACTTCAAAAGTATGATGACGGTTTGCACCCCATTATGTACTGTTCTCGAAA
The DNA here is from genome assembly GCA_963920215.1 of Nineta flava. Classification (NCBI taxonomy): domain Eukaryota; kingdom Metazoa; phylum Arthropoda; class Insecta; order Neuroptera; family Chrysopidae; genus Nineta; species Nineta flava. The sequence continues at coordinate 5,864,983 of OY986045.1, forward strand.
ATTGAATCCAGCCGAATTAAAATATAACAGTCATGAATTAGAACTTCTCGCAGTAGTAACGGCCCTAGATAAATTTAAAGATTTTTTAACCGACCGCAAGTTTACTCTACAGACTGACTGCAGGTCGTTATTGTGGATTTTTAATACCCCCAATAAATTTAATAAATTATCTAGGTGGATCCTTAAAATTTCGAGATATGACTTTACCCCGGAACATATTAAGGGCAAATTGAACAATATGGCCGATTTTCTATCTAGGTTATACGAAACTGACCATTTAATAGTGAACAAATTTTCTGATTCAAATCAAGATTCAGGCAAAAATTTCATTAAAGTTAAAGAGTTGCATAGCAATGATCCAGGTTATGCAAACCTTTTAAAAAAGATAACCAATACTTTGGATCAAACTGACTTAGAATCGGTGAATGAAGAAATCAGGAACAATGCGCAACTGAACTTTATTAACGTTTTAGCTAATACAAATTTTGATTACCTTTCTATTAAAAGCGAGCAACGTAACTCTCCCGAATGTAAAATCATTTATCAAAACCTTAAGGCTCAGATGAATGTCCCTAATTTTTGCATAAAGGATGGGTTAATTTATAAGTTCGTCGGAAGGAATCGACTAAAACGTATATTTTTACCAGATAATTTACTCGATTACGTTCTTCGTTATTATCATGATTCCAAGTATGCTGCGCATAATTCAGTAATTAAAACATTCCGTGAAATTAGTAAAATATTTTACTACAAAAACTTCTATGCAAAAGTAAGGGACTATGTCAGAACCTGTAAAGTGTGCCAGGCTATAAGGCCATATACACGTAACGATAGGGTTCAGTTGAGTAGTTCCGTGCCGGAGTATACCCTACATACTTTGTACGTCAACTTTATCGGTCCTATTATTAGATCAAGTGAAGGTTTTAAATATATTTTTTCTATTGTAGATGGATTTTCAAAATTTGCTTTCGCCTTTCCATGTAAAAGGCAGACCAGTGACGTTGCCATTTCACTGATACAGAAGATTTTCCTGCAAAACGGATATCCGACGGTTGTTGTAGCCGACAACGGACCAGCCTTTGCGTCGATCAAGTGGAAAACCTTCTTATTTAATAATGGTATTAGAGCTGCCTACTGTTCGAGCTATACACCATCTTCGAACAAGAGCGAGTGCCTCAATCGACAGATAAAATATAATTTAGGATGCATTCTCAAAGAATATTCTGTAGAACATAAAAATTCGTCAAAATTCTTGAGTTTTGTAATTTTCAATTACAACAACTCCTACAAAAGTACAATCGACTCAACACCAGCTGAAGTTTATTTTGGTAGAAAGTTAATGACGCCGTTTGTGATTATAAACGAATTAACTTAACGAGTTAATCACGAGTTCTGCTAAACCATCACAAGCACATATACAAGATGCGTTAAAGATTGCTCACCAACAACGAGTCAACCAAACTTTAAATAAACCAACGCTGTCTAAATATAAAGTGGGTCAATTAGTCATGGTAAAAAACTTGGCCCCGAATATGAACAAGAATATCGCACCTAAATTCGCTTCAAAATTCAATGGACCGTACAAGATAATAAAGTTCACTACACCAACTTCAGTTAGGCTAAAAGCTCCAAAATCTAATAAGAAAACCTTCGGCATGTCGATATACAACATTCGGCCATACTATCTCAGAGGATATCAAGGGAATGGTAACGTTACTGCATCCTAATTAAACATCTAAATGTATTTAAATCTTCACGTTTAATCCACATTTGTAAGATTTTTTATTCATCTATTCATGTCATTCTTGCTTTAATATTTTTCAATTAGCATGTCGCTAATTTTTTTGGCCCCCTGGAGTGGAGAATAATTTTTTTTACTACTCCACTGTATAAAATTTATTATTGATATTTTTTCATATTTTTATTATTCAAAAAAAGTAATTTATATAATTATTGGTTTATGCTAGTTGAGAATTTACATAATTTCAACAAGCATTTACTTAGATTAGATATGACTTGCGTATATCCAAGCTTACTTCGATATTTCTGCACATATTTCAAATCAGTTACAAAAGGTATTTCTCTCAGTAGAGTTACAAAAATTACTTCTCTCTGTGAAGTTACAAAAAGAAAGCAATTACTAAAAGTACTTGTCTCAAGACAATTACTAAAATTAGTTGATCACATGAATTAATCAGATGGTATTTAAAATTTTTATTTCTTCAATTTACAAATTGAATATTTTTTATGGATTGTGCTGAAGTATCGAATGGGCGAATTAATGGTTTCTATCTGATTGTATCTAAGTATATTTTTTTTTGTATAATTTATTTAATTCACTATTCCGAAACTTGTGGTCTCTCAAACTTGTCACAATTCAATACACATTCTATACATATATTTGTTGTACAATTTATATTTTATGTGAATATGCAATGACTTTTCAATTTATAACTATATTGTTTGTATACGCTTGGCGTTTTTTTTGGCCGTGTATTTTTTTTTTACAGAAGCGTAATGTCTCTTTTATATACAACTATGTATCTGAATTAAATTTGTAATCCATATTTATATTTTTGCAAATCAGACATATTTGAACATATTTTTTTTTTACTGTAGTGTCGTTTTTTTTTTTTAGATACGATATTTCTTTTACTACAGTTCAATCTACCGCATATTCATGTAATCTTTGTTTTCATAACTTGTACAACCAAAGTTAATATTTTAAGGATAGTTATGCTATCAACATGTTAAATTAAAAATTGTTTATTTCAAATATATTTTATTTTAACATATATTTTGTTTTGTTCCTTTTTTGGTACTTTTTATTTTTTTTCAGATTCGAATCACTTGTCGATAACTTAGACACTTACTGGATAGTAAAGATCTTACTACCTCAATATTATCTTTTTAATGGGCCCAGCTTTTATTGAAAGACTTTCGGTTCAACGTGTTATTTTTTGTTATATTTACGTGTATGGCGTTAGCACCGATCGTTTTCTAATTTTCATAATTCCACATACAATACTCTGCTTTGGATTTTCTTTTCTAAAGTACCGTATATTTAGTTTTCATTATTTTTTTTAAAAAAATACATCATAATACCTCTTTTAATTAAAATTACTAAATTAACTTAATTTCATATTTATGAAAATAATTGATAATTCAATTATTTTCTATAAAGTGTTTAGTTTTTTTTTTAAAACTAAACACCAAATTTTTTTTTAAATTAAACAGCTAATTTTTTTTTTACATACACAAGCTTTTTTAATATCATTGTGAGACACATACCAAATTAGCAACAAGCAACATATCTCTGAATCCATATCCCAGGGATAGTTACGATTAGCTAATTCATACTGATAATGACTACATTGTAGTCGAAATACGTATTTATAAAATACAATCAAATGTTCTTGGAATAGGGGCAAAATTTGAAATATAAGATACTATTGAATTTACTGACCACATATTGGCATTACGCACGATCATCGACATCAAACTAATAACCAACGCTTATCCTATGAGCTTTGGACGAATTTGCATACATCTAAAAACAAAAGAATTGGCTGACGAAATTACTGACAAATACAAATACATCATTTTAAATGGACAAAAAGCAGAACTGAGAAAATTAGTAAGCTCAACAAAACGCATGATTATCACCATACCAGCAATCATCCCCAACGAATACTAATAAAACATCTAAACTTAAACAAAATAAAAATATCCTCACCAATAACACCAGTGAAACTTTCAAACCCAGAACTTCTGCATATAAATAGCGGCCGTCGACAACTATACTATTGACCAGACTCAGAAAATCCTATACCAGAATCATTCACCATAGTATTTCAAAACGAAACCCATAGAATTTACACAAGTACAGAAAAGTGCAAAACATGTAATCGACATGGCCAGTCAGATGATCGATGCAAAACGATACCAATCACCACTCACACTGAAAATATTACAACCCAACCCAACTCACTACCACAAGAAATTACAACGATACCCAGAAAGCGCATACACATGGACACCAGCAGCACTCAGGAGTCTGAACATGAACGCGCCAATACTCAAAACGTCAACCCAACAAAAAAGCTAAATAATAATTCAACCTTTTCTGTAACATAAACAACAGAAAAAACCACCACAAATAACTCAAACGTCGAAAATAATAACCAAATTCCATCCAACCAAAACACAGAAACCCAAACAAACATAATACAACACACACAACCATAAACCAAAAAAATACAACATACAAAATCAAATGATACAAAAAAATAAAAAAATTAATACGCATTCATTGAACAAATTATACAAATGTTAAAACCAACAATGGAACAAAACCCCGACAAATTTCCTATGACATACTCTGTCTTCGAAAACCTAATACTTGACTTCACACAAAGAAAAACCAAAATTGAAAACATCATCAAAAAATACAACGTCCCGTCAGATCAAATAATAGAGATGATACAATATATATATAACATACCAGATCAAAATAGAATTGTTAAAACCACATTAACAAAACTAAAAAACAAAATATTAACAAAACCTGAAGAAGAAAGCTCAAGTGACGAAACAAATTACGGTAAGCCAATGCAAAATACAATAATTCAGTGGAATTTGAACGGATATTATAACAATTCAAGTGAAGTCAGATTATTACTACACAAATACCAACCTAAAGTCCTATGCTTGCAAGAAACACATCTTTTACCAAAAAACAATATCAACATTACACACAATACAGACACGACCGTATACAGGGACAAAGGGCCTGTGAAGAAGTAGCAACATTCATACATCACAAAACTTACTCTAAACAAATAAACATACAAACCACATTTCAAGTCACTGCCATACAAGTTCACATGACAGAAAAACAAAAAATCACAATTTGCAACATATACATACCACCACATACACCCTTTACAGCCAATGATATATATCTAATAGCCCAACAACTACCCAAACCTTTTATCCTGCTGGGTGACCTAAACACACATACACCACTAATAGGCAGCAACCACACAAACCGACGAGGACGACAACTAGAAAATCTTATTCTAAACAATACTTCTCTCAACATATTAAACAACGGCAAACCCACACATTTCTCAACCACACACGGCTTTTCCTTCATAGATATAACGATAGCAACAGACATCCTGAGCCTAAAACTTGATTGGTCCACACATAATGATCTCTTCTTCAGCGACCAATACCCAATCATAACAAAACTCCAACCTGAACAAACAGAAAATCAATTTCCCACCTCAAAATATATCTACGAAGCTGCAAATTAAACCCTATTTAATAAACTCACAGAAATCGACGCAAAGTTTATCTCAAACTCCAACGGTGCAACAAATATATCCATACTCACAAACACGATAATCAAAGCAATTCAAAAATCCATACTAAAAAAAGACACACTTCAGAAAAACAAACAACTTACATGGTGGTCAATGGACAAAAAAAATATTAAAAGAAAGAACCAAATACCTCAAAAAATTTAGACTCACAGGACTAGATATGTATAAACAAAAATACAAAATAGCTAGAGCAGAAGCCCGCAGAGAAATACTTATTTAAAAAAAAGAATCTTGGAGCAATTTTACCAACTCAATTAATTCGAACTCCAGCACAAAAGAAATATGGGACAAAATCAAAAAAATTAACTCAGGCACACAACACACTGAAACACTTAATGCAATAAACACAACTGATGGGTTATCCGCAAATCATTTAACAATAGCTGAAGAACTTGCCAGTCACTATGCACTCATCTCAAGCGATCAACTCCAAGACCAAGACTTCAAAATATATAAAAACCAAAAAAAGCTAACACATCCAACTAGTTTTGATACAAATGAAATAAAATCCTTGAAATAATAATAATACTAATAATACTAATAATACTCCAATCTATAAAAAACTAAGCACTAGGTCCTGACAATATTCCGAAAATATGTCTAAAAAACATGCATCAATCAGCAATAATGTCCTTATACAACACAATAAACATAATATGGATATCCAACAACGTACCAGAATCATGGAAAACTACACACATAATCCCGATTCTCAAACCTCAAAAAAACAAACTGGACCCATCAATCTATAAACCAATTGCGTTCATTAACCATATGGCAAAAATTATTGAAAGAATGGTTTACAAAAGATTAATTTGGATTCTGGAGAAAAGCACCTTACTGAACAACAAACAATTTGGATTTAGAACCAAAAGATCAACTCTAGACTGTCATACAATATTCGACACTGACATAAAAAATGCACTCATATGTAAACAGAATTTAAACGCCATTTTCTTTGATATAAATAAAGCTTTTGACACTATATGGCGACAGAAAATTATAATGCAACTTCAAAACTGGGGACTCAAAGGCAATCTACCCAAATACCTACAAAGCTTTTTACACACCAGAACATTCCACGTAAAAGTTAATAACATCATATCAGAAAAGTATATCCGAGAAAATGGCATTTCACAAGGCTCCGTTCTTTCATCTATATTATTCCTTATAGCCATTAATGACATAACCGACGTTCTATCCTACCCCATACAAAAAATCATATACGCAGACGACATACATAGCAACACAAAGCCAGGAATACGCACAAAAATTTATACAAATTGGTATAAATAATCTAACATCTTGGAGCAAACATAATGGTCTAAAATTCTCAGATACTAAAACCAAGCATATATGCTTCCACAAAATAGCAAAACAGAACCTCACACTAACACTTAACAACACCACAATAGAAACCATAACAAAACACAAATTCCAAGACTATGGTATGAAAAAAAGACATGGAAGAACCACTTAAACATATTAAAAGCAGAAATAACACCTCGAATAAACATATTAAAAATACTATCCAACAAGAACACTGTTTCCGACAGGAAAACACTGAAACAAATCTACAATGCAACAATAAAATCTAAGATAGATTACGGCTCACATATCTATGCTCCAGCAAAACACACATTCTTAAAACAATTAACAACTCAGCTCTAAGTATAATAACTGGCGCCTACAAACTTCACCAATTCAGAGCCTATATTGCGAAGCTGGATTCCCTACTCTAGTCGAAACCAGAAAATTAGAAATACTTAAATACTTAACCTCAACACACTCCAAAAACCTATTCTTGATCTCACAGACATCATTCAATCTGACTTATTCAAACACACATTCAACAAAAACAAATCATATCCAAAACCAATCACCATAAATATAAATAATATCCTCCAAACAACACAAAATCAGAACCTCAAACCAGTCAAACTTCAAATCCCACAAAACATTCCCCTTTGGATGAAAGGGCACATAAATCTGGATGAGACACTGAACCACCTCCCAAAACCAACAACCGACCCTCAAACATTTCAACAACTATTTAGAGAAAAAATACACACAACCTATCACGACTGTAAACACATATACACCGATGGCTCCAAAACCACAACAGGGGCAGCATGTGCTTTCACCGAAAATGAAAAACAAATATTTATACAAACAAAACCAACACGTATCAAATTTCACAGCAGAAATTTGGAATAATTTGGAATCACTGAAAACGAAAAAGTCGATGAGGCCGCTAAACAAGCCCAAAACTCCGGAATACCATCGCATGAAATTACAACACAGGATGCAATCAATCATGCAAAACAACAACTAATATCCCTACGAAAACAAAATTGGCTCAACTCCTCTCCCAGTAAATTAAAATTAATCAAACCTGATTGTCAGCCCTGATTGTGTCAGCCCTGGGACTCCAGTTATCAACAAGATCGGAACTTTGAGGTGGTTCTCGCAAGACTTCGCATCGGACACACCAAACTCACCCACTCATATCTGTTGAAGGGGACACAGCGACCCCTATGTGCAACATGCCAGACCTCAATGACAACAGAACACATACTGATCGCATGCGCAAGATTCCACATCTCCAGGAACAAACACACCTGCCAAGAAACCTCAACCAACTGCTATCGAACGACAACAACATATTAAACAACCTAAAGCTTTTTTTAGTGGATACCGGACTCATGTACTTACAGTAAAATCAAACTATATATATTATCGGCTGTACATATGACCATAGTTGTTCAAAGTAAAGCCGTTAAACTACAATAATTTAAAAAAAAATTATTTTTAATTATTATTATTTTTAATTTTCGGAGTAAATACCCGACCGGGATTTGAACTAATGATCTTATTATCCAGCGCCTTAACTGACTGCGCTACTACCTCGGTACAAGAAAGCTTCTCAATTGTACGATCTGTGATGTAAACGAAATGCCGCAAACAATTATAAATGGGATATCACAAAAAAAACACAACATAAATACTTTATATGCTTATTAATAATTAATAAATAAAAATATTTCTGATATTAAAATTTGTTTTTATATTAAAACTATCAAATCATCACTCTTTACTGAGTACGAAAACACATACGAATAAATATAAACCATATTTTGACAAAATGGAAACCCGACTTCAAAAATAAAATATTCTATAACAAAAAATGCACTAAAAAGTAAGAAAATAATTGCATATTCTTGTGCCAATTTTAGTTCACCTAAGCAAAAATTTTTAAATATATATGTACAATTATTGTTATTTTTGGAGGCGGTGTCAGCATAGAGAAATTCACATAATTTTTGAACACCGCCTCCAAAAATAACAATAATTGTACATATATATTTAAAAATTTTTGCTTAGGTGAACTAAAATTGGCACAAGAATATGCAATTATTTTCTTACTTTTTAGTGCATTTTTTGTTATAGAATATTTTATTTTTGAAGTCGGGTTTCCATTTTGTCAAAATATGGTTTATTTCTCGCTTTTTAGTGACTTAGAAGTTCTATAACTAGTTTTATTTGTCTAAATATGGGTAGACCTACTAAACGACTTACTAATTTTTAGTGAATTTTTTTATAACACATTTTTTTTTACCCGTTTTTTTTTTTTTTTTAATTTTAAGAGCATTTTTTTATAACAGATTTTCAATCTTATTTACATGCATTTTGTTTTTTTTTGTAAAAATTTTTTTTTTTTGGCGTCGGTTTTTTTTTGTAAAAAAATTTTTTGAAGTCGGTTTTTAAAAAAATTTTCTTATTTTCCCATTTTGAATGAGTATATCCTTTCAAAAAAAAAAAAAAATTTCGCAGAAATCGGTTATCACATATAAAATGAGGATTTTCCTCGATTTTCCGGGGATTCCCTCATCAGAATGCGATTTGGTGCCAATGGGACCAATGGGAAACCAAACCCTTTAAAACAAAAAAAAAAATTCAAAATCGGTTCATAAATGTCGGAGTTCTGAGGTGACACACATAAAAAAAAAAATTAAAAAAATACAGACGAATTGAGAACCATCCTCCTTTTTTGAAGTCGGGTTAAAAATGGTAAATAACAAAAAAAGTCACAGCATCCAATTTTGTATTTATAACCAATAAACTTTTCTTAAAACCTCACAAAGCAAAAAATTATCACAAACTCACAGTATATAAAGTTCGTATAATTGTTTAACTCACAGTTAAACAATTATACGAACTTTATATTATTAAATTATATACTTATTAATAGATATTTATCATTTAATTATTCAGAATTCATTAACTATTGTTTTACAAAAAATTATGGGGGTATAAATACATCTTTGAAACCGTAAGAGATAGAAAAAAAATTTGTTAACAAAAAATCTTGTTTTTAAAATTTTTGTTTGAAAACTATTTTCATCAACTCAATAGTTTTCTCATAATTTTTGATTAAATGTTCCTCGGAAAGCGATTTGTTAACAATTCGAATACGCAGAATTATTAACAATTCAATCATTGATATACAACTCAGTATATACAGGGTATTCAAACATTTAAGTCAGTTAGTTGTTGCATTACATTACAGTCGAACATAGAATTTCAGCCTTCTTTTTTTGGAGTTGGTAAAAATTTGTGTTGATTTTGTCATCTCCACAGAAACTCTACTTCTATAAGATAACTATAAAATTATTTTATTAAAATTTTGTTTTAATGTTGAAATGTCAATTTTGATTGTCGTTTCCATAGTAACTATAAACTATAATCGTTATACGTCGTTCTATTTTGGCTATTCATAAATTTAATTTTTGCAAATACTAAAGTCATATCAGATATTATATTTCATTTTGATCACACTAAAATTATGACCGCTAGAGACTGATTTATGTATTCTAAGGAAATTTGCTAAGTTGACGCAACTCCTGCGTAACGAATTTTTTATTAATCAAATGTAAATTTTGTATATTTTATTTATTTGATCCGAACAAGTGTGTTAAAATATTTTAAAAGAGGAAAAAATTAAATACAGACAAAGTTTGTAAAAGTAAAATATTGTCGAAGAATGAAGAATATATTGTGGATCCGCATTGAATGTATTGAGGATCCGCACTTAATCAGTATTCTTATGAGTAGAAGTTTTTTTTTTAATAGAACACAAACTGAGCTTTTGATAATATAATATTATAATAAACCAATACACAATATTACCGTGACTAATCATGCACGTTTTGAACTGTCATGTTTAGCTTGTTGCTTCGTCGAAAAATATGCGAGCGAAAAAACCGAACTGTTGCAAGCGATTATTCTTTCTCAATGAACTTTTTTAACATCTCAATTGGTGCAGTTTTGCAACAAAACATTCATAACGTCTAAAAGCTGCTGGCTTTGACCCCAAGAAAACTCACAGATACTGAAAAACGGTATAGTACAGTTTCAAGAAAATTATTAACTATTGTTTTTGGCATTAAGAAATTTCGCCATTTCGTTGAGAATCGAAATGTTTTTATTCAGACTGAACACAAACGTTAAGTAAATGCTGATAATTCTCGTAATGAAAATATATTAAATCGTGAGATACGTCACTTGAACTTTGTCAGCCAATACACAACTGATGTCAGATAAATCAAAGGTAGTGAAAACATTTCGACCGATTGCTTGCCTCGAATTAATACTACTTTCAGGTATTAACTTGATCTAGAGCACGGAAAGTCCGTAAGGCCGAGTTTAAGGAATTGTTTTGCCTTACATGCTTACAGTCTATATCTACACCTTAATTTAAACGATATTTGATCCAGGTATAACTTTTTAACGAAAAGAGCTACAGTGGTGAGTTTTCGAATATTGAAATTTTATGGAATTATAAGAGACTATTTTTTCAATCATCGGGAATAAACAGTTAAATCGTAAAATAGCGAGAAGGCTCATAATTTGCCGTGTATAATTTACCCTACTTCCAGATATCCTTTAAAGTTAATATTTGGCAAACAGTTAGATATAGTACCCAAACCGACAGAAAAATTATGAAAACCAGAAATTTGTATCCCGAAATTAAAAATTTTTTTCATTTTTGATTTGATAAATATAACATTGTGAAACACATATCTTATACAGTCGATTCTGATTGGTTGATACTACATTCTGATTGGATGACACAAAAATCGCGTATAATTTCAAAAATTAATGAAGAAACACTAATTTTTATAATTTAACAAAGTAACGTTTTCAACAAAAAACTTGATTTTGTTTGGATTGGATCGAATTTATTCGTGTTTGTTTAAAAATTTAACTCACTTCTAGATATGCTAGAAGGATGCGGTTTTTTGCATTCAACCCGGACTAGCTTGAAATTTATCAGAAAAGTGGGTGAACTTTTAGAAAATGGGAGAAATCAATTACCTTTTTAATCTAATTATTGTGTTTAATCTAAAATTAGCTTTTTTATCTAATTATTGTGTTTTCTATATGGAAGTTTAACATTACTTAGGCAAAATAAGAGTTTTAGAAAAACGAATATGTGATTTTGATTGAACAATTAGAATCAAAATATAATTTATTCCCCTCCAAATTTGTCTAGGAACGCACATTGAGAGGTTGACATAGTTGAAAATATGGTACCGTTTAGCTGTTATAATATTCTTTTTGTGTTGCTGTTTTAAATTTTATATTGTAATTGAAGTTCACGGTTAGAACTCTTTATTTTAAACAGTTCTCTCAAGTACTTGCCATCATCTTTAATTTTTTTAGTAATCCATTTTTTAGATGGAAAATGAATACTAGGAACTAGAGGGAAACTTGACTCAAAACAAGAAGCAAAACTTTCCCAGAATATTTCATGCAAGCTAACAACATCTATGTCACTGTTTAAGATTGATGTCCAATCCATTTTATTTAACATGTATGTCATATATTCTGAGTTAAAATCATTATAGTTTCGTTTGAAATTTGTTATCTTTAATTTATTTTTGCTATCACTTATAGCAATCAATGGCTATTATTTGACATGTATGATCAGATAATGGAGTGTTTATAACTTTAATTGTATTATAAATAAAATTCTTGTTTACTATGCAATAATCAATATCTGTTGCAGATGTATTGGTAATACGAATAGCTTGATCAATAATATTTATACAATCAAAATAATTAAGTAGATCACACATTTTAAATTTATTTGCATTGCCAATTATACGATCGATATTAATATCACCCATAACAATAATATTATTAGTCTCTGGTTTTAAAAATTCAAATAATTTATTTAGATAAAATATTGAACCGTCAATATCAGTATCTGGTAATTTATATACAACGTAGTAATCTACACACACGTAGTATTTACCACTACTTAAAGTTAACCTGATGACTGCACATTAGAAAACCTTTTTATAATACATATTGGACACATTAATTAACTCACAACAACTTTCCAGGTGTTTTTTTATCCATATTCCAACACCTCCATGCCTGTAATCCTTCTGGCACAATCAATCCTTCGTTAATCAACACAAAATTATCGATATTTATTATTTCAAGATTTTCACTTGTACACCAATATTCAGACAAAAGAATAATATGCACATTTTCATTATTTAAGACAACTTCAAGATCAAAAATTTTGTTGCTTATCGACTGAATATTTTGATGCAAAAATCTTATTGCGTTTGCCTCTAGTATGCATTTTATTTGTTTAATCAAATTTAGCCGCGGAGGACCTGCCAAAAAGGTATCATTTACAAAAGACCCACTTGGCCAATTGTCTCTATTGTAAATGTCTCGTATCAAATCTTGATTTGCACCAATTCTAAAACTTTTGTGTTCACCCTTACTATTTAGATCATCGACTGTTCGAGGTCACCGCAAGTTTTCTTTAAATAATTTTGAACTTTTTCCACTGTTGTATTTTTCTGACAACATCCCAAAAATAGTCATATGTTTTAATCAGCAAAATGTAGTTCATCATTTACTGGTCCGTTCCATCTTATTATTGTTCGTTTATTTTTTTTATATGATACGACTTTAAAATTGTCGTTGTTTTTGTGACGAAATGTTTTTCACCACATAAAATATCCAACATCAAAGTGCCTCAACAAAAAAATTAATTATATAACTTACTTTTGGATAGTCGAGCGGTCGAATGCATTCGTCAGCAACAGAATCAATAATTATCTTCAAACTCGAATCCGATAGATTCAGTAAGTAATCACAAGGATTTAATTCTGTTGTCAGACGATTGTATTCGATTGTAAGATTTATCCAAATTAATTTTATATATTAACATCTTTACATCAAATTATTTAAAAAAATAAATAACTATATAGTTGATTACCATTTTTATTTTATTAAAAAAACCTTTGAATTTAATCAACAGCTTGACAATTGGAACTTGAGCAAGGAAATTAAATTTTCTTAAGGTATTGATTGTTGAGAGCATTAATTTGTGGAAGTCCATAATGATCGGTTTTTGTTGAGGGTAAAATTAAGGTAGTTTAGAAAATTTTCGTTTCATTTTCGTCTTCGTTAGCCTTTTCCAGCTCATTACCTTCTTGGTTAACTGTAGAAGCAGTAGATGTGGATGCACTATTAGATTCTTGTGGAGTGTTGTCTTTTAAAGCACTTATGTTTTTGTTTTTAGAAACGGGCACTTTATTTATTTATCAATTGTTTATTGTTTTTGAATATTGAAAACTCATGCTTAACCTCCTCTAATTCCTTTAAAACTAGATTTAAAGCTTTACTAACCGCTTCCCGGATTAATTTAAAACATTTTTGCAAAATCACCATCACTTAATAATTCCCGAAACACTTCAAAATTGTTTGAAACTGTACACTTTCATTACTTTTGTTTACACGAGTATTAATAGAACTGTTAGCTGGTGCCATTTTAATAATTTTATTAGAATGGCGCCAGTCTACATTGAATGTAGACTGGCAAGTTTCGGGAGAGTAGAACTTTCCATAAAATTCTTTAGTCGATGAATTTTAGTTAATGAATGTTTACTCCAAATTTTTCTATAAAAAATATTTTATTAGTAATACAACAGTTTCAATGAATACGCTACTGACTAATTCACCAAGCACAGTATAATATATTAGTTCTTTCAACTGTCAATAATATTCACACACACAAAACATGCTCGTTTCAATTTCTACCCTTTTGACGATTTGAAGATGTTATATATAAGAAAAAAATTCTACTTATAATAACACAGATAAATGAACACACATCATTTACATCAACTTATAGCACACTGCGACTAGAATACAAGAGCTGATATATGTACATGGAATAATATGCAGGGTTTTTGGGGTTCTGATAGTGTATTGTAATTTTATATGCACCCACTACTGCACAACCGGTAGTCTAATTGATACTGTGGAAGTTCACACTAAAATCCATTAGTTTTCCACGGTAAGCGATATATGATCGATTATTATTATAATAACGAAATCATGAACCTTTTTTCATAGTTTCGATAACCAAATTTTGAATTATTCTCATATTACCAATCTAATATTGTGTGTGTTCGGCCGAACTAAGAAGTAAGAAATCTTAGTAAGATAGTCAGAACAAATATAATTTTGTTCTGAGTATCTGAGTCAGCCAGTTTCGGCCAGGACACACTTTCTTTTTCTTCTTAATCAATGTTGCCAGATATCTCGTTTAACAGTAGATCTACTGCTTTGTTTGTATATCCACCTTTTTTTTTGAATAAATAAAAAAATTTTTGAATTTGTG
The DNA here is from genome assembly GCA_963920215.1 of Nineta flava. NCBI lineage: Eukaryota > Metazoa > Arthropoda > Insecta > Neuroptera > Chrysopidae > Nineta > Nineta flava. Next base: position 5,880,091 of record OY986045.1, read on the forward strand.
TCATTTTTTTCAATTTTTTATAATAATAATAAATTTAAAACTCCCCAGTCGTACAAATACAAAATCAGTTATTACAGAGCATATTCCTTTATTTGAAATAATAGAATATGGTTCTGTAATTACTTTAAGGTATTATTTTATAATGGGATTTTAAACAATAAGTAATGCAATATATGACAAATAAAAAGAGTTAATATTATTTAATATTTGAAGAAAAAAAATTCTATAATATATTAAATACTAATGTAATATAATTTTAATTATTCTGAACATAAGTATTTATTTCAAACTATTTAAATTGGAATTTTCACTTTTTGAATCTACCGTTTGGTATCTAATATTTTGATAATAATAATCTACATATTTTGGTAGATCTACCGTTTTTCAAGAAATCGGACTCGCGACACTGATCATAACCTATTTGTTTATGTATCAAATTCAGAACATTTCTCATGTGTTGACAATTTTGATTATTGTAATAAGTGAGATAAAAATTTAATAAAATGGATAATTTTATAAGGAGTATTTTAATGGAGGAACTTCTATATGACCCAGCCGATTTCTTAAAAAGCGGAAGATTAAGAAAAAAAGCGATAGATTCAAAAAGTGAAAATTCCAGATTCAATTAAGATTTAATTATTCCAGAATAATTAAAATTATATTACATTAGTATTTAATATATTATAGAATTTTTTTTCTTCGTATAAATAATATTAATTATTTTTATTTGTCATATTGGATTACTTATTGTTAAAATCCCATTATAAAATAATACCTTAAAGTAATTACAGAACCATATTCCATTATTTCAAATAATGGAATATGGTCTGTAATGACTGATTTTGTATTTGTACGACTGGGGAGTTTTAAATTAATTATTATTATAAAAAATTGAAAAAAATGACACAAATTCAAAATTTTTTTATTTATTCAAAAAATTTAAAAAAACGGTAGAACGGTAGAAATACTAAAAAATCGGTAGATCTACCGTTAAACGGGATATCTGGCAACACTGCCCGTGACGTAGAAACTAAAAAAAATGGCGGCATAAGAAAAGTTTCTTAGTAAGCATAAAGTGTCCCGGCCGACGACTAAGTAAGATAATCTGACTATCTTACTAAGATTACTTCGGCCGAACACGACCATTAATAATATAACCTAGAACAAACAATTGTATAAATATCACCAAGAAAGAGCAAATCGAAAACCTCCCTGAATCTATAAGACCGTTCAGTAATACATAGATTCTTAAAAAAACTAACTAAAATCACAGTCAACAATATATTAATATCTTGATCCAACTTCTACTTCTACTAGAATAACTTACTTGTTAGAGGTCTCGACTTTCAATAACAGAACTTGGGTTCAAATCCCTGTCGAAGATTTTTCAATTATTTTTTTAAATGCATAAAAATTAATTTCTTTGATTTCTTCAGAAATATGTAAAATAAAACAAATACATTCCTATAACAAGGCTGCAGAGTTTTGAGACACTCTGTGTAATACTTTCTACATATAAAATGATGATGTAGCTGATTCGATGCTGTTGTTGGGTAAATAATATATGAGATGATGAAAAGTATAGTAAATAATAGGCAATATGATTTTCTCATTCGTAACCTCAAGAATACAATAAATGTAGAAGAATACCAAACCTCTTCACATTGAATGTAGTGAAATGAAATTGATATGAATAAAAATCAATTTAGTTTTACCTATATCAAATACACACAATTGAGATTATAATTTTGTTTTTCAAAATAATCATATTATATGTTATGATAGAAAATATTTTCTTTTATAGAAAATAAATAAATTTAAAAGTACATACTACTATGATACAACGATAAATTATAGACCGGCCACATCAGGGATATTTTTTTAACTATTTTTTGTTTGTTTGTTCCTTGTAGAATAGAACCATAACTGTTCGATTAAAAAGATCTTTGTAAAATTCAAACTTGCAACTAAAGCTTCTTTATTTAGATCATATTTATATATTGTATTTGTTATAAAATTTCAAATTCGCCCCCTTTACCTAGATCAGTTTTTTGTATTATAAATACGTATTTTGACTACAATGTAGTCATCCTCAGTATAAATTAGCTAATCGTACTTTACTCTTTGACAATTAGAAATAGATATAAAGTCGAGATCAACAGACAAAAATAAAAATAAATAGAAAATTAACTAGATTAAAATATACTAGAGTTAAAATATAATAAATTTTAAATTATATTGAAATTACTCTTGTTAAAATTTCCTTCATTCACATTTATTCCTGTTAATTTTACTCTTATTAAAATTACTCTTATATTGTCGCAGGATATGTTACTTGTTGCTAATTTGGTGACAGTTTCACAGTTTTAGAGTTCTCACTAATTATCATTCGATAATATAATTGTATTTGTTAATTATTTGCTTGTACAGCAAAGAAGTGACAAATATTAAAAACATACATTTTGAAATAGGAGTCTTTTTGAAATATAGTTGATGGGTTTTCCGGCAACTTCTTAAATTAAATTGACCGTAAATTAAGGAAACCTACTAATCATTAACGGATTTCCAAGATATTTAAAATTTATCTTTGATGCAATTAAAATACAGAAAAATGCAATTTATATTTGGGACTTACTCGTTCAAACTGGATCCCGTGATCGAATAGGTTTTGAACACGAGGAAGTTTTCGTATAGAAAGGATGAGGGAATCGCACTTCTAAAACTATTATTTTTAATTAACACCAAAATGTTCATAGCGGACGGTTTTCAATAATATTTTTACTATAACATCTAGCGGTATGGTTTTGCGGAACGACAAACTATCACTATGGCGGATCAAAAGTAACTCGTCCGGCTATCAAAAATTTAAATCATGTAACAAAAATAGATAATTCAATCAGTCAATAATACTTACTGCATTTTAGTTTGTTACACCAAAAATTGATGCAACGTCATAAATAAAACAAAAAAAAAATGAATATAAAATTCACTAGCGGCCAACTGCGGCCTCAACATATCAAAATCATGCTAACCAGGATTAAAATTGACGAGGGAGAAACGAAAAAATAATAATAATATTAATAAAATTCTAAACAACAAGAGGTAAGTGAATATACTCTCAAACTAAAATAATAATGATATTCCACTAAAAAAATAAAAGAATAAAGATATCTATAGATATGTTAGTTTATTTTATTCCTTTGTTCTTTATGTATGTGAGCTAGTTTATTTACTTTATCATATAATTATTCCTTTTTTCCTTGAATGAACTCGGTTTGAAGTATTTGTTAGGTGTCATAAGTTCTTCCGAAGAACAACTCAAATGGCGAATATTTAGTTACTGAGTGAATAGCATTAATGTAAGTTAAAAGGCTATTTAGTAGTATTATTTATGGGTTATAAAAATCGTCTTTCTCTAATTTTTTCATTCTTTCTATTATACAATAAGCTTAGAGTAAAGTAAAACGAAATCCTTCGATGGGGAAATTTGAATTAGAACTTTGAATTACAGTATTGCAGTTTGAAGGGTTATATTATTTTGTTCGCAGAATTTTCTAAACTGATTCCTTTTTCAGCATCGGCTACTAATTTTTCAGGTCGAATGTTTGCACTTATAAATTTAGCTATTCCGAATTTAAGATGGACGCTGTTGCGAGATTCCAATATGTATCCTTGAGCATATCTAGAGAATTTGTCAATTATAGTAAAGATATATTCATTGGCGATACGAAATTTATCACAATGAACTATTTTTAAGGGTCTTTTAGAAGTTTCTTTCAACATGAATTTTTGTTTTGAGAGTTTCCTGTCGTATTTATTTTTATTATATATTTTAATGATTAATATAAAAGGTGATTTTGGATTTTAAGTTTGGTAAATAAGCTTCTCTGCGGAGATGTTCACAAGTTTCTTTTATTCCTCTATGTTTACTTTCCTTGTGAAAGTTAGCTATCAATTGATCGTGATATTCATCATCTGGGAAAAAGGTTTTCTTTGAATATACGGATTATTCATTGTTTGATATGTATGGGGAATTGGAAGGTTTGTCTTTAATTTGTTTTGAATAAAAGCTGTTTTCAATAGAGCGTTATAGTTCTTACATGCACTTTGAGGCTTCTTTTTTGCTACAGCCGAATTTGAGAGGAACTTTGCCAATATTTATCTGGAGGTCGTGATGTTAAATTGCAGAAAACCTTCACAAGTATAGCCGGTTATTTCGTTAATTATCCACCCCTTTAATTTTAATTGACAAACTGTCAAACCACCTCCAAAAAAGAAAACAAATCTCCAAAGCTCTTACAGCGCAACCTACTATAGCCGCGCAACCTACCAATTCCTAGTCTATATACCAATTCCTTGTCCTCCATTCTATCGGCGTTTCGAAAACAATAAGTTGTCATGAACAAGGCGGAATGAACAGAAATGAAACAATTAAAACGAGAACATCGAAGCAGAGAGATAATAAGGTAGTAAAATCTGGTTTCTTGCTAATAAAAATATATAAAATAGTCACATGAAAGTACAAATGAAAATATTGTTTACAGAAGAAGAATCGGAATTAAAATTATTTAATGAAATAAAATGTGTGTGTAAAATTTCAAAGATATTGAGAAACTTGCAATGTATTATATATACCTGCCTTATGAACTTTATGTATATTTTTCAATTATGTGTAATAGTTACAGAAGCCTATAAATAGAATATTTTAATAAAAACTTATCTAGTAAACAACAAACAAGAAAAAAATATGTATACGTTTATACGTTGTATTTTACTACGATAACTGTGCATTTTTTCTTATTTCTTATTATCTTGTACATTTACATTGACATTTATACTGGATAGTGTCTTATATTTTCTTGAACTTTTCCGTTCTTTCCCGTAATTTATCGTATATATCGTATAAGAATTTTTTTTGTAGGGATAAAATTCGTTCACTGTCTTTAATTCTTGTACTTAAATCGTTACAAAAAAGATTATCTTATAATTTGGTAAATGATTACTTTTTTATTAACTATTCCACTTTCTGTTAAAAAAGAAAAATTATCCAAAGCTCGTACAGGCATATTATTATGAATACGTATTACATTCTTATACGATATATACGATAAATTACGGAAAAGAACAGAAAAGTTCAAGAAAATATAAGACATATATATATATGTATATATATATATATATATATATATATATATATATATATATATATATATATATATATATATATATATATATATATATATATATTAGCGTTGGTTGTTATGTTCGATTGCCAATTTAAGTTCTTTGCCAGGATCTGGGCTTCAATTATTAATAAATTATTAAAATTTGATTATAAACAAGTAATGTAACAACTAACTGAGTTAATTGTTTGAATACCCAGTATATACTGAGTTGTATATCAATGTTTGAATTGTGAATATTTCTGCCTATTCAATGTTTATAAAATATGAATTATTTGTAAATGTTTGTTTTGTATTAATAATTAATATTGAAACAGTATAAATGTTCTTGCATTTAAAAAAATTTATATTAATGTTCTTGCGATTTTTTATATATTTAAATATTAAGTTATATAATTGAGTAAATCAACGCGAAGCGGCTGTTAACGCAAAGCGTTGTTTAAGACGAGCCGTTAGGCGACGCGAAAAGTTAGTCAACGCGAAGCTTTAGTAAATCAACGGAAAGCGTTGGTAAACGTAAAGCGTTGGTAAACGCAAAGCGCTAACCGCAAAACGTAAGCTAAAGCGATCCGTAAGTCAGTCAACGCGAAGCGTTGGTTAATGAGAAGCGTTAGTTATTCAAAGCGAAGCATCGGTGATTCGCGAAGCTTGACGTCACGCGAAACGTTAATCAACGCAGAGCGTTAACCAACGCAGACCGTCAGATTTAGCGAGCCGTAAATCAGCCAACGCGAAGCGTTGTTCAATGAGAAGCGCTAGTCAATAGGAAGCATTAGGTCAACGCAAAGTGTTAGTTAATCAACGCAAAGCATTTACAAACGCCAAACGTAAGCTAAAACAAATTGTAAATCTGCCAACGCGAAGCGTTGGTTAATGAGAAGCATTAGATATTCGAAGCGAAGCGTCCGTGATTTGCGAAGCGTGATTTCACGCGAATCATTAAACAACGCAAAGCGTTAACCAAGGCGAACCGTAAGCTTAAGCGACCCGTAAATCAGCCAACGCGACGCGTTGGCGCAATGGGAGGCGTTAGTCAATAGGAAGCGTTAGGTCAACGCGAAGCGTTGGTAAACGCAAAGCGTTTACCGACGCGAAATGAAAGCTAAAGCGAAACGTAAGTCAGCCAACGCGAAGCGTTGGTCAATGAAAAGCGTTAGTCTATAGGAAGTGTTAGTTTAACTCGAAACGTAAGCTAAAGTGAACCGTAAGTCAGCCAACGCGAAGCGTTGGCCAATGAGAAGCGTTAGTTATCCAAAGCGAAGCGTCAGTGTTCGGAATCGTTAATCAACGAAAAGCTTGAACCAACGCAAAACGTAATCTTAAGCTAGCCAAAAGTTAGCCAACGCGAAGCGTTAGTAAATAGCAAACGCGAAGCGTGAGCATAGCGTTGGTTAACGCAAGGCGTTTACCAATGTGACCCGTAAGATTAAGCGAGGCGTAAGTCAGCCAACGCGAAGCGTTGGTTAATGAGAAGCGCTAGTCAATAGGTCAATAGCAAAGCGTTGGTGAACGCAAAGCGCTTACAAACACGAGATGTAAGCTAAAACAAACTGTAAGTCAGCCAACGCGAAGCGTTGGTTAATGCGAAGCGTTAGTTAATCAAAGCAAAATGTCGGTGATTAGCGTCATTTCACGCCAATCGTTAAACAACGCAAAGCGTTAATCAACGGGAACCGTGAGCTTGTTAAAGACAAAGCGTTTAACAACGCGAAACGAAAACTAAAGCGAACCGTAAGTCAGCCAACGCGAAGCGTTGGTTAATGAGAAGCGTTATTTATTCAAAGCGAAGCGTCGGTGATTCGCGAAGCGTGATTTCACGCGAATTGTTAAACAACGCAAAGCGTAAACGAACGTGAACTGTAAGCTTAAGCGAGTCGTATGTCAGCCAACGCGAAGCGTTGGTCAATGAGAAGCGTTAGTCAATAGGATGTTTTGACAACGCGAAACGTAAGCAAAAGCGAACAGATAGTCAGCGAAACGAAAGCTAAAGCGAACCGTAAATCATATATATATATATATATATATATATATATATATATATGTATATATATAAATATATGTATATATATATATAAATATACATATATATATATGTATATTTATATATATATATATATATATATACATATATTTATATATATATATACATATATATATATATATATATATATATATATATATATATATATATATATATATTTATATATATATATATATATATATATATATATATATATGTATATATACATTTTTTTGATGATTTTTGATAGGATCGATGGACCTTTGAACAAAATTTTTGCAAAATTTTGACATCTGTACGAGACCAACTACTTCTTTGAAAAGGAAAATCACTTAATCCTTGACCTTATGGTTAAAAAAACTGAAATAAACATAAAAACAATACTATTTGATGTATGTTATGTTTGTCATGTGCCCGTTTGTACATGGAGACCATGCCTTCATTCGCTTATCAATTGTATTAATCATTTTTTTCAACTTTGAGGCCAGATTTTGAGAAAACTATTGAGTTTATGAAAAAGTGTTTCAAACAAAAGTTGTTTATTATAAAGAGAAAAAGATTTTTTGTTAACAAATTTTTTTTCTGACTCTTACGGTTTCAAAGATGTGTAATTCCCCCCTTTTATTTGCTCTTTCGGCACAAATTATGAGAAAACTATTGAGTTTATGGAAAAATTTTTCAAACAAAAGATGATTATTTTAAAAAGAAGAAGATTTTTTGTCTCCAAATTTTTTTTCTATCTCTTACGGTTTCAATGACGGATATTTCCCCCCCCCCTCATAGCGGGGGGAAACATGTTCCGATTTTGCCCATTAACGAACTTGACCTTACTTTTTTGCTCTAGAACACACACAAAAATTTTCAGCTCGTTATCTCTTTTCGTTCTTGAGTTATCGGCTTCACAGACGGACGGACGGACGGACGGACATATGAAAATGGCCGAATTAGGCCATTTTATGAATACCTTTTTGAAGCATTTTTGTCAAGGATTAATATTTTCAAGCGTTACAAAGTCGGGACTAAACTTAATATACCTTGTATATTTACAAATATACTGGGTATAAAAAATAAAATACTTTTAAACAACAATTAATTTGTAATTTACATGTACGAACTATCCTTCGTGAAAGTCACATTGTGAGTCCTTTACTGTTCGACTTCACTATCCCGCATAATCAAAATCGCAACCAACTGCAAATCAAACAAAACCCTAAGCATAAATTTATTCACCTTACAACTACATCCAAACTTAAAGAACGAATCGTCCTCGATTTGGACTCTGGATGGAGTTGTACCAAATAGGATCATGTTCTTCAACAAGAAAAACATTACTTAAAAAATAAAAATAATAATTCAAAATATTTTTACAAATATTATTTCTCATCATAATAAACAAAAATTAAGGAGCCAGTGCATTATCCCACAGCAAAATTCATACTTTAGCCAATAAACAAAAAAAATTAAAGTTTATTCCTAACTAAGTCAACTGTCCCCACGAAATTTAGATTTCATATCAATCAGTTCCTGTTCATCACAAGAAAATATATCCGGAAATAGTCTTGCACGATTACATTCTAATCCGTCTCAAATTGAACGACCTTTGAATTATTTATGCTCCGGGTATATCTAGCAACACGTATCTATTAGTTGGTAATTTCTTGTCCACTAGATATGGTCCCTTATACTTAGGTTCCAATTTTTTTACTTTCCCGATGCAAATGCTTCCCTTTCAATTAAAATCATGTCTCCTTTTTGATATTTTCCTGGCTTCCTGTGCCATCTTTCGTACCTTCCTTTTGTGTTGTCTGATCCTTTTCCATCCTTTCAGAGGCCAAAACACGTAACTGATTCAATTCAACATCTGTCTTTTCCTCGTACTCATGTAATCCCAATAAAACTTCATTCTGTAAGATATTTCTTAGCTGAAAATGAAACAATACATCGTGAGGTGGCTGTCCTGTTCTCTTGTTTGTATTAAAATTCAACGACCACTGTTATGCGTTCAAATTTTCATCCCAACGATTTCCTTCAGTCATAGTTGTAACTGAATTTGTAATGATTCTATTATATCTTTTGATTTGTCCATTAGCCCTAGGCGTTGCTGTTGCATTCTGTATATGCTTTATATCGTTTTCATCACAATACTTTCGTACATCTTTGGCTGTAATTGCCGTACCACGATTGACGTACTATGACGTACTATACGATGTAATTGACGTACCGAAATTATTGTTGTTGGATTTCGAAAAATCTCCCCCAACTCGTAAAAAAATGTACAGGCATGTTTAAATTTCATATCCTTTACCGCTTTTAGTTTCACCAATTAAGTGAACGGATCTATTCCTGCTAAAATATAGCAATTTTCTTTAGGACATTTGGAAACGGTCCCAAGTGATCCACATAAATAGTTTGGAACGGAATTGCAATCTTTTCTACTGGAAACAATTCACCTTCCTTCATTCCCCTCTTTGTTTTATAGTTATGGTATTCCGTACACACATCTATATAATTTTTCACAAATTGCCTCATCCTTGGAAACCAAAACATTTTCCTTAAGTTTTCTAATTTTTTCTCATTTTCCGTATGTCCCATCATGGTGCTGTCGAACAATGTGCCATCTCACCCCTACCGAAGCCCATTGCGAGCAATTTTCACCTCTTTTACGATGAATTCTATTCTTCGAATTCATAATGAGTATGAATCTGTTGAGATTCAACAGTCCTAACTCCTTTTGTAGTACCTGAAAAATTTTCTTTAATTTAGGGTGTGACTTTTGCATTATCAACAACCAATCTTCGTTTGAAATATGAGTTTCGAAGACATTTAAATCCGCTACTTGCATTTCACAAGATTATTCCACTAGCACTCTGCTCAACGCACCAATATTTTGCATTCGCGTACTCGAGCGATATTCAATCTCAAATTGGTACTCTTGAAACTTTAAAAACCATCTCCCAATACGTGGCATTAGGTCTGGTTTTTTGTAAAGCCTTTTTTAGTGAATTACAATCTGTAAACACTTTAAGTTTTCTATTTAATATATCCACCCTAAATCTTGTTATGGTTTCCACCACAGCCAATGTCTCAAGTTCGCAGCTATGGTATTTCTGTTCTTGCTCCGTTGTCTTTCTACTGAAATATGCCAAGGATGTTTTATTAACTTTCCTGACAATCGAATCTCGCATTAAATCCGTATGAACTTCCTATTCACAATTACGTTAAACAAAGCAAGTACCGGCCTATTTACTAATTTCATTTTTAATAATTCAAAGGCTTCCATTTGTTCTTTTTCCCATATCCATTTTTATTTTTATGTAATAAATCCGTGAATGGTTTAGCAATAATTGAATATTTCTCAATTTTCCTGAAAAATTCCGTAAATCCCAAGAATCTTCTCACTTCTTGTACATTTTTTGGAATCTTAAATTTTCGAACTACTTCCGTTTTTCTCCTTGACAGCTAATATCCATCACGGTTTATCTCAAACGCCAAATATTCCACCTTCTCCTGTAAAAATTTACATTTTTCTAATTTTAACGTTAACCCATGGCTTTTCAGAAGGTTGAAAAATTTGTTCAACTTACCCATTCCGTCTTCTGTCGTACGACTAGGAATCAATATATCATCCAAATACACAGAAAGTTCTTCTTCCATTTCCTGAGTGATTTCGGTCATCATTCTCTGGAAGTTATCCAGTCCATTCATGACCCCAAAAGTCATTATCATAAATTCATATTGTCCATCTGGCGTAATAAAACCTGTAAGACCCTGATAATACCCATTGCACAATCTAATCTGAAAATACCCATTGCACAATCCAAAACTGTAAAATAAGTATTTCCCGATAATCGTCGAATAATGGTAATGGAAATTTCTCCTTCTTGGTAATTGAGTTTAATTTCCTAAAATCAACGCACATTCGATATCATTATTCGCTTTCTTTACTAAAACTATTGAACTTGCATATTCTGATGTCGATATCTTAATAATTCCCGCTTCCAGAATTTTTTGTATTTTAAATAAAACAAATAAATAAATAAATTCTGTATTTGCAATTAAGCTTTACAGGGGTGGGTACAGGTGTCTTTACAAAGTTTATTAACACTTATCTTATAACTAAGTTATTAATCTTATAACTAATTTATTAATATCCTTGAGATTAGGTAAAGTTTTTGTATATTTATTTGTTTATTTTTCATATATTTATTTATTTTTTGAAAATTGAAAAGGCAACAGAACAAGTTTGTTAATTGTAAGGCTTGTCAGCAGATTAATTATTTGGTTTTCTAAATTGGAGTTTGAGTAAGTATTTTTCTAAATAGTGTTTTCTCAATGATTTCTTGCATTTTCATCTTTACACTTTTCCTTTGTTCGTATGATAATCGATATGGCCTATGACAAACTGGTTCTGAATTCAATAATTCCATTTTCAATTCATAATCCTTTACAGTCCCACATTCGCTTAAATTCCTTGCGAAACATGTTCTATTTTCTTCAATTCATTTAACCAAATTTTCCCGTTGTTGGTACGTAACATTTTTTCCCACATGAATTTCATCTTCTGATATTTGACTTACATTTTCCATTTTAGTATTTCCAAATATCCACTGGTATTTCCCTTTTTACCACAATTTATCACATTTTTCTTCAACTTAAATTGGTCGTGATTTCTCAACATTGTAATTCTGTAACTATTCTAAATTTTTCCCAATATTATCTGTATCAGTTTTATTTTGCAAAATTCGAAGAGCCCTATTTTTGTTCAATACGATTGCGTCATCTTGCTCTAACAATGTTCTCCCAATAACAACCGGTACATCCTGGACACTATTTGGAACCACCCAAACATCGACTATCCGACTTTCCGAATTGCATTGCAGTCACTCCCTAAGTCAATAATAGCTTTAAATTCTTGATTATAAATTTTTACCATTTTGTAATATTTGTCTTCCACACGAATTTTATTTTGACGTCCAATATTTTCACTATTTCCCTTTGATTCATTGTTTTCTTTTCGTCAAGTACAATTCTTTGCCAAATAATCCGTTTCCTTACAATCAAAATATTTAATACGGTTTTCCCTTTTTACAGCTCGTAGCATAATGTCCCGTTTCATTACACCGGTTACACTTAACTTTTCCCACAGCTCTCTTAGTTTTTTTAGTTATGTTAGAATTACTTTTCGAACTAGCCATTGCACTTTTCTTAAAATTTCCAAAATTTGTTCCAATTGTAGGTCTCTGTTTCATCACGTCTTGATAAATTTTCCTTTGAACTAAAAAATCCTTAACTTTAAGTTTAATAACAGAACTCGAATCATATCCACATCATTAGTTTTGTTTTTCATATGTTTTATAATTGGCGAATCACTCCTCTCTACTTTAGCAGCTATTGCAGTCATGCTTTAAACATATTCTTCGAAACTTTCCTGTGGTCTCTTCTTACGACGAGATAATTCGAAATGTACATCCGTTTTGTCTTCAAAAGATGGAAAACCTAATTATAATTCTTGTTTAAAATCGGTCCACATTAAATAATTATCCTTCATTCTAAAGCAGCTATCAAACTATAATCTGGCAGCGCTCTTAAAATTTTGAATCGCCCGTAAGACTAAAAGTCTTGATGTCCATCCATATGTCGGACATTTTTTCCACCTTCCTACACCATTAATAATAATAGTAATAATAATAATAGTTTTATTTGAAAAAGACTTCACAACAAATGTAAACAAAGTGTCTAGAAGTACAATTAGAAAAGTAAATGATATGGAGCTACTTCAGTTAAATATTGTTTTAATTTGATTTTAAACTGAATTAGGTTAGCCTATGTACAATTTGAAACCCGTATACACCGGAGTTCTTTCAAAGAAACTAGTTCTTTGAGCATAGAGGCAGTTAACTGTTTATCTTGTGTCATAAACCTTATCTGTATTATTCTTGAAGTATTTATTTTCTTTCATATATACTAACAATTCACATACCGTCTGTTTTGGACAGCTTTGCCAATAGAGAATCAATGTTAAATATTATTTACTATATAACTACACAATGCTTCATAAACAAATAAAAATAGTGGGGGTACTCTGTAGTCAGTATTGTGTGTGTGTATATGTAATGAATAATATTATTATAAATTAAGTGGGCATCACTAAATCCCCATTCTTAAATGACATCAAACCAACATCTTAACATAAGCAGCCAGATGTTTGTAAGTATGTGTATGGATGTATGGTTTTATAGTAAATATTTGTTTAATTTATTTAACATTGATTCTCTATTAGAAAAACTTTTGAAAGCAGACTGTATATATTACCGTCAGTGTTGGAAAGCTTTGCTAATAGATAATCAATGTTAAATATTACGTACTATAATGACTACACAATGCTTCAAGAAATAAAAATGTGGGAGTACTATGTAGTCTGTAGTGTGTGTACGCAATGAATAATAATATTATAAATTAAGTAAGCATCACTAAATCCTCACTCTTAGGGCCAACGCACACCAAAAGAGCATAACTGCTTTAATCAGTATTAGTCAGCCTAGCACTGCTTTGTTAAATATAGAATATAGGAAATTACATTGCATACGCACACTGATAAGACATAGACGAAACAAAACGTTTTTGCACAGTGTGCGTTTGCAATGTAATTCCTTATGTTCTATGTTAACGAAATAGTGTTTGGCTGACTAACACTGTTTCAAGCAGTTTTGCTCTTTTGATGTCCCTTAACTGCTCAAGTTCACTACCAGTTTTGACCTATCTCTCTCTCTCTCGTCGGGTCCCCTCGCATAATAAAAATCCAACTGCTGCACTAAATCAAACAAAACCCCAAAAAGTTTTTCACATTACACACACACATATATATATATATATATATATATATATATATATATATATATATATATATATTATTATTATTATTATTATTCCTTTATTTGATATACCCATTTGGGTTAATCAACAATACAAATTCATATTAAACAAAATACATTATTATAGTAAAAAAATTTAAAAAAAAAAAAAAAATTAGATAAAAATAAATAAACATATTAACAATTACTACTAAAATTTTTTATTTATTATTTCTCTACTCTTCTGTAAGAATTGAGCCATCATGAAGTTGATCAGTCTTTTCGTCCATTATATTTTCCCAATCAATATTTTTATTCAGAAACTTTTGTCTCAACTGACTTAAACCGAGACAGTCGTATATCAAATGTCTTTCATTTTCTTCGCTTTGCTCACATATTACACATATCTTATTCCCACTTTCATCCCTCCTGTGTTTATACTTCCAGCTTCCGAGTCTAAATCCTGCCATTTCTCTTCTCCATTCCAACTCCAGACTAGAAATATATTTAGCTCCTTCCTCATAATGTGCCAATTGCTTAAAATAACCCCCCAGCTTCTGTAATTTCCTATCATTTTATCTATAACACACTCGTACTGCAGAATTATCTCATTTTTAGTAGCCTGCTTTATATAATGTTTTAATACATTCTTATAGATATGCACTTCAATTGGTAGCTGCCCCACTTCTAACAAAACTCCACAGTTAGCCGTTGCCCTGCTGATCCCTAGTACTTGTTTAAAGAAGTTTGTTATAATTTTATCAATTACTGTAAAGCTATCTTCTACACCCCACACTTGACTACCATACAGTAAAATTGGCTCAATCAACACTTTAAAAATCCTAATAATGATTTTTGCTGATAACCACTGATTACAGTACATAAATTTTTTTATTACGCCTATTCCTCTTTCAGCTTTCTTTTAATTTCTTCGAAATGCTTCTCCCACTTTCCATTCCAATTAAAGGTTACCCCGAGATAATTAAAGTTATTTACATTTTCTATTCTTATTTTTTTATATCTCCATTTTTCTTGTCTGCCCAACTTCACTCCTTTTCTGAAAACTAACACTTTTGATTTTTGCTCATTAACTGTTAGCCTATTTTCTTCACAGTAATTTTGCAATTGGTTAAGTGCTCTTTGCAATCCTATTCCCGCCTGAGATAATAACACCATATCGTCTGCATATAGAAGGGTGTTAACTTCCCTACCATTTATGGATGGAGCATGTGTTTCTATATGTTTCATTTTGTTTGGAAAATCGTTTATATATAATGCGAATAAGATTGCTGACAATTGACATCCCTGTCTCACTCCCCTACTCGTTCTTCTAAAATCAGTAGCCTTACCGGTATCCATTTTTATGCAGAATTCATAATTTGTATATAAGGACATAATTATTTTCAATATGTTAAGAGGCAATCCCATTTTGTACAACTTTCTCCATAACAATTCCCTATCTATGGAATCAAATGCCTTTTCCAAATCCACAAAACATGAATATAATTTTCTTCTTTTTTAAGTTATTTCGATGTTTACTAATTCTTTCAGTACCATTATGTTATCCAATGTTCCGTATCCCATACGAAATCCAGATTGGAATTCATTAATAATGTTATTTTGTTCAGTCCACTGCTGTAATCTGTCTGCCAGAATTTTTAAAAATACCTTACTTACTACCGGTAATAAGGTGATTCCTCTGTAAATATATATATATATATCTGTAGGTTGTTTGAATGAAATTTGGGTTGTCACGTGCTTTCTCAATTAATAAGGTTTTGACAACGGGAAAGGGGATTTTGACATTATTTCACTCTTTATAAATGTAACTCTTTAGTAAAATGAAAAAAAAAATGTCATTAGTAAAGATGTCGTAAATAAAGTTAACGAAAATCCATTACCTAAACATATTTTCTCTTATAGCATGCATAGAAATATGGCTAGTTTTTATTTGGGGGGGGGGAGGGGTGGTAGTCATCGTTGTAAGGAAGAGAGTTGCGTTAGGAAAATAGAATCTACCAATGTTTCCCGTAAATTAGCAAGTATTACACGTCGAATACAAAAATCGCATCCTTCTAGCATGCGCAGAATTTAAGAAAGTATTTTGGGTAACGAAGGTAAAAAATCTATGATCTGATATAAAATAACATTAAATTTTGCCTATTATTAAATTTAAAAGTCAGATGGCATCAGATCTAAATCTAGCATTATATAAAAATTCAAAAATGCAACGTATAAACAGAACCGTAATTGTGTTAGTAGCTTAGCTTATTATTATTCATAGCTCACATTTGCCATTTTCGACCAAATCAAGAATCTTAATAAGCCTAACGATGTTGTTGTTGTGAACCATTCTGTAAAATGAAGGTGTTTATCAAAATGTATCAAAGAGATATTTGAATGTTCTTTGGATGTCAAAGTTATACACATGAACAAAATTTATATAACCCGACAACATTAGTTATACATAACAACAACGTAAGGTTTCTAAATTTTCAAAAAATATATTTATGTACAACAGCGAACAGCTTCGAAATGAATTCTATATGAGATCATTTGAAAATATAATAAATGCACATAAATAAGTTTAGTACCTGCCGTTTGAAAATGAAATTCTATAAGAGTGTATACCATTAATATTGTCATCAAATATTCATAATACATCTATTTATGTAAACATTAAATTTTGTAATATATTATTATTATTATTATTCTGTTATAACGATATTATATTTTCATTTTTTATAAATTTGCATACTATTTCATTCATTTTCATTCAAAAACACTGATTATATTAGACATGTTATTGACAAATATATTATAAAATTTGGGAATCTTTTACAATAATTCTAATTTTATTTATTCATTATTTTTTTGAGTATTTTCTAGAATATGAGCAGCTTTGCAGAATCGTTCAAATTTCACATTAGCTAGCTGTATATTCTTTAAATTTGTTTGGTAAATTCCTGATTGTTGTTAATTTAATTAATTAATTTTGTCCCATTTACTTCCAAGGACAAAACTGTTCGATTTTACTTATGCTTATAAGATTCATTTTCGTTCAAGAGTTTATAATATCTCGTATTAATATGCAACATTTCGTTTTTTTTTGATAAGTCATTTTTGAAGATTCGGAATTTCTCAGATATGAGGAACTCTTGATGAATACCTTGCAGATGAGTTCTTATTTCCGACTTGGGCGTCAGACTTAATATAAATAAGAACTTTGCGCCACTTTAAGAGTTATTATTTCTTTACTTTTACTTTACTATTGTCATGATTATTTCATTTTATTAATAAAATTAAATTTACTTTTCCAGGATAATTTAATTTTTTGCTCGAAAATTAATCAAGATGGATAGAAAATACAAACGAGAAAAAGTTGTTACTCAATCCAAAAATAATATAAAACTTAGAAAAAGCGGTGATGTACTCAATTTTTTCTTTAAAATATCTAGCTAGAATGTCCCCTAGCACCGCCCTTGGAATAATTAAATTAAATCGAATAACATCAAAATATGCCACTTAAAGGGTGCCAAGTGTAATCGGATTCAGCCACGTAGTTTTTCAATAATTTGAAGGAAAAAAACTTTGTTTAATCTTTAACAAACTATATCTCGAAAACGAAACTTTGAAACTTCCAAGTTCACATGATAGATAGATTGATAGATATATCCTGGGTGTATAAAAAATATTGCACGTCGACCTTATGCTCCCCCTTCACTTCAGTCTGACGAGATTAGATTCTCCCATATTTTGGCAATTGCCAGGAGTTTGCTTATCAGGTTTTCCTGAATGTTCTTATATTCGGGGTGAGATGCACGGAGTATCTTATATCTTATAGGCGGCAAAGTGTTTCCTCCTTCTCGCCGCAAAACATATAATGGATCCGTTATGGAAGTTAGCTGCGGTATATTTTGCTAGTGATCAGTGATTTGCTAGTTTTTCACTTGTTTACATGCTGCCTTTGGAATTTCTAAAGAGGTTCTGAGTCTGTCAAAGGTATTCCGACTCCCTTCATTGGTCAGTTATCTGCTTTTTCGTTTGGTTCGAAACTTATGTGACCTGGTATCCAGATCAAAAACACTGTTCCGTTTTGCCAGCTTCAGTAGTTCTTCTAGACTACTGGAGCTAACAATCCTTGGCTACCCCTGAAGTGACTTCAGTTGCAGAAAAGGTTATAAGAGTAGCTTGACTGTCTGTATTGCGTAGACTTCTGCCAGAAAGATTGTGGCATATTTCCCCAAGGTGAGGCTTATGTTTGCTTTGGGTCTTTTACTGTAAATTCACGACCCGCTCCCTACCCCAGTTTTGAAGCCGACTGTATACCAAACGATTCCTTTCTTGAAATAGGGTGCTTCTTCTGCCGTCCTCATATCTCTATCACAGACTACAGAGGAAGGTTTTGAGAAGGCGTATATTTTGGGAAGTTTATCTGTGCCAATTTCAAAAATGGATTGGTGTTACCATTCTTGAACACGATTCACATTAACTTTTCTTCTTAGTTTTGGGAGATCTGTCGCCTCTTCAATTTTCCGGATTCAAATTTGAGGTACCCGGTATATTTTTAATTAGTGAATTATAATTTAGTCGTAAATTATTCAGTTTTCTATTTTCAAAAAGCACGTCCTCTATCCACAAAATATTTGGAAAGATATTACACTTGGTCAACCACGCCTGCAAATCCTCTCGGTCAACACAGTCGTGGCTAATCTCATGCAAATATCTTCCATGTAGAACCTTCGATTTCCATGTCTGCATATTTGTGGCTGTATGTTGTGCTTTGGTTGGTGGAGGAGAGTGTTGTATTGTGTGCATGTTAAGTGGTGTGCATGGCTTGTCTGCGGATGTCATGGCTTTGTGTAAGTGTGAGGTGTGTGTTTTAAATTGGAAGTACTCCCGTAGGCTATGGAGCTGGCGATAGTGTAATTGTTGGATGTCTGTGGGACCCCATCCTCCTAGAGACCGTTGTAAAATCAACCGGGCTGACGATGAGTGTATGTGGTGTATCCTGTGTCCAGGTTTTAATATTGTGCTGAAAGACCAGACCAATATGAAAAGTGAGTGTTCTGTTGGTGGTTGTGTGCTGTTGTGTGTGAGTGATCGGTTGAAAAACTTTTGGTTATGTTGGAATTGATTGTTGTGTATTTTGCGTGTGTGCAGCTTTGTATTGTTTGAGTCGTGTAGAGTGTACTGTAAGTTTTTGGTGTAGTGTATCCCTAAATTCCTCTAGAGCTGTGTTGTGTTCATCGTATTTGGAGTGTATTTTGTATATTGTTTTGATGTTTTGTATGTGTTTGGTGAGTTTTTGTGTACGTTTTCCTTGTATGTATTGTGTGATCCGGCCTAGGCCCCGCCTAACACTCGTAATACGAAAATTGAAACGTTTTTCCCAAGCCGGTGTGCGTGTTTGTGTAGTGCGTGTTCTATGTGTGTTTAAGGGTGATGTTACCCACACTATTACAATAAAAAAAAAAAACTTAAATTTATGCGTAATAAAATGTGATATTGTGGGTGTAAAGGGCCCACAATATCACAGATAAAATCAATAAATAATATAAAAACACAAAACATTTAAAAAAGAAGATAAAATTGTACAAGGCTGTACACAAAAAAACATATAAAAGAGACTACTTTTTTAAAATATAAGATGTTTGCCGTAGAGACTCCATAGAAGGTGAGATTCATTTAAAAATGTAATCATCCTCTTCAATATCCCGGAATCTCAATGAAATCAATCTTACGGAGCTCGCATTAAACGATGCTCGTGCTACATTCTTTCGAACCTGTAGTCTTTGCCGAAAAGGTTCAAAGACTACACATTTCTCCACAATATGCCTCACGCTTTGCACTGTCCTGCAAACAGTGCACCTTGGCTGATCCTCATCGCAGAGAAGATGTGCATGCGAGATTTGAGTGTGGACTGTTCGCAAACGTGTAAGGGCCACACTCTCTCTACGGCTCAGATCTACAGGTGCCGGCATCTTATTGATGCTTTGCTTGACCTGAGCTTTTCCGTCAGGTTGTTCCAATCACGCTGCCATTTTTCGTTAATTTTGAAACGTATGTAAACTTTCAGGTCCTCTGGGCGTATTGGAATTTGATCCAGGTGGTCTGAATCAGCCGCGACGCGCGCAGCTTCATCAGTCACTTCATTCCCATGTATACCCACGTGCCCAGGCGTCCATACAAATACGATTGACATGTGCTGGAGTACGTGGAGTATCGCTTGGATGTTTTGCACCAGGGGGTCCCTCGAAAGCGTGCACACCAGAAATGGATTTAGATCCGTCCGTATACACGCACAGAGAGTCATTGTATTCGCTAATAAGTTGTTGGAGCCAGGTCCGTTACAACTGGGAACTGGTCTCTTCCTTACGGAGACCAGCCAAATCAAAGCGGCACCTTACCTTTGGGATCAGCCAAGGAGGTACTTCATGAAAACTATAGGCAAGTACCTGAGCGAATTCGAAATTAAGCTCTCTAAAAGCTCGTGCGTTCGAACGGCCAAATGTCTTGTGACCGTGGCACGGCTCTTTTAGAGTCTCCTCAGATTGAGCTTAGCCCATACCCCCGCGACATAATTGAGGAGCAGGCGCTCACGCCTCAACCTCGATGGGGGCAATCCCAACTCTTCACATAGACTCATAGAGAGACTCGTTCGAAATGCTTCTGTAGCAAATATAATTCCTGCGTGGTGAATAGGATCTAAGATTTTGAGCGCTGACAGCCGGGCGGAGGAGAATACTACACAGCCTTAATCCATCCTGGGCAGAACCAGCGATGAATAAACCCACAGTAGCATCTTCCGGTCCGCACCCCACGATGTACCAGCCAATCTCTAAAGCACATTCATTGCCTTGCGACAACTCGTTGCCACGGATTGAAGGGGTGGACGCCACGTTAATTTCTTGTCAAAGACAATCCCAGAAACCTAATAGAGTCGGCACATCCTAGTTGACACATCGGATCAGGATGAGCCTTGCGTTTTCTGCAGAAATGGACCACTTTAGTTTTAACTGTGAAGGACCGAAAACCAACACTTTCTGCAGAATGCACCACTTCGTTGGTACCCTGCTGGAGTCTCGTTTCAATTGTATCCATAGATGGAGCTCCATAGAAAGTTGCAAGACCATCAACATTCAGACATTGACCAATCGGGGCTGAAGCTGTGATGTGATTGGCCGCTATAGCAAAAAGGGTCACACTAAGCGTCGAGCCCTGGGGAACACCATTCTCCTGGGAATGGATCCCAGAGTCAGTGTAACCCACCCGGACATGAAATTTGCGGTCACACATAAAGCTTTGGAATGAACTGAGGCAGAGATCCTCTTAGACCCCAGTCACGCAACTTCCTGAGAATGCCATACCTCCAAGTCATATCATATGCTTTCTCCAGTTCGAAGAGCACTCCCATGAAGTGATAGCTCGGAGAAAGTTGTCGTGAATGGCATTTTCAAGGCGAACAAGTTAATTCGTCGTCGAATGGTATTGGCGGAAACCTGTCTGATATTTACTTATCAGATGATTAGTTACCAGCCACCAGACGAGACGTCTGTTCACCATTTTTTCCAATATCTTACTGAAGCAGAAAGTCAAAGATATTGGACGGTAGCTTGATGGTTGCGATGTATAGATCCAGTAATCCGCACTTACCAGGATAAAGCAGATTCTGGATCATGGCATAATGTATTGTATCGGGGCCAGGTGATGTATCTGTTAGCCCCTTGAGCGCCTCCAGTAGTTCTTGCAATGTAAAATCGTTGTGATACTGGAAGGATTCATCTGAGAAAAAATCAAGATCAGCATGTTGTTCGTGATGCATCTTGATCCGCAGGAAATTCGGGTCATAATTTTGGGAGCAGCAGATCCGGCCATCCAAATTGAGGAGGGCAGGCGCCGGTGATGAGGAAATTTCCCCGAAATTTCCTTCACCCTCCTCATACCTCCGAAGATGGTGTGGTGTTGAAGGGGCGGGAGTACCTGTGACGCAGGCATAGGAAACGGCAGACTGAGTGCGAGAGGTGGAGCCCGTCACCCTATTGCGTGCCTCGGGACAAGTGAGCTTATCTAGAACTATCACTTTCTGGATAGCCATCTCTTCCTTGTATTTTGGGCAGTTTCTCGATTTTGCCGAGTGACTACCCCCACAATTAACACATGTAATTGGTTCATTGCACGGTCTACCTTTGTGCAATGGCTCATCGCAGACACAAATTTGAGGCCGGTAAAATCTACCTATCGTGTGTCCGTATATCTGGCATCGATAGTATCGCATCGTTGCTGGAATGTACGGACGCACGGGGATTTTCTTGTGAATGTCAGAATCGATTGTTGCTGGCAAATCTATTTTTTTAAAGGTAAGGTGGAGGAAAGGTGAGTCTTTCAACTCACCATCCTGCCTCCTTTGAATCCTTCGTGCCTCAACTACCCCCTGATCGGACAAATTTTCGATTATATCATCGATTGCGCAAATCATGAGGTCTCTGAAAAAGATCACCCCCTGGGAACTGTTTAATGTTCCATGGGGTGATACTTCCACTTCATGATCGCCTAACATCTTCAGAGATAATAATCGGTCATTAGTGATCCTGTCGCCGAAAACCCATTGTTAACTTTTTAGACGTCTTTAAAACGCCCCACAACCTCGTATAATTTCTTTGCTATTAAAAAGAGGCTCACCGACTTAAAGTCGCTTGAGTCACTCTTCCTCTTTATTAAAAAATACTTCACGATACTTTGCCTTTGGGAACCAGCAAGCAATGGGAGGTTTGGTACCCCCGACGTTTCGGTTATAACCGGGACGCCAACCGGGCCTCCTTTTACGGAACGTGATATCCCCGCAGTTTTTGGGAATTTGAGATTTCCTTAAACTTATTAAAAAAACCAGCCAGTCCGGGAACGGGTTTACCCTCGGACTTTAATAATCCTACCCCAGTACTCGGGGGCCCAGCCTCCACTTTACCAGTCCCGGAAAACGCGGACAGACTGGAACTCGCCCGAAGCAATGCAGATTCCGATCTCTACATCCATTGCACACTATCCTTCCGAGGACCGACGTGGCTGGTGGCTAAGTGCCGCATACCCTGCCTCGGCAGAGCAAGCTCACATCAGATCTCGGAGAAACTAAAGCCCCACCCTCAGCTCCCCTCGACCACTCCCAGCAGGGATGCACGGGACCGCCAGTAAAAAACCAACAACTGAAACCAACAACGAGGATGATAACAGCATGCGACATCCGCACACTGATCTCAACGTTGAGAAGTATGGGTTCGTAAGCTTCCCCTCCTGCTGGCTTGCAGGCTAGGTACTAGGCCTTCCCACCACGACAAGATGGACCCATGGGAGGGATTATTATTATTATAATTATTATTTTTTCTTTGTTTATTGAAGGCTGACCCCGATTAGTTTACCGCACGGTCATAGTCAAGTGACGGTAAACTGTGTTTTTTATTTTTTTGTTCAAGTATGTCATGTGAACCGGAGAATGTGTGTGAGTGCGCCTTGTTATTATTATTATTAATTTTTTCTTTTTTTTTTCAAGGCTGAGACCGATTAATGTACCGCACTGACATAGTCAAGTGACGGTAAACTATATTTGTAAGGGTGTATGTGTTCTTGTAGTGTGTATAAATGTATGTATGTTTATTGTGTTCTGCGACATCGCCTTTTGGGTGGTTTCTGTCGTGTTGTATTGTGTTGTGTTCGCTTTCGTGTTCGATGGCGAATGGGTTGTTGTCCGTCGATTGTGAGTAGTGTTTTTTGGTCATGTGTGAGTCTTGTTAGTGTTACAATGGGTGAAGTTTTTTGTGTGAAGTTTTGATTTTTTAGTGGTGATACGTGTATAGGTGTTGTGGTTAATGTAGTTATGCTGTGTTGTGTTTCTTGTGAAGTGTTTTTTATTTGCTTTGAAATATCTGATGGTGTTGATATTTGGTGTGAGGCTTGTTAAGCGAGCAATGGTTTGCGTATTGTGTGTTTCGTTTCGATGTAATGGGGGTGGTCCGTGTATGAGTGCTGTTGTAGGGTGAAGTAATAATGTTGTATGGTGATGGGTTTATTTCTTGTGTTATATGTTTGGTTTGGAGAATGTGGTGATAGTGCGTTTGTGAGTGTTGTTGTAGATATGCTGTGTTGTATCGTGTATATTTCTTGTGTTGTGTTTTGCATGTGTGATGTGTGTTATGTGGGTGCTGATGTGAAGTTTCCGTGTTTGGTGTAAGTGTGTTTGCATTGGTCGGAATGCATGTTGTGTTTGTTGTTGTGTGTAGAGCAGTGGTTGGTGTTTGTGTTTGGAGAGTGTTTTGCCCCATAGAGAGAACTTTTCTCACTATACGGCAAGTATTAATAATAATTGCCTTTTGTATTTGTATGTATGTGTTTTTGTGTAGGTCAAGTGTATGTAGACTGTTGTGAAGTGTTTTTGGTATGACGCCTATTGAGCTTAGAACCACTGGAATGATAACAACTCGTGTCATTTTCCACTGATTCCTCAGGTCGACGGCTATATCGGTGTATTTTGTTAGTTTTTCAGTGTGTGTAGTCTGTAGATTGTGTGTGTTGGGTACTGCAATGTCTATGAGTCTTGTCTGTGATAATTGTTCTATCCCAATATAATTTGTGTGTGTTGTTTTCGAGAATTGTAGATGGAGTGTATTTGTAGTATGGTGTGTTTTTTGTGGTGAGTTTGCGTTTTATGGCGAGTTTTTGGTGTATTATTTTTGCTACCTGATCGTGCCTGTGTTTGTAATCTGTTTGTGTAAGGCGTGAGCATGCAGATGTAATTTGTTGTATTTTTTCTGGTTTCTGTCGACATTGTCAACAGAGGTCTGGTTGTTGTGCAGTGTCTTTGAGTATGTATTTTTTGTAGTTCAGTGTATGTATGATTTTATCCTGTATTGCAAACATGAAGCCCTCTGTTTCCGGAAAGATATTACACTTGGTCAACCAAGCTTGTGAAGCCTCTCGGTCAACACAGTCGTGGCTTAACTCATGCAAATACCTTCCATGTAAAACCTTCGATTTCCATGTCTGCATGTTTGTGGCTGTGTGCTGTGCTTTGGTTGGTGGAGGAGATTGTTGTATTGTGTGCATGTTAAGTGGAGTGTATGACTTGTCTGCGGATGTTATGGCTTTGTGTAAGTTTGAGGTGTGTGTTTTAGATTGGAAATACTCCCATAGGCTATGAAGCTGGCGATCGTGTAATAGTCGGATGTCTGTGAGACCACGTCCTCCTAGAGCCCGTGGTAAGATCAACATGGCTGACGATGAGTGTATATGGTGTAGCCTGTGTTTTGTCATGCGTGTTCGTGTTTTAACTCGTGAGAAATGTATTTCTACCATCAAGACCACTTTTGAGTATGTTTTGTATTCTTTGAATGTAGTGTTGTGTAAGTGTTTGTTTTATATCTGTGCGTGGGATGCCTTGTTTTGCTGAACACCAAGATACCTGTAAAATTCTTTCCTCTCCATGGGGCTAATGAAACCACCATTTTGTAGGTTATATTCAACAGGCCTTCCTGGGTCATAATTATTATAATAATAGTTATTATTATTATTTCTTTTTTTTTTTAATTGAAGGCTGAGACCGATTAGTTTACCACACGGACATAGTGAAGTGACGGTAAACTGTGTTTTTATTTTTTGCTTTTGTCTGTCATGTGAATCGGAGAATGTGTGTGAGTGTGCGTGTATCTTTGAAAGTGTGTTGGTGTTCTTGTAGTGTGTATAAATGTATGTATGATTATTGCGTTCTGCGACATCGACTTTTGGGTGGTTTGTGTGGTGTTGTTTTGTGTTGTATTCACTTTCGTGTTCGATGAGCGAATGTGTCACTTTTTTCGTTTTTTTTCAAGGCTGAGCATTATTATTATTATGTTTAAAATTTAACGTATTTATGTCAATTAAAGGGGAGAGTGGTTACAGGAATACGCCCCAGTGCCACCCAGTTCTACAACAAACATAAATTCTTACAAGATAGCTACGTCCTTTGAAGAAAGTTATGCGGCCGTCAATAACGCGATGCCCAAAGGCTCCGTCTGTCGTCCGCGTCAGGAGGTACGTTCGTCTGGCATGTAGTGTCCTGGTCGCCCAGAGCTCTGTCCTTGCACCGCACGGGTGTGGAACCTGTAAAATATATCTTATAACTTCAAGCGTTTTTACTTGAAGACAGTCTCGCGCCACGAAAGTTCCCTATGATGACAGCTCTCTGCATGGAGGTTATAAGGTGACGAAGATGAGACCTACAAATCGGAATGGAGGAAAGATTAGACTCTAGAGTGGGGCGTATACCGCCAAGGCAACCGATAATGAGAACAACCATTTTGAATGAGTAGCCAGGGTGTAGTTGACGTAGTTCTTGGAGAAGATCAAGGTATTTAGTCCGTTTTTGCTCCGCTTTCAGGACTAAATTCGTTTCTGCAGGTGCAGACGCGAAAATAGTCTTACCTGAAATATTGTGGTGCACTATATCAGGCTTAGTATCAGAGAACTACCTGGTAGTTGGGAACGAGAAACTCCAAAAGATGATACATTTCTTGATTTTGACAACAGGCTCGATTTCTCCGGGAGCATATGGTAAGACTCTCGTACGATCCACTTCATACTTGTGTCTCAAGATGTAGCACAGCACACGCAGGGCAGCGTTATGAGGATGAATGTAGGTGGTCGAGGCATAAGATGGACATGCTAAAATGAGGTGCATCAGCATCAGTAGCTCAGATTTGCACGCTCTGTATAGAATACTGAAGACTGCCACCTTCTACACGTACCTTTGGTGGCAGAACATATATTGATGCTCTCAATATCGATGATCTTGAAAGAGGGAGCTGATTTCGTTTAACAGCTGAACGAATTCGTAAAAAGGACCAAAGGAAAGAAGGACCAAATTATCATCAAGATCACGATTAGTCGGATCAAATACTAGACCCAATTTTGAAGCTACATGTTGTTCTGCAGAAAACAAGAATGCTCTACCTTGCAACTCGTTATCCCGCACGAGTGCCATTAATGAATCAGAACTGTTGAGTTCGACGGACAGGAGATCTCTACCCTCCTTGATGAGGCACCCAAGAGTGCAGGTGCAAACTATGACAAATGTTAATAAGTTTGCGTGTGCTTCTATCTAGTTCCTGAAGCTCCTCTATTGTCCATTTGATGGAACCAAGAAACTAGGGAAGGATTGGCAGGGCAAGCATATAAGTAGCACGGATCTTATGTATCCCAGATAATTCGGGTTCCCAAATTTGTCTGAATTTAAATTGCCTATTCTTGCCACGAAGAGCTTTCGTAACAGTGGACACACTAGTAATGAGACTTTCGCTAACACCCATGTATGCATATTACTCTTCTTCATCGAGATGAAGTCTCGATGCTTCCATCCGTGAGCTGCACGTCTGCTTCGTAAGGGACGTTACCCCTCTTACTGTATGACGACACGCTTATCCAATCTACAAATGCAACGCCAAAGGCCTTCGTGTACTGATGAGCAGATTCGAGAGCTTGAAATAGACGGCTCTCAGAAGAAGCTTAAAGTTTCGGGTCATCCATATAGAATAGATTAGTTACCTGTTGCATCCTGTCTGTCGGGGGCCACAACGATAACTGGATTCTTCTCGCAAGCGTAAGGAGAGACACATAAATGAGATGCAGAAAAGAAGCGGGTTAAGGCTATTCCTTTGAAAGACGCCAAGCTTATATGTCACCAAATTTGTTGAGACAGTACGTTTACCAGAACTTGGTCTTGCCGAATGGCATTGTAAACCTGGTCTTCCAGAATTCCAACAAATCTTCAATGCATCTGATGATATTGGGATGAATTTTCTAACATTTGAGCAGCACCAGTATAAGTTTATGAGAGGTAGTGTCCAATTCTTTCCTATAATCTACCCAGGCTATACTCAAGTCGAGTTGATATTGACGAGCATCTTGACATCTGCTAACTAGAATATTATCTTTGCAACCTACTATGACACGTTTGGAGCCGCGTCGCTCATTTCTCTTTATTATTTTTTTATGCGGTACGCAGGTGTGGGATCTCAGTTAAAAATCAATAACAGAGCAAGAAAAAAAAATATCACAACACTACCTAGTTAAATGTACTAGGTAGAAATAAAATAACAAAATTTAAATTATATATCAGAATCAACAACGAAAAACAATAGCAGCAACAAAATATATAACAGCGTTGCAGTGAAGGTGTTAAAGGCCTTCACTGCCAGAGATAAAAATCTAAAAACTAGATAACATGAAAAGAACGTAATGTATAACGTAAAAAAATATAACAAAAAGTATAACAACATGTAATAGTGTGGGTGTAAAGAGCCCACACCATTAATGCCAGTCAACCTAGCAGATCATTGTAGAGCAGATCAAAAATAAATGTGAGTTCTATTCGCATACAGCTGAGTTCTATAGTTTCTGATACTTTTCAGGAATACTTCTGGCGTTTTTGCCGTAAAAAAGTCAATGGACAAAATGATCTGCCATTCCCGTAGGAGATCATTTTGCAGCAGATCAAAAACAAATGTGAGTTCTTCTCGCAGCTGCATGCGAGAAGAACTCACATTTGTAATTTGTTCTACAGTTCCCGATACTTTTCAGAAATAGTTTTAAACTCACGTCTAAGTGCCCGCAAACCATAAACGGAGGTTCGAAAAGTCGAAAAATACCATTGTCATCATTTCAAATCATTTGGAAAGGCTAAAACCCTTTTATGTTTCTCAGAACTGTTTCTTCGTAACTGCAATGTAGAACTCGATTCGCGTCCAGAACTCACGTCCCAGTGCCAGCAGATTAAACTTTTAAAGTTATAGGTTGCATTTCGGATATAGATCTGGAAAAACGAAAGAGTTCTAGCCTTTCAAAACGATTTGAAATGATGAAAAAGGTATTTTTCGACTTTTTAAACGTTCTAACATAGTTAGAACATAGTCTAACATAGTTAGAACGTTTAAAAAGTCGAAAAATACCTTTTTCATCATTTCAAATCGTTTTGAACGGCTAGAACTCTTTCGTTTTTCCAGATCTATATCCGAAATGCAACCTATAACTTTAAAAGTTTAATCTGCTGGCACTGGGACGTGAGTTCTGGACGCGAATCGAGTTCTACATTGCAGTAGAACATAGTTAGAACATAGTCTAACATAGTTAGAACGTTTAAAAAGTCGAAAAATACCTTTTTCATCATTTCAAATCGTTTTGAAAGGCTAGAACTCTTTCGTTTTTCCAGATCTATATCCGAAATGCAACCTATAACTTTATTCGTGCACGGAACTCGCGTTCCTATGCCAGCATATCTAGTTAAGGAGGTTTAAAAATCGAAGGTTTAAAATGTTGTTTAAATTGATATCAGTAATTTGTTGGGCCTGGAACCCTCTTGTTTCTCGCAAATTTGAAACGAAACATGACTATACATCTTAATTCATGACCGGAATGGTCTCTAGAATACCAGCAAATTATAGTAGATAAGTTGGAATAGAGAAAAATATTGTTCTCATCGTTTCAAGTAATTCATGGGAGCTGCAACTTTTTCGGTCCCGACAAATTTGTAAAAAAACTTTTTTCTATTACTTGTCCGGATCTTGTCCGGAACGCGAGTTCTCTTTTGTTTCCCATAAGCTTGTCGCGTGGAATTGTAACTCACAATTCGAATCGTGCCTGGAATTCACACTGGAGTGCCTGCAGATCATGGTAGAAAAGTTTAATTATCGAATATACTTGTTTCAATCGTTAAAATTATTTTCTGGAGGCTAAATTCTTCCGCTTTCCATACATCTGTAACACAACTACTATTTAGATTTTTATTTGTTTCTGAAATTCAAGTTCGAGCGCTAACATATCGATGTGGCATAGTTGCTATGTTTAATGTGATTTGCTTTCCAAGACCTGTCAAAAGAAGGTAAAACCTACAAGGTCCCTGAAAACAGCTTCTCAATCTTATTTCAAACGTATATCATTTTGTCAATTGATTTTTTTATGACAGCCAATAGTTCCTGAAAAGTATCATGAGCTGTAAACTCAGTTGCATGCAAGAAGAACTCACATTTGTTTTTGGTCTGCTGCAAAATTATCTGTTACGGGAAGTTGGCAGATAATTTTGTCGATTGAGTTTTTTATGGCAAAAATGTCAGAACTATATCTGAAAAGTATCAGGAACTGTAGAACTCAGCTGCATGCGAATAGAACTCACATTTATTTTTGATCTGCTGGACAATGATCTGCTAAGTTCACTGGCTTACCAAGCGGCGGATTTATTTCGGCCCACATAGCTTAGCTCCGCTCAAAACAATCTGCCCCGCTAAAATATCATATTCTCTGGTTCTCGAATGCTCAGAGGTCTCGAATGGCAAGGAGAAACGGGGCCACCTTGATGTGGGTTCTAGGACAGTGCAGGGTTAAGTACACTGAAACGGTCATCAAAATCACCCTTGATGGAGACGCACTCCCATGTCAGAGACCAGAACCATATCTAGACGCAACTAGCAGACTACGTCTGCCCTAAACGAATAGGTGGATAAGCCTATGGACAAGAAATGGAAAGATATTGCAGGCTGCAGACAAAAAAATTCGTTACGCAGGAGCTGCTTCAACTTAGCGAATTTCCTTAGAATACATAAATCACTTTCTAGCGATCACAATTTTAGTCTGAACCGATCAGTAGGTAGTCATAGCAATAATATTATTTTTTGACAAGTAATGTAACAACTAATTGAGTTAGTTGTTTGAATACCCAGTATATACTGAGTTGTATATTAATGATTGAATTGTTAACAATTCTGCATATTCGAATTATTAACAATTCGCTTTCCGAGGAACATTTAATCACAAATTATGAGAAAACTACTGAGTTAATGAAAAAAAATTCATACAAAACTTTTATTTTATTTTACAATGAAAATTATTTTTTGAAGACAATTTCAGCTCGTTATCTTTTTTCGTTCTTGAGTTATCGTGTCAACAGACAGGCAGACGGACATGTCAAGATGGCCGAATTTTATGCACACATATTCCAAACATTCATGTCTACGATCAATATTTTTAAGCGTTAAAAAGTCGGGATCAAACTTAATATACCTTATACATTTACATTTACTGGGTATAAAAATTATACGTAATAGGTTTGGACAAGAATTGTCTTTTGGAGTAAATCTGTATATTGTTATTTTTAGCTTTTTGGTGTAATGAGTTTTTGATTAACAACCAAGGAGTAGAAAACCAAGAAACGAGAAGAAATAAAAATCAAAACATCCCGTATTTGTACTACTTAAAAAATGCAGATTTTCATTATGAATTATTATCGTAATTTATTTTGATAGTGTTATGTCGTCATAGTCAACTGATGTACAACTCTATGACGAAGTAAACGATGTACAACTCTATGGTAAAATATTATGGGCTCATAGATGGATATAGGAGAAACCTGCATTACCGCATTCATTACTTGTCAGATAAGAAATACAAAATGTCTACGTGTTTATTTCTTGTAAATTATTATCAATATAAAATTAAGTTTTTTATAAATTCGATTAATTCCTAAATCCTGTATTCAACAGATAGTTCCCTTGAAGGAGTAGCTGTTAATCACTAAGAACTTAAAAAAAAAGGAAAGGGCTCTTAATAAAAATAAGTTTTTACCAATTCGTATAATGTTTTACTGCTTCTTGTTATGGATTATGATCAAATGCTATACAGTGTGCATATTCATATAGTGTATGTATTCAATGTATTGTATACTTTGTATAATAGTGACCATAAAAAAGAGTTGGTATTATTATATTTTTTTCAGAAAATGTTTTAATTAATAAAAGAAAATAATAATAATAATTGGTAGGATACCCTGTATTTACTCAATCTCTCTTCCTACCTCTCATTCAGAGCTTGTGAAATCAAACCCTGCCCACCTATGCTGTTCACTCGTAGACCATTTTACACAATTTCATTCCAAATAATATTCAAACTAAAAAAATTTGGTAGCAATAAAATAAATTAATTTACAAAGGGAGTATATTCAATATTGTATGACTAGAATATTCAATAATTTACGTTTTATAGTTGTTAAGAAATTGTTTATTTATTGCAGAAGATTAAAAATTTTATGTATTTTATACTTTGTAATATTTATGACGCCATGAACAATATCCATTAAATTATCTCATAACAAACGAAAATAGGTAAACTGGTTACGATATATAAATATTTTCGAGCTTTAATTTGCGGTAATCCATATTCATGAATATATAAACGTATTTTGTAGCTTAACCACTATTTATTAAAATTTAATTTAAAAAAAATTAAATTCTTTAATGCATTTCAACCAAGATGGCTATCTTCAGAAAAACCAACCAAGTTGGTTTTATGCAACTTAAATTTTGCTGACAATTAAATGTATACCTGTATGTTAAAAATTTTTTTAAATAATTTGTCAATTCAAAACTATTTATATAGTTTCAAGGCTCGTCCCATTTTTCTTGTATGTCATTCATAAAATGTTATATTTTGTATACCTATGTGTTAAATAATTTGTATAATTTGTCAATTAAAAAATATGTTTATAGTTTTAGGTCTTTCCAATATTATTAGAAGTCATTCACAAAATGTTAAGTACCGGAAAATATTTACCTTGTTGCTACAATATGTAAAAATTGTATATTTGATTTTTATTTCTAAAGAAGGAACTGTGTTCCGAAACTAATCAAATAAAGGGATTTTACGAAAATATCAAATATATGTTTTATTTAATAAAATTGCAAATGTCTATTAATTGATTCTTTGTAAACTAGCGTCCATGTATATCCATTGTTAGTATGGTTGCCATTCGGTTATATTATTCTAACGGGAGCTACAAGCGTTTACTTAATTTGAAATTTGAGAAATATGTCTAATCATTAAAAACATTCTTTGACATCCGATGCTTGATATGAAAAATCAATCACATCTAAGGTGGGAATCAAACATACGACCAATGGCACTTTAGACCAATGCTCTTCCGCTGAGCTGCCTGAGATGTTATGTAATTGTTTGCTCAAGCATCACGCAGAGACTAATATACTGATTTTTATGAGACTTTATTTTAAAACTTATGATTAGACTAAAAAATTGGTATGTATTTTATTTCGCTACTATTGGGAACCGGATACATAACAATTAAACCCGAGCAAAACCACGGATACAAGCAAGTATATATTATTAAAGGGAAATTACAGTTTATATAGACGAAATTGAATGTTCACAAAGTTTATAATCCATTGAAAATTTTACTAGGAAAATAACTAAAAAATGAGCAAATGTACAATATCATTAGTTTAAAAGGACTTACGGCCTAAAGGAAAAATCATGAGATTATCTTTATCTTCAAGCAGAAATCAGTTAAAGATGCCATTAAAACTGGTGGACCTGAAAATTTATAATATTGTACATATTTTATGCTGAAGAAACATAGCATTATGGTATTTCTATCAATCATTTTAATCAGTTTTCAGTTATTTTACCTATGGAAAATGTCAATTAATTAGACAAACTGAGTTTCATGTCAAAATTATCTATTTTGACTTAATTACGGACCCGTATATTTTTAAAATTAACCTTACAGTTCCCCGTGTTACATTAAACATCCTGCTAATTTCAGATTGACCTGCTTTCAAATTGGAGGATGCTTAATGTAACGTTAATTTTAAAAACCTACCCCGAAATTTGGCCAAAATAGGTAATTTTGATATTAAACTGAGTTTGTTTAGTATATATTTTTCAAATTTAAAATTACCATAATTTTTGAAAAGCAACGCTTTACACATTGTTTTTTTAGTAGCAAATACTTAAAAATATGCAAAAAAAAAAGTTCCATTTGAAAAAAAAACTTGAAACCTTAATATTGGGATTTAAAAAGGGGAAACTCACTGATGCCTCAGTCCGTAGAGGTATATTATGGTGCAAAATGTGATTTAGTATTCTTTTTTAACTTGTATATGAGTATAAACATGTAAAAAACAAAAATGATAATACTGGTGACATCGGAGATGTGGAATTTAAAGGCAATTATATTATGCGTCGAATGAGTATCACAACTTAACAATTCGGTCAAGTAGTATGGTCAAAAATCACAATAAAAAAATTACCATTTTTCCAACTTCGTTAAACTGTTGTGGCGTTAAATTGGTATACATTCCAGAAATTTTGGATGCATGAAAAAAACTTAAAAAAACAGAAATTGTTTGTTTTTTGCGACAAATATTTTGTGTGGTTACAGATTTTTCCTATCTTACACCGTTCATAAAATATATCCCCTTTTTTTAAGTTGCATTTTTATGTTCATGCTCGATGTAGGTCCCGGGCGGTTAAAAACGTCACGTCACTACTACGTGTCCTGTTTTTACGGCATTGGTAGCTGCTTCTGATCATTTGCCGCTCTAGACCTACCAAGTCTATTCGGTAAATTCACCACTGCTTAAATTCATTATTTAGCACCTTGCTCTAGGATAATTCAGTTCATCAAATTGAGAAATGAAATTAACTATAACCGTAAGTTTAAAAATCCCTTTTGAACCTACGTAAAACCATTTCCAAACTATTTCTAAAGCTTTCGACGGCTAGGTAGTGGTATTAGTAGTAGTAGGGGGGGAGGTCAAAGCCTAGCAAGTAGGTCCTTCTAGGTCTTTTTTATCGATTCCTAGCCCATCTCCTCAATCACGTTTATCCTTTACCACGTCTTTTCCTCTAGCCCAGTGTTCGTTTCCAAACATACCCTTCATCTTGAAGAAAGGCAGAATATATGTCCACTTTGGTTGCCTCATCACAGATTCTAGAAAATTTCGGTCGAGTCGTAGGCTTGGTACCTCATTCTTGCTCTGCAAGGACATTGTACGAGAAGGTTCGTCTCATCCACCTCAGGGCAGAGGTAGTCTGGCTCCGAGTTATTCCTAGATATGGTTCGGATCCCTAACATGGGACTGCAGCTACTCCAAGGACGAGTTCGTTGACTGTTCTATTGCCCTGAACCCCGAATTGTCCTGGTACTAACCGTCTATCTTTCTCTATGCGGGATAGAGGGTTAATATTGCTTTGTTCAAACTTTCAGTCATGAGAGAGGAATTTCTACTTCCGCCTTTTGTAAAATTTGCATATGGTCATGGATGACTCATATTTACATTTATTCTCCTCCACAGTCCTTCATCTCGAATTCGCTGGTGGGGAGCCAGTGCTTCCTTCTTAATCTATAGATCAAGGGAAGGTTACCCCGGAAGATTATCCAGAGCGGTCGTGGGTGCAGGTCTCATCGATCATATGAAGCCAATGGTTAGTAGCCTCTGAATTTTACCTAGCGCAGACGATATGTATTTACGATGTACAAGAGGCCACCATACTATACTATATTCTTATTACGGCCGTATAAAGCCAATACAGGATCTGTGGTGTGATATCCCAGGTCCTTTCTATCACTCTGCACATTGCCATAATGTCGATTTGTCTGACACCATTGTCACCATAGTTGATTTGGTTGTCGCCACTTCAACATGTGTCTTCGAACTAAGCTTATTCAGTTTTACCTCAAAGTACTTGATTTCTTGCCAGTGGTCTTTTGTACATCAGTGTGGGTACAAATCCTGCAATCTTCCTCCTATGAATGAACAAGATAGCATATGTTTTTTTCTGGGTTAACAGAGGGACTTCGCTCCCTACACCAGTCTTATAGGACCTCCTACCTGTATTCTATTTTAGACAACGTTAAGCACAGGGTCAATGATTATAACTAGCCCATTGTCTGTTTAGATATGCCTGTACACAAAACCCTTTTTCAGTCAGTTTTGAGAGGACACTATATATTTGCAGGTAGCAGATTTGTGTGAAGTACCCAACGTACGATATGGGCACATGAGGCCCTCCCATATGTAGGGTTTAACCGTGGTCTCTTTTCCCTGGTTTGGGTATTTGCAGACCGGTCGTGGGTGTGGTTTTCATTGATCATGTGATGCCCATTAACACAGCCGGAAACCTACTGCTCCAAATTGAATTTGCGACCTGAGGTGTGATATTCCTCAACTTGGCATACGTGCCATAAGGGCATTGTTGACTTGGTTATCACTGCCTCAACATGTGCCTTCCAACTAGGCTTGTTATCTAATATTACTAGATAACAATAGATAATACTAGATAACTAGATAATAATTACTAGATAACTAGATAATACTAGGTCAGGTACTTTTCTTAGGCGGAGCTTCTAATCATCGGCTCATCAGGAGGCACCGATAGTGACCCCAATAGGTTGATTTTGGGTTTCACCCGAGAATCGATGGGTACGTCGTCTTTTTGAAAACGCAACTGATCATTCTATGTCAAAGAGGGTAACGTCGGACGTCACCATCCAGTGTTGCATTAGATCTTTTAGTCCGCTTAGTTCCAACGTAATGTCATTCACTTTCCGCCTAGCTGACGTGACAAAAGCTAGTTCACATCTTTTGTTTACAATCTCAAAGTCTGTGGATATTAGGTACTTTAAAAGAGCTTCACTTCTAGTATTTCATTTGTATTACCTCAAACCATATGGTGCGAGGTCACCAGGCGATGAATATTGGTAGAACTTCTCTCCTAGCAAGCCTACGAGCTTTTGAATATCTTCGCAGGAAGTAGTTGTAACACTATTATATGGTAAGACAGAGTACGATAGATCTTTTATGTTGCAGTGAATGTACACCGTAGTGAATGTACACCACCATCGAGAGGAAATGCTTGGGAGAGGTTTGGTGATCCGTGAGGTATGCAACCTGGGAGGTGATGACCTAAGGGAGCGTGAAAAAAGATGTGGGATGGAAGCCTTTAGGGTCATGTGACTGGCGGAGAATTTGGCAGTCCCTGCAGAGATGGACACTAATAACTCCAAGCTGAGGAGAGTTGAAAAAGTCCATAGAAGAAGGGTGGGATGGTGGACGCCAGAGCTGAGGGAGAAGAAAAAGACTATAAAGACGGTCTGAAGGTTGTATAAGAGGGAGAGGGTCAGGAGCAAAGATAGTGTCTGGCATATCTGGCCTTGACGAGCTACTTCAGAGTGATGAGCTTTGATAGAATTGAAGGTTTTGATAGTCCTTGGTCATACCAAGGTGTTCTATGACTTACATGAGAAAGTTTGGTAGCTTTGGAGGATACTCAGATGACAAGAACCCAAGATAGTAGAGGTAAGGCCGAAAGGCAGGTTCATCAGGATAAACTCTTCTCGGACACCACCAGTTTGTTTGTATAATAACTGTTTTTTATTACTTCACCGTTCACCGCTGTCCTTGGACCCCAGTTGATGCATTCGTACCACTTAAAGGTCGTTGGAAGTGATGGAACAGGTTCTGGGAGCCGCATTGGTTGTCTTCGATGGCCAAAGCTAATCTTGAAACTCTCAAACCTCTTACCTTACCCCTAAAAGTATAAGGTTCTTGAATCAGAAATTCTGCCACCCTACCGTTAAGGGATGCCGGTTCCATTTAACCACAGGCTCCCCTATTGCGTTGGAGATTAATGCGACTTGCCTTCATCCTTTGCTAGTCTTTAGACATATAATGTTAGAAAAGTCGAAAAATGGATCAATTCATTACCTTATAATTTTAAACTCTAATATATGCATAGATATTATTTAATATTATTAGTAACGGAAAAAATCGTATTAGCAACCGAATCGAAATTATAGTAAAATTTATTTTATACAATTTTGCTCCTCATACATTTCTGCTACTTTTACACATGGTAGGCCCTTGTCGTTGCTCGAGAAGCTCGTTTGCATCGATGAAGGGCTATTATGCTATGTCGACGATAACTATGTTACAAGTAAGAATACCCATGCCGGACAGGATGGCCCAGAGGAACCATGCTAAGACACCATGCAAGCTACGGTGCGAGGTATTGTGCCTAAAGCAACTAGCCGTAGGCTCGGGCAGTAAGTAGGGTTAAATGCTTTCGTAAACATCTTCCATTTATGTGAATTAAATGCTGGGCTATTGTCGCCGACAATGGATAGCCATGGCGAAAAAATGATTTTTGCAATATTTCTATAGCAGTCTTCGTAGTTTCATTGCGACAAGGCTGAACAAAGACGAATCTACTGTCTTCATCTAAAATGGAAAATATATATCTATAGCCTTCTGGAGATTTAATAATAGGACCAATATAATCACAAAATAGTGTGTCAAATATTGCACGTGGAGCTACACTGCTCAATTTAATTTCATCGAACCTAGGTCTTAGTTCTTGGCAAATTTTGCTAAATTTGACATAATCCTTAACGATTCCATACAGGTTTTTAAAATAGAAAATTTTTGAAATATTTCTAAAGGATTTAAGTACTATCGGGCTCCGTACTTCGAATTATGAAAATATGATAAAACGTATTTTAAACGTAATTTTGGTTTTCGCCAATTGATCATTCGATCTAGATATATCATCATTTACTGAATCGATATGCGATTCACATAATCTCGATAAAAAACCGCGAAAGTTTATTATACTTTTGAGGTGTATTAAATGACCATAATAAACTACGATAGTCTGGTTGTAGTATGAAATGTCTATCAACCAAAATATTTTTGTATTTACCTAACGCATGTATGACTGCAAGCATTTCGAGTTCATGACTGTTATATTTCGTTTCGGCAGGGTTCAACTTCTTCGTTGAACAATAAACGATGGGATGTAAACCATCATCGTGTCTTTGTAACAAAACTGCTCCAATTCCTGAAGATAAACCGTCAGTTTGTAAGATAATTGATTTTGAAAAATCGGGAAACTGAAGCACTGGGGTAAATATAAAAAAATATTAAAATATTTTGATGTTAGTGCTATTTTAAATTTTTCAATACATTGTAAATGCAAATCAGCAATTTTAAATTTTTCTTTTTTAAATCATTTAATGGTCCGACAATCTGACTGAACACAGGAATAAAACGTTGCACGTACGAGTTTTGTGACTTCTTTGACATTTTTTGGAGAAGGCATGTCTTTAATGACTTGAACTATAAGTGGATAAATATATCTACCATCGCGAAATATAACGAACTTCAATAAACGAACTCTTGGCATACAAAAACGCGCTTTGTCCAGGCTGACAGTAATTCCGAGTTTTTTTATTTTGGCAAACAATAATTGTAAATGATTCAAGTGTGCCTGTATTTTAAGGCTATGTACAATAAGAACATCATAATATATTAAAAGGAAATGATAACGAAATTCTGAAAAATTAGAATTTAGAAAACATACTAAGGCTTGAATAGAAACGCTTAGCCCAAATGGCATATAACTATATGCATAAGTACCGAATTTTGTAACTGTTCCGGTAACATGTTTCGTGTCGTCGGATATTTTAATTTGATGGAATGCTGATTATAAATCCAATAGACTTAATACATGAGATTAGCCAAGTCTTCTAAATATGTGAGCCATATTTACTGAGCTCATTGGGTCAAAAGCGATACGATTGTTGACAAATCTATAAATCTGCTACGAGCCTGTAAGTGTTATCTTTCTTTGGCACAAAAAAACCTGGAGAGCTGTAAGAGCTACTAGAAGTAGACAGAATACCTTGTTTCACAAGATCTTGGATATGCTGTTCGAGAACTTTTGCTTTATCTGGAGCTAAATAATAAGGAGCTTTACAAACTGGTATGTGATCTTTTAATTTAATTTTATATTCAAAGTTTTTTGCCCTACCCGGTATATCTGAGAATATAGATTTGTAGGTTTTCAAAAGTTTTTCAGATTGTATTTTATTAATATCAATTTTACCTTCACTAATCGTTGATAATATTTTATTAGTAAAATTGATTTGTTAGAAAGGTAGCTTCTCATCTTCATTTAATTGAAATCTAATGAGCGATTTAGCAAAATCTAACAAAATGTTACAAATTTTTAAAGTTTTAACTTCTAAAATTGCTTTAAAAGGTAAATTATCTATAACACAAAATGTTTGCGTCAAACCATATTTATGAAATTTAAAATGTAGTTTAACTATAGAAGATATTTTTAAATCATTGTTACCAGGTAATGAAACATATTAATTTGTTTGGATTGTTTGAATGGATTTGTTGATTTTTTTAAATTTTACTACTGTTTTTGTACGTATAACATTAACGGAAGCACCAAAATCGAATAGAGTGACAATAATTAAACCTTCAATGAATATAATTTGAACTGGCAAGGAAGACGAATTAATATTATATAAGAATTTGGGATCTATTGGAAGTTTTTTGAATTTTTAATGGTTAAAATATTTTCCTTTTTTATATTATTATTGTAAATTCTCTTTTTACAAACGGCAATAGTATGATTTGGTTTTTTGCAATAGGAACAAAAATATGAGTTTCGATTTAAAATGGATGATTCAGTAATTAAAGATTTAGTGGAATGTACCACAAGTAGAGTTGTGAATTATCAGAAGACTTTAATCTATTTTGAATTTTTTCAATTTTTGTGATAAATTGATTCAACTCCTGATATGATGACGGAATAGGATTTAAACCCATTATTTGTAAGGTATGTTTATTTGCATGAGCAAAAATTATTTGAATTATATTTGAGTCATTTAACTCTGAATTTAATATTTTAGCAAATTTAATAATAGATGCCGAGACAATAGGAAAGGGTTTATTATCTTCTTGGTTTCTACGGACTAATTAATCAATCAAAAGTTGTTTAGATATAGGGTAGATATAAATATCCTACAACTTGTCTTTAATGTTTTTCCAATCCATGGATTTGGCTATACAATCAGCCCAAAATTCCTGTGCATTGAAGGAACATTTATTGATTAAGAGTTTAGTCAAAATGTTAAACGGTAAAATATCGATATCAATTAGATATTGTACATCTGCTATAAATTTAATAATTGTTTCAGGACAAGAGATATTAAGGAAGATAATTTTGTTAGTTTGTGAGTCAATACTTGGTTTTACATAAAACATTATGTGATTAAGTAGAATATTATAATATTCTAATATTCTACATAATCACATCATTTTATTTAAAGGCGTTTTGGTAAAACACATTCGATATATGTGTCGGTACAGTTGTGTCGGTCGACTAGTCCATACACGTGGTGGACATATGCTGGACAAGTTGAAATTCGACCGTGTCGATCGATTCTGTTGATCGATACCATTCGGCATAGTGTTGACGCGGCTTTACAAACACAGAACTTAATGATGTGCTTAGCTTTAACACCAACAAGTTTTTTGACGGTCATGTGAATTCAACTTTAAAAAAAAAAATAGCTACCCTATAATTTTTTATCGGCACTAGAAAGAGCGCAAAATTTGGCGTTGGAGCACACCGTTTGTCTGGAGTCATAATTCCCCAGTCGTGTTCATCCAACACAACGTTAATATTTGAAATAGAAATTAATGGGGGCATTACTTTTTACTTAAAAGTGACGAGTAAGAAAACTGCAAACTCATAGCTCCGGGGGGCGGGGGGAGGGAAAAAGCGATCTGCTTTGCGAAAGGAAGTTTACATGAAGTGAAACAAAAAATATAATTCTCTATTACAGTTGGGTACAGCATTGTCTGGTATACGACTATTGCAATGTGCAATTTTTTCGAATGAAGGTATGGTCGTTAATTGTAGATACTCGCTGAAACGATGTGTT
Source organism: Nineta flava (assembly GCA_963920215.1). Classification (NCBI taxonomy): domain Eukaryota; kingdom Metazoa; phylum Arthropoda; class Insecta; order Neuroptera; family Chrysopidae; genus Nineta; species Nineta flava. The sequence continues at coordinate 5,921,752 of OY986045.1, forward strand.
GATTATTGGCCTAACGTAATCTTACAGATGTTGGAGACGTGAATTTGATCAGTTTAAAAGGACCATTGAATTTCTGGCTTAAGTTAGATTATTGATTATTTTTAAGCATTGGAGCCATTAGTTATTCACTTAGACCAATGTTCAGTGTTTGGCAAAATATTTTTTGATATCCGACGTTCCTAAGACATAATAATCCAAAAACAATTTCGACTTTTTCAACGTAAGCAGTGCGTAAACAACTTTAAATATTTTTGTATTACATCCTACCATATAAATAAAAAAATTGTAAAATGAAATAAACATTGAAGTCAAAAATTATAATACTTGAATATCTATTAAATCATAACAGAATAGTTATCCTATTAGAAATAACATAACAATTTGTTATAAATGTTTTTACAAAATACTTTTTTCCAATAAAATATATGCGTAGTGATATATTCTACATAAACAAAAATATTCACATTAAGGACGTTCCAGCACTGTGTTACATAATCAGGACAAAAGACGGTTTGATTTTATTATAGAACAAATACATAAACACACATACGCAACGCATAGACAAATTCTTATATACAAAATAATGTTATTTAAAAAAAAAAAAAAAATTTTAAACTTTTATATTTCGAAAACCAAACTAGTACAGGAGATGTATGAAAATTTGTACGTGATAGGTCAAAATAAATCCCACGAAGACGGAGTTTAATTTTTTTAGTTCTTTGTTTGTATCTCTTTGACATACTAAAAATATAGAAAAATATAAGTGTGCAAAATGCGTTTTTTGACCGCCAAAAATTTTAACTTCGAAAATTTAAAAAAATATTAAAAATCGTGTGTGGTATCAAATTATAGGAAATTAAATGGTGGAAAAGATCATGACGTTGATTTCTAAAAATAAATAAAAAAATGGTAGAAGAAAAAATTAAAGCGTGTGCAGTGTTCAAAATCATAATTTTAATTTTAACTAAGCAATTGCGTTTTATAATACAAATGAAATACAATTTTCAGCAATGTTATATATAAATATAAATCTAATAATCTTCGGTTTTTTCTAAATCAGTTTCTTTTTGTGCACTATTGGTGCAATTGCTACCAGAACAGTTAAAACATAGTTCGTTACATTCCACACCATAACGTCGACACGTACATCTGTCACTACCACATGGCTCATTTGTATCCGTTTTGCAGGTGCATCGGATCATATTTAATAAAAATTATGATGCAGGGCTCAATTGACATGTTATGAGCTGCAGTTGGTTTCCTACTTTTTTCCAACCACACTCTACGGGATTGGCAAGCGAGGAAAAGAAGATGAACAGCAGGTCTGCAGCAGGAACAGCGAGGAAGAACAGCAGCATCTTCTGTAGGTGGCAATCTTGCAATATTAAATTCAGCTTTGGCCGTAGCGATTTTTTTCAAGTAGAGATTATAACGCAGTAGGTTGAGAGTGTCCGGCTGTGGATTTCCACCGCACAATGATACCAATGCTTTGGTTCCAATATCTAGAAGTTCCTCCCTGTTTGCATTTTCTGATCCAAATAGAGTAGCGCAGATGGTAAATTCTTCACATTAAAAAAAATGACGATATGCTGCTGATTTAATTTTACCAAACAAGGCGCTTGTGGTATCGCATCCAGTTAAACCATATGAAAAGAGAATTATTTTGCATCCGTTTACACCAAGTACATGTTGTATCGATTTAATATAACGTTTTTTATCATTGGACATAGATGACTGCAAACAAATATTTCGTGTAATATGATAAATCAAAAGTACAAGAATGTCGGTGACATCAGCAACAACTGTTAAATGCTTTTCTTTTGCCAAGGTCAGGGCTGTTTTTACAATAACAGTGTCAGCATCATCTCGCTTCTAACATGTATGTCCCAAACATGGTTATAAAGCGCTGTTTGTTTTGATTATTAGAAAGAAAGGGTCCTTTGCCAATAAGAAGTGGAGAGCTTTCATTAAAATTCACTGCTTCTGATGATTATTTTGTGTGTATCTGATGCTCTACACCTTTGTACTGGAGGTGGCATAAGCATCAAACACAACTTTCACAACTTTATATTGCTTGGCAATATGATTGCTGTATAGTTTTTGGCCATGGCAACTTGTGTAGCAGTGCACCTCCGTCAAGAACATGCGATGTTTCATCAGGTAACGTGTCATTTAAAATAGCTCCCATGCTGTCTAAAGTTCTAGCCAATGAAGATTTGTCACTTTTTCTGAACAACTAAGTTTCTGGATCAAATAAAGACGGAGGCAGCACACATAATTCATAATTAAAATTCTCCTTTAAGTTTTGCAGATTAGGATTAACAGATAAACATACAAGCATTCTCTGAGTGAGTAATCCTAAATCAATGTGTTTAATAGCTCCGTCAATGATAATACTTTTTTTTTTAAATCTTCATTGTGACAGCTTGATCCTTTTTAACGGTGACTTTTTAATAGTGACATAGTTGAAATCTTTTCCAGTAAGTTTGGATTGAATTTCGAGTCCAATTGACTTAGCTTCATCTGCAGTTACCTTGTGTTGGCTGTCTACTAACCCACTGAAAATATTATGGAGCTCAGCACAGTGTGAATCAAATGGATTATGGTGTTCTAAAAATTTAAGTTATGTTAAAAAATCCTTTGCATCTCTAGATTTTCTAGCATCAGATATTTCATTATGTTGTTCACTGCTAACACGGGAAACATCAGTGAAGTTGCTCATAGCAAAAATAATTTCTGAGCATGCAGGATGGCTCAATATCCACGAAGTTCGTTGACTATCACCCATGCATCTTCCACGTGTAAACCCACCTCGACCTTTTATTGATCGCATTAACGTTTGTTCGATGAACATATCCGTCCATATTCCAGCCCACAGTCTGAGGTGTCGACGAAGGGTAAAATAACCGGCACTCAACAAGCTATAAACATCTCCATGGTTTTTTTCCAGTTCTCTCATTTGTTGAAGATATACCCTGGCACATTTTGCATAGTTATTGTGCTCCGCAGCTGCAAAGAAAGACAACGTGTGCTCCACAGCTTGCAAATGCATTTCAAAGTTTCCTGTTCGTTCAGCCCAAATAAATTCAACTTTTTTCCGCCATTCAAGTACATACATCCTTACTGCGCTCTGCACCGACCTATATGGTAGAATAGTTTTTTATTTTTTTTTTTAATATTCTGCCAAGCAAGTCTTCTTTGAGGTGCGTTCAGTTTATTGATAAAACTTTTTAAATTATTAAACAACCTATAATTTTTATATTATATTAATATAATTAAAAATATTCATGAATTAAGTATGCTTTTCTTTTATAAAACGTATTTTGATGTGTAAAACTATAATAGTTTAGTTTTCAATGTACAAAATAATTTTCTACATTGAAAAATCTTTCAGTTTTTCAGCCACCACTTTGTAATTTATTTTTATTTTATGAAATCAACCTCGTAACCTTTTTTAGTGTGTAATTTCCTGTTGATACCACACACAATTTTGCATATTTTTTTGAATTTTTCAAATTTCAAATTTTTTGCGGTAAAAATAACGCGTTTTGCACACTTATATTTTTCTATATTTTTAGTATGTCAAAAAGATACACACAAAGAACTAAAAGCATCACACCCCGTCTTTGTGGGAATTATTTTGACCCCAAAGGCTGTATCTCATCTACTAAACGGTAAAATGCGATTAAAAAAAAATTATTTAATAAATATTTATCTTTACTATTCTAGTTTTTTTTTTTTTAATTTTGTCGAGTAATTTTTTAATACAACAGATAATAGTTGGGCGGGCATGAAGTTTTACATGTTTCTAATGAGAGAGAGTGTGCGAGTGAATGCTTACTTTGCTATTAATTACCTCGCGTTCAAAACGGTAAACAATTATGAAACTACGAGATTTATTAGAAAACGTTATTTTTAGCCTGTGAAAAAAAATGAGCAAAATCTGTCGAAAAGTGGTTTCATGCTGGAACATCCTTAAAAGTAATAGAGTACTGTATAATAAATATCTGTTGTCTATCCCAAGAGCCTTATTTTGTTCACAAAATAATAACATACCTTCCAGCACTTGGTGCAAAAGGGAAATGAATAAAATGAATGTAATTGTTTATTACATATGATACACATACATACACTATTTACTATTTCAATATAAACCTTGTTATGTAAAATATTTCTGATGTTTTCTCACTAAAGTTTTTTTATTGAAAAGAAAAAATGCATACACATTTCAGTATATTAATACAGTCATATTCATCCACAAATTAATGAATAAATAATGTACTAAACTTTTATTTAGAGGTAAGAGTCCACAGGGTGTGTCGATAAAATTCGATAAAATTAAGGAATGATTTCTTGAGTTATATTAAAGCGATTTTATATCTTCTTTTCCTATGTCCAAAATGGCCATATCCATAAAAATATAGTTCATTAGTTCGTGAAGTTTACTCAGTGTAGAGTGGTCACTTAGTTTCTTTCCTGGTTTTTTACCACATTCCTAAAGTTTGGTAAAATAAGTTTGAAGCCTGCTTTATAGATATAATCTAACGTATACCTTAACCTGGGTTATTCATTAAGGTCCTGTTGAACCTCAATGTTGGTTTCATGGAGACTAGACAAGGAGTCTGAGCTCCATGTAGTGGCAGTATCAGTAAAGTATGATCCAACAACTGTAGACTATCTGGCACTAACAAGTGGATTACCGGAAATCATGTTGGACATGCAAGAATCTTGGGACTGTAGTGTACTCACAACTAAATCTCAATTTAGTTTCATAACTAGATACCTTTGCGAACACACTATATATTTTCTTTGATACTTGGTAACTATCAACATACTATTGATTGATTATTCATCAGGCAAAATAATTCAATTCCATAAGTTGCGCTTTTATTTAATCTTTCTTAGAGTAGGTTTTAGGATTATTTGAAACCTTCTCTTTTACACCAACAAGATCATCAACCTCCACAAATCCAGTCAGTTTTTGATTTGTGCACAGCTGTACTTCTCAAAATATACTCCTTCGCAAAACCTTTCACCGTAGCCTGTGAGACAAAAAAGTAACCTTTAACATGTAACCTGTGATACGGAGAAACATCCTTTATCTAGAAAGTAATTGTTTGGCATATAGGCGGCCCCAAAAGGGGGAAAGAAACTGGGTCGAGAATTAACGGTGAGAGATCCAAGACAAACATTATCCTCAACTTGGGAAAATATACACAGTCTTTCCGGCAGAAGTATACGCCATACTGGTTTGCGTCCGAGAGAATCTACGTAGAGGCTACATAAACCAGAACGTATATATTTTCTTGGATAGCCACAGTGGTTTTGAAGGATACGAAAAAACAGATACCTCATCAGAGAAGAGAGTCAGAATACCCTTCTGAAACGATATAATATTCATTATATGTATCCATATGCGTTGACAATTAAGTAACAGCTAATTATATCAAATTCAACATACCGTTTATTATATTAAAAGCCACAAATTGTTATGGAAGCATACATTTGTATTTCATCGTTATGATTGTTACATTGTGTGTGTTCGGCCGAACTAAGAAGTAAGAAATTTTAGTAAGATAGTCAGAATAAATAAAATTTTGTTCTGAGCATCTGAGTCAGCGAGTTTCGGCCTGGACACATTTTCTTTTGCTTCTTAATCAGTGTTGCCAGATATCGCATTTAACAGCAGATCTACGGCTTTGTTAGTATATCTACCTTTTTTTTGAATAAATAAAAAAATTTTTGAATTTGTGTCATTTTTTCAATTTTTTATAATAATAATACATTTAAAACTCCATATTCGTACAAATACAAAATCAGTTATTACAGACCATATTCCATTATTTGAAATAATAGTATATGGTTCTGTAATTACTTTAAGGTATTATTTTATAATGGGATTTTAAACAATAAGTAATGCAATATATGACAAATAAACAGAATTAATGTTATTGAATATTTGAAGAAAAAAAATTCTATAATATATTAAATACTAATGTAATATAATTTTAATTATTCTGAATAAAAGTATTTATTTCAAACTATTTAAATTGAAATTTTCACTTTTTGAATCTACCGCTTTTGTTTCTTAATCTTCCACTTTCCAGTCTGTCAAATTTGAAAAAAAACATTTTAAATTGTAGCCACAAAAAAAAAAATTTAAAAATAAGACTTTCCAGCGCTTTCACTAAAGAACAAATATCATAATCGCTGTATATTGTCTGTGTGTAAACATTTCTTTAGTGGAAGCGCTGGAAAGTCTTATTTTTTTATTTTTTTTTTGTGGCTAAAATTTTAAATGTTTTTTTTCAAATTTATATAGGACCAACTTCGAAGAATACCCTATCCAACAAAAACAGAATTATCAAAATCGGACTACTCTGTAAAAAGTTATGCGTGAACATACATTAAAAAAAATATACAGGTTGAATTGACTACCTCCTTCTTTTCGTCGGTAAAAAAAGGAAAGCCTTCGAAAAAGATGCCCATGAAAAAAAGTTAAATAAATTACAATGGTTACATCTACAGAATGTGTTAGAATGGCATCCTCGAAAGCCATTGCATCTAATAGCAATCAACCTCCATGGGGAAAAATATGCAGCTAGCGCGGCTCTCAGGCTGATTCTTTTATCACATTGGACAGAGGCGCATTAAGATTATGTTCAGGTAATGCAAAAATACACACTTCTGATACCTGTTAACTACGTTTTACCCTGTTTTAACTTTGGGAACAAGCTCTCAGGCCAAAAGGTGCTGTATTTTATACTGACGGATCCAAGCTTGAAGGTCTTGGCTCTGGGGTCTACTCTGAACATCAAAACGTAAGGTTATCATTCCGACTGCCAGATGACTGCAGTGTATAACAAGTGGAAATGGTCCATTAGATTCGTGTCAGGAGAAAGTTCTATAAAGAGCATTTGTACCGCGACCAGTTTTATCTTTTGTCAATCCTTTTCTTCAAAGGTGATCCAGGAATCCTATGGACTTGATAAACATTGGGATATTTCTCCTCGACACTTCATTGATTACATCTGGCGGGAGATCTGTCCATCCCAAATGATATTGTCTTTTGAGAGAGATACTGTCGCATTCACACAGAAAGTGAATTCCGGACTCCTCCTCTTCATGCGAAAATCTGCAGAGATCATTCTTTGTGAGATGGATGCTGTGCTTACGTTTATTGAGTGTGCAGTGGCTAGTAAGAAAGCCAGTGTGTTTCCTCAATTGGTTTTGTCCTAGTTGCAAGCGCTCAGATGCCTTTTTCCATGAGAAGCTATTTATAAGAACATTTGCATGATCTTGGCCATAAGTACTTACGCAAGAACGGTTGGACTCTTGTAATACCCATTCTTTTATTTCATATTTTGTTATAGTCCTTGTTACTCCAAGAAACGGCTCTGAGCTGTTTGGTGGAGTATTAGCACCTATTTTGGCTGACTCACCAGCCTTCTCGTTTCCATCGAGAACTGAATTTCCAGGCACCCAGCAAATAGTGATATGTTTACTTTGATTTTCCAATGCATCGGTACACTCCAGGATAGTTTATTCCAGGTGGACTAAAGCTTTAAGGGCAGCCTGACTATCAGATAAAATATATATTATTCTACCTTTGTAGTTTCGTTGAAGGTTCTCGATTGTACTATTAATGACATACACTTCAGACTGGAATATCGAGACGTATTTACCAAGACTGATATATATATACATAATCATACAGTATCGGTTTTGGATCCATCTGTATACCAGATTATATCTTGGCTGCCAAAAGAGATCGCGCCATTCTCCCATGATGATCTGTCATACATTTTGATTTCAAATGGTCTGTAAAATTCAAACGCTGTAAATTTATGATCAAAAATCAGTAAACGGCTGCTTTAAGGCTACTTGAAAGCCATATGGGACTGTTTCCTAACCTTAGGCAGACGGCACTCAAGTTAAGAATTACCTCCACTGCCATGGCTGGTGTCGAAGGCATTCATCCTGTCATGCAGCTACATGCTAGTCTTTGAAGCTTAGTTTTGTCAAGCACGTTTTTTTGTGTAGTTTTGGGTCCACACTATTGGTTTTGTGTTTTTGGGACCACACTTTTGCTGCATATGCAATCATTGGTCTCACAATGGTTTATAGAGCCAAAGTGATGTTTTGGATTTATTTTTATCTGAGAATCTACGACATGTCTACAAGGATACTGTTGCTCTTTGTGTAACTTTATTAACAAGAGGATATAACGTGAGTTTAGCACCCAGAGTTACCTCTAGATATTTTACTTCCGTGGATAATGAGATGGGTTTACCTAAGAGTTTAGGATATTTTAGTGTTTTCAGCCTCTTTTTGGTGAATGGAACAATTATGGCTATGGCTCCTTTCACCGAAAGTTTACACTGCTTGCACTACTGCTCGTTCGATTTACCGCGATAATGATGACTCTGTCATCGGCGTATTTCTCCTGGCCATGGTATCACCTTGCCGCGTTGGAGGATCTTGCGTGTGTCAATGAAGTTTTGTGCTATGCCGACGGTATCTATGATGCTGGCAGGTATAAACTCTGAGACACCAGACTAAGAAACCATGCAAAAAACACCCAAGCCAAGGCGCGAGGCATTGTGCTGATGGCTGAATGGTAGCAGGGTATGCTGTCTCAAACAATCCCCTTGGAGCGCCTGGCGAACTCCACTGTATAATTGCCCTCCCCATCAAGTGGTTGATGGGGTAGTACATGGCCCGAACTCGTGAGACCAATATGGTTAAACAAAGCAAAAAAAACAATAACTCTGGGGCTCAAATCCCCTCAAAACATGATTCTGCCGATGCTGCACAAGCTAACCTCGCCGAGACACAAAAACTGCCGGTGAATTCAGCACAGCAGGAAATCTGGACGATAAACTCCAGAATCCTTTCCTGAAGGTGGAAAGGAAAAATCTCTGCCGGTGTAACCCAGGGAAAAGCATTTGAAGAGAAAGCAAGAGCTGAGGAGAAACCGATAAAGAGGAAAATCCGGACAAAAAAACCCACAGCCCTGGTTTTCTCAGGAATTGTGATACCTGTGGGGTCTGTCTGAGGGAATCAATCCTTGGAAAACCCACAGGAAAAGAGATTAAGATCTAAAGATGGGACTCCAAGCCCGAAACAGATCTTGAAAAACTGAAGAAAGGGGGAACAGGCAAGTGCTATAAATACCTTTGCTGAAACCGCCGTAACAACAAAGATATGCATTGCATTGCGGGGGTTTCCTGAGGTCAAAGTGACTCAGGAACAATCCGAAAGGGTTCAAATCTCGATGCTACTAACCCTCATTAGCCAAGAGCTCGTTGAGGGCCCACCATATCGGGGTTGCGACTTGGACAGGGGCCATAAACTGGCTCATGGAGAACGTCCCGAATATCAGACCATGAGAGGGAACGGAACTTGTAGTCGGAGATGCAAGAGCCCTGATGAACACATCAAAAGTTTTGCTGTATGCTCCCAAGATCTATAACTCCGTTGAAACGGTCAAAATACATACAGCGTGTGGTAGTACAAACACCAATACAAGAGGTGAGTACCTCTTTCATTATATCATAGCTAACATCTTAGATATAGTTAATCAAGGCAACAAGCCGACTTTTATTAACAAAGTGCGGAAGGAAGTCATTGATGTAACACGGAGCACTTATGAAATCAGCGGAAAAATCAAGAAATTGCTTGTACCCGATGAACCATCTGCATCAGATCACAGACAAATCTATTACAATGTGGAGGTGAGAATGGACCAATGTAATATACACTATAGGGATCCGAGGAGAACAAATTTGGACGAATCTAATTCGACACTTAACTTGAAACTCGCCACTATCCCGAAAAAAGTTAAAACATTACTGGACATTAAGCTTACTGCAGTTGAGCTTCAGCATGCAATAATTAACTCCTTCCAAGAAAACTGCCCGGAGGTCTCAAAAGACATCAGCAAGCCAACTTGTTAGTAGAATGAGGGCCTAAGGAGTCAGAGGCAAAAGGTTCGCCAGCTATTTAACAGAGCAAGAAGGATAGGTAACTGGGATAACTACCATGAAGCCCTTGCCGAATACAAAAGTTCTCTGAAGAAAGCCAAAATGGACTCATGGAGCAAGCTCTGTCAAGATGTTGAAAACACATCAGAGGGAGAAAGACTCCATCGTATTCTAGCAAAGAAACCTGCTGACACCATCGGGTCACTTCGTAAACCCGATGGTGAGTATACTAGCTCCGCGAAGGATACACTCGAGACACTGATCAGAATTCATTTTCCGGATTCGGTGGCAGTGGAAGGAGAAAATCCTTCTCAAGAGCAGCTCAACCAGGGTCTCCCACCGACAGGCGACGACTGGAGAAGAGCGGCGATTGCTATAAATCGCTCAAAGATCGAATTGGCAATAAACTCATTCGACCCTCACAAAGCACCGGGACCAGATGGGATATACCCAGTGCTTTTACAAAAAGGAACAGGGCATATTTTAACTCTGCTTGGTGATATATTCAGGGCAAGCCTGACTACGGGTTATATCCCAACAGTATGGAAGCCAGTAAAAGTGACCTTGTTGCCAAAACCGGGAAGGCTCAACTACTCCACGGAATAGAACTTAAGACCAATTAGTCTGTCATCGTTTCTACTGAAAACGATGGAACGACTAATAGGATTTCATTTGGCTCAGGGGTCATTGTCGAAAAATCCGCTTCATGCCAACCAACACGCGTATCAGGTGGGAAAATCCTGTGAATCAGCCCTCAATAACCTGATATACAGGATTGAGGAGGGATTCGCAAGGAAACAAACCACCATGTGCGTTTTTCTTGACATAGATGGGGCATTAGACAATGCCTTTTACAATTCCATGGTTCATTCTGCAAGTCGGCATGGAGTAGAAGACACCTTTTGCAGGTGGATAAACTCTATGCTGATAGGAAGAAGAATAAAAACTTCCTTTCTTCAGGCACAACTCCGAGCTTGTACTAAACGCTGTAGGATTCGCACGGATTGGTGTATCAATCAGGGATTGAAAATAAATCCTGGTAAGACCGCACTAATTCCATTCACACTGAAAAGGAAGGTGGATAACATAAAACCACCTCTCCTCTTCGTTGAAAGACTACAGATCACAAGGGAAGCCAAATTCTTAGGAGTAATGTTGGACTCTAAACTAACCTGGAACCCTCATCTAGAATACATAATAAATGTATTCCAGTATGTGGTCTGAGTCAGCCGCGATCCGCGCAGCTTCATCAGCCACATTTCCATGCATACCCACGTGGCCAGGCATCCATACAAAAACGATGGACATGTGCTGGAGCACGTTGAGTATCGCTTGGATGTTTTGCACCTGAGGGTCCCTTGAAAGCGTGTACATTAGTGCTTGCAGCGCGCTCAACAAGTCGGAACAAATGAGGAATGTATTGTGAAGGTTCGAAAACTCTTCACAATATCGCAGGACTTCCAAAATTGCATATAATTCAGCAGTGTATATGGATGCCTGTGGGGAGAGCGACCAAGTGTGTGAGCTATTGCCAATGGCAATAGCGCTCCCCACATCAGAAACGGTTTTAGATTCATCCGTATACACGCACAGAGAGTCATTGTATTCACTTATAAGCTGTTGGAAGCAGGTCCGATAGAACTGAGAACTGGTCTCTTCTTTACGGAGACCAGCCAGGTCAAAGCGGCACCTTACCTTTGGGATCAGCCAAGGAGGTACTGCATGGAAACTATAGGGAAGTACCTGAACGAATTCGAAATTAAGACTCTCTAAAAGTCCTGCGTCCGAACGGCCAAAGTTCTGGTGACCGTGGCAGGTCTCTCATAGAGTCTTCTCAGAAATCTGGATTTTCTGAAGAGAACCGGGTAGTTGACATGATTGGGCATAGCCCATATCCCCGCGACATAATTGAGGAGCAGGCGCTCACGCCTCAACCTCAATGAGGGAAATCCCGACTCTACACGTAGACTCATAGAGGGACTTGTTCGAAAGGCTCCTGTAGCAAGTCTAATGCCTGCGTGGTGAATAGCATCTAGGATTTTGAGCGCTGACATCCGGGCGGAGGATCAGAGTTTATTTATCGTTAAATTATTTTATTTATTTATTTCGTTGATATTTATTTCTTTATTAATTTTATTCATTTTACATATTAATTCTTGTTATTCATCACATTATGACTCTTGTTAATTATTCACAATATACACATACATTATTTAAAATAAAGTTACTAGTTTTTCGTTTTAATATTTTATCACTCATAATAATTGCCTTACCCTTAAAGTATTGTGTTTACGCCTTAATTAATCAAACTTGACTTCATCAAATTAAAATCTTAAACTACATTTACAAATAAACAATACACACAGTCAAACAAACGAACAATTAATTTAAATTCCCTTCTACAAACATTTATAATTAATTAATTTATAATTAATTGTTTATTAACCGATTTGTTTTTGACCAGAAATCTGACATAAATCACGCATGACAATTACGAACATTAAACGGGTGCTTTCCAACATAAGTTTAAAGAACACGAATAAAAAACGAATGTCCAATAATTAATTACAGATGCCTAATCAAATCACCAATCACATAAATACACACGATTACACACTATCGTATATTGGACACATGCATTCAGCTTCATAGGTAGCAGAGCATGGTTAGATTCGTACGTGGTTAGATTTGGGTAATTTTGCCATCATGCCTGGAGACAAAAACATGTTTCAAACAAAGCAAAACATTAATAAGAAGGTGCTGCAGCTGGAATAGCAACTCATGGAACCTGAAATTCGTGGACCCTGGATCCATGGAACCTGAAGCAACCCATCACCTGAAATTTGTACGACACAATTTCATTCTCCACTACTGTGTAACGTAGTGGAATGAACTACACATCACCGTCCATGAAGCGAGCGTAAGTTAATTACCAGACAATTTAAGATGTACAATTGAAGGGCAAATCGACAGTTAACGCAATCTACAAAAGCTTAGACCAGACAGCTGGTGCAAACAAAAATAAAGGTAAATGAAATCACAAATCAGGTTTATGATCTCAATGGTGGATGAAGGATCATTATTCAGTTTGTTAACGTTGAAGACAAGTGCGTGGTTAAGGTCGTGGTGGCTCATTAATTCTATTGGTGACACAAGATGGGATATCATAAAAGAATCGTTTCTGAAAACATTTATCCAGAAACCTCAGTATGAACAACTGGTATCAAGCATGATTCGACGAGAACAACTTATGTTTTTCAAAAAACTAAACAATGGCTTCTGCAATTTAAATCAAAATTAGCACACATCAAAAAACGAATTACGTGAAAACAATGTCAAATTCTTCAAATTACCAATTATTCCCATATCAACTCAAAACATTTACATTCCAACCTTATTTGATTCCGGTGCTCAATTCAATTTCATGAATATATCCACTGCTGATAAATTTATCCATAATTCAAACTGCAAAATTCAAGTAAAAACACGTGAAAACATATGTACCAACTGCAAACGGTTATATAAGAAACATTTATATAAGAAAACAAATGACCACGAATATTCACTTTGGTAAATACTCTATAGAATGAATACTATTTCGGATTTTCATTTAAATGAAATCCGTTTCAAATTCGAAAAACTTTTTTCGTCAAAATTTCAAACCTATGGTGATGATCGAACACTCAATATGCTACTGGAGAAGCCTATTTACCTAAAATCAGAAAAACCAGAAAGACTTACAAATATTCTACATGAATAAGATGACGTCATTACAAACAAAATCGGCCATGTTTACAGGTATAAATACACAAACCTAAAAGACAATGAAATAGTTAGGCGTAATCCATTTCCACTAACTCCACGAAAGGCTAAGGAAATGCAGCAGCATATTAAAGAACTTTTGGATCAGGGTATTATTAAAAAATGCATATCTCCGTATGCTTCACCAACCTTTCTATTCGCCAAAAAAGACAAAAGTAAGCGCTTATGTGTAGACTACAGAAAGATAAGTCAACTTGTACTTTACGACAGTTATCCTAGGCGTGTTGATAAAGCTGAAAAAGCCTACTATGAGCTGGAAGATATCGTAATAGATATATTTAGGAATATGATGAAAGTGAATATGTCGGTCAATGATGTAGATTCTATTAAAAGAATTGGTTGCCAAAACAATACGAAACGTCCAATATTAATTGGTTTAATAGCTTGACGAGAGAGAATTGAAATTGTTAAGAACAAGATGTTCTTAAGCGAATATAACCTTACAATCAAAGATGATTACACATCAGAAATAATTGCATCCAGAAAGCAATTACCAGAAGAAGTAGAAAACCTAGGGAAGGAAAGTAAAATGCAGTCTTAAGGTACGAAAAAATTATTATCCTTGATACTAAACGTATAGTCAAAAATAAAGAACTTAATCAAAATATCAATCAAAAAAAATGATCATTGGAAACTTCACAGAAAATCGATAAAATAACCGTCGAGCGCAACACAACGTACTCGGCACCTGACAAAAATACTAAACTCCATACAGCAAAACATAATACTAATATCTTCAAATATATGCGACCAAGATCATCGCCTAGCTCATCGGTAGAACTGAATCGACAAACCAATACACTAACCATATGATTCGAGACAAATAACACAACAGCATACTGAGCATACTGAATTAATAGACCTTACTGAATTACATAAGGTGATCAAAAAACGAATAAGAACAGATATTCGAAGTAATAATACATCCGATCAAAAACATAAATGTAAAAAAGGACCGAGTTGCTCCTTAAAAAGTGATTATATCCCAATTAAAGAGCCGAGCTATTAAAAAATTAAATAGTGAAAACTGAAATGTAAGTGCAAAGTAAAATGAAAAAAAAATTTGGTTGAAATAATTTATTTCGTAAGTTTTTTCTTTGTATGTTTTTCAAATTTTATATCGCGGCCAGTAATTTGTTTTCTTTTGATTCAAATATTTTAAATTAAAACTTGCCGCGTTGTAAAATTTGAAAAACATACTAAGAGAAAACTTACGAAATAAATTATTTCAACCAATTTTTTTTTACCAATTTATTTTCATGTTACTTTGCACTTACATTCTTACATTTCAATTTTCACTATTTAATTTATAAACAGCTCGGCTCTTTAATTGGGATCATCACTTTTTAAGGAGCAACAAGGGCCCTTTTTTACATTTATGATTTTGATCGGATATCACTACTTTTTGAAACGTATATATATATATATATATATATATATCACTCATCACTCCATTTGCGGCGGCCGCCATATTGGATTTAGAATAACGTAACTTTATATACTGTGTTTCAACCTCATCAAGCCCTTTCATTTAATACCCATATCATATAGGTTAATGTGAAAATTTTAATTCGCCATTTGCGGCGGCCGCCATATTGGATTTAAAATGACCTCACTTTACATATTGTGTTTTGCTCATCAAGCCCTTTCATTTTATACCTATATCATAGGGGTTAATGTGGAAATTGTAAATATTCATTTGCGGCGGCCGCCACATTGGATTTCGAATATAAATAAATATACAAAATAAATAATAGTAATTTGAAAATAAAAAATTAAATAATTTAAAAAAAAAACAGAAATTTTGATTGTTATAGTAAAAATATTTGTTAACAATCGATATTCTCATAAAGTAATTCTAGTTTATAAATGACGTTCAATTTTCTCGACACGATATATATATATATATATATATATATATATATATATATATATATATATATATATATAGTAACAGATTTTGGAAATGTCTGGAAATTCCTTATACTTAAACATATAAATTTAATTTATGATTTTCCATATGTTCCGTTGGGAAAATTAAATTTTCCCAAAGATTCTTATTTAAAGCATCGAAAATTCCGCGTTGAATGCAAAAAACCGCATCCTTCTAGCTTTTCTGGAAGTGGAGCAACAAAGTTTTAAAAAATCGTGCACAAATCTCATAAGTGGTGTTTTCTACATTTTAGTATAAATAAAAAATATATGGACCAATCATAGAGCAGCAATATTTCCTATGTTAATTTTATGAAAACAAAAATGCGAAAGTTGTCCCATTTCCCGATATAAATTTCGTGGTTTGATAAGTTTCCTTTCGGTTTGGTCACTATATCTAACTGTATGGCAAATATCATTTTTAAAGGACTTATGGTCTACGCCCTGGAATTTTGATCCTGTATGGCCAAGAATTGTGGGCGTTCCCGCATTTTAACAACATTGGAATGCGAATAACTCTTAAACCGTCTATTTCTTAACGGTGATTGAAAAAACAGTCTCATATAATTACCTAAATAGCATATTCGAAAAATCAGCACTATTGCTCGTTTCGTTACATAAGACAAGATATTTCGGGCATTTCTGTCGCACTACCGTGCTGTAGAACCGTCATCAATAACATATTGAATAAAAGTACGACGGTCAAGAAAATTTTCCGTCAACTTAAAGCAAGAAAAACACGGATCTCCAGTCTACAAAATGATAAAAATGTTGTTAAAAGTGAAAAGAAGGCATTATGTTAATTGCAACAAAATTTTATTCTAATCTGTAAATTAGTAAATTTCCTACTATTATCCAAAATAGTGTCATGCCCTTACTCAATTTAAAATCAAGCTATATTCCCAAAATTTTGAAAGTTGAAGTTAGAAGTGTAATACAAAATTTAAAAAACAAAAAAGTGCTGGTACAGATCAAATTCATAACGAGTTCTTAAAGTATGGTGATGTAGCATTAATAACAGTGTTGGCAGACATTTTTCATTTAATATTGGAAAGTCTAATAATATCCAAGCATTAGTTTAGTGCTGTTATATCTTTTATGATAAGAAAGGTACTATTAATAGAAAACTACACACCTATAAGCATAAGTAATAATATATATAAGATTTTTGCAAAAATAGTTTTAAAGCGTATTGAATTGAAGTTAGATATATATCAACCCTTAACTCATGCAGGTTTTAGAACGCAATTCTCGACGATTGATCACTTGCAGGCGATAAACCAAACACTCGAGAAATGCCGAGAATATACAAAAACTTTACGGATCAAGTGCGTAGTACCATTATACCAGATACCAATATGTCAGGGAGGAATTGGGAAGGGTTCAGCGACTAGTCCTCTATGGAGGGATGAGGGTTTGCGATACTGTTTCCACGGACGCTATGCGGGTACTAGCCAGTAGTGCGCCGTGGTACCTTGAGTGTATCAAGAGAGCGGGCCTCTTCAAACTTCGTAGAGAACTACCAATGGAGACTTTTGACTTGATAACAGCTGAGGAGGTGGACAAACTTGATTAGAACGAGGCCGTGAAAAGAATCCAGGAGGAGGTTGAAATGAGATGGCAGGAGAGATTGGACAGAAGTGGGAAGGGAAGACTCACTTATGCATTTCTAAGAGATGTCTGCGGATTCACCAAAACGGCCTGGCAATCCAATATATGGCTATACTGGCTACTGGCTATAAATAGATAGATAGATAAATTCTGTATTTAGACCGTAGTCATTACACTGATTGATACAATAAACATTAATTAATTAATAAAACATAAACGTTGACTCTTATTTAAGAAAATTAAAAATAAAATAATAATAATAATAGTAAATAATTATGTAAATATTTTTGTATAACTGAAACAAATTCGCAAAAACAAAACTGGCTACTTAACAACGGGCCACGGTACCATTAACGACTTTCTATGTAGACGAGGACTGGGCGAAGCTCCTGCATGCTTCTGCGGGGCAGAAAGAGAAACTGCATTCCACATTCTCTGTGAATGTGGGATGTATGAGAGATTCCGTGATTGGATCGGATGGGCGTACGACGTAACATCAATGGAGACTGGGACATGAGACCGGTCCTGAATAGTACAGCCATTCGCGTCAGTCTGGATAAGTTCGCAACCAGAGCGTACGCGCTTCATAATAGGGAGGCAATGAGAAGGGCCGCCATCTAGTTTTAATTTAATAACTGTAGTGCAGCTTGGGGCTGGCCTACGCACCAGACATGAACTGGGGATAAAGAGTTCATCAACCATCTTTTTTCTTCTTATGTTCACATTCACATCACTAGTATCATGTATTTTAAAGGAAGATGGTAAACAAAAGAAATATAGAACACACATCAAAGATTTGAAATTCCATAACAGCCGATAACAAAACAAAAATATTAATAGTAAATTACATACCATTATAATTTTTCAGTTGGATGGGGAATAATGTAACAATACCGCGTTTATTTTAAAACCAAAAACGCTAAGTTGTCATAATTCCGGCCATCCAATGCGCGCACATCAACGCGCCCCACTACAATATCTTTGTCGCAATTCCAACCAAAACAGGTTTGAGGCAAGTGGGTAGTGGATCCGCTTTTAATTCATTACTAGTACAGTAGATTCGAAGAGCGCAACACACATTTTATCTGCAGTATTATATTGAAATCGACGATAACAGCACAATTAATTAAATATACGTCACAAAATATCGTAAAATATTAGTCGCAAACAGAATCGTAACGTATCTTACATTATTTAGTTATTGTTTATTTGTCAGGGTTTAATTATTGTTAAATTGTTTACTTATTTATTTCGTTCATATTTATTTCTTTGTAAAGTTTATTCACTTCACATATTAATTCTTATTATTCATCAAATTATGACTCTTCTTATTTATTCACAATATACATATACATATTTATTAAAAATAAAGTTATTAGTTTTAGCGAATTTCCTCCAAAGGAAATGCAGCTATTGTTTTTGCACCAATGTTGGAATTTCGTAAAAATTTTTCAAATGTCCATCGATCCTACCTATTAGATGTTAAAAATCACTATCGCTAAATATTTGCATACATGTATATATATACATATATACATATATTCTATATGTACTTTTTTTTAAATGTCTGTGGATTCTCTAGCGGTCACAGTTTTATTCCGATTGGTATAAAATTTGGTATTTGAGGCGCTTTTGGTATTCTAAAGGTCAAGTTCATAATGGGTAAAATCGGACAAGGGGAAAGGGTGTTTAGAGGGAGGGGAAAACACAAAATTTGACTATCTCCCTTAATATTTGAAAAATCGAAAAATTTTAACAGGAGTTAAGTTGTAGGTACTAAGTTTTACTGTTATTTTGTTTCTTATAATTTTTCTGTTACACTAATATTTACAGAAATATTTTCAATTAAAGATTGAAAGTTAAAATTAAAATATTAAAAGAGATATTTAATATTTTGTGTTTGTTTGATGTATATATATAGTTTGATGTATAATATATATCAACGCAAATTTTAGCTACTTTTAATTTTGTTTGGACAACCCTAATATAATTTCTATTACAAAAAACAACGACATTGATGTTTGTAGATGTTAATTAAATAGATGCCATGTATTTATGACAATAATTAAAGGTAATAACCATGTGGTTCTTAACCAAACTATTTTGCAAAATACACCGTAATTAAAATAATCAATTTTTTCTTGAAACATAAATCAGTTTTCAATACAAATTGGGATAATAACATGAGCTGTATGAATTTAATAGGTAAGTAACCGTTTGAAATATATTTAAAAAAATTACTTGAATGTATTACAAAATATTCATAATTGACATGATCTGGTGCATTAAGATTTTAATGCTTTTATTCCAAGATAACAATGCGAAAACAAAATGATCACTAACGAATAAGTTTACTACAAATGTTTGATAAAAAATATATAGTAAAATAAAAAAATAAAAAATATATAGTATGATATAAAATTATATATATATATATATATATATATATATATATATATATATATATATATATATATATATATATATATATATATATATATATATATATATATATATACTTATAAGAGTAAAAAGCTCTGGCAATATGTAAACTCTGAAAATGTTAAGATTAACAATCCAAAAGAAATAGCAGACCATTTTGTGAAGTTTTTTAGCAATAAAGGAATCAATTTAGCTAAAAATATTACTCATGCCGGAGAAACTACGCATAATCATAATATACGTAGCTATTATAAATCTATTTTTTTGAAGCCAACTGATAATCAAGAAATTCAAAAAGTAATTTGCAAATTAAAAGATAAGGCAGGTGGTGTAGATGGAATAAAGGCAAAGGTACTGGGGAAATTGAGTAACTCTATTAGCAAACCACTTCAACACATTTTTAATACTTGTATGCTGAATGGAAATTGACCTAGTGCACTAAAATCTGCGGAAATTATTCCAATTTATAAATTGGGTGATAAGCATTTCCCCACAAACTATAGGCCTATTTCTCTAATTTCTAATTTAGCCTAAGTGTTTGAAAAAGTGATACATAAAAGATTATACGGCTTTATTAACGCTTGCAATATTATTTCTAAAGACCAGTTCGGTTTTATGCGTCATAGGGGGACAGCAGATGCGTTAGCATCGGTCTCTAAGGACATTTATGAAAACTTAGACAAACATAGACCGACTATCCTGGTATTCCTTGACTTCGCCAAGGCTTTTGAACAATTAATCATAATATTACTGTCCAAACTGTATGAATATGCTATAAGAGAAGTCACCTATTACTTAATAAAAGATTATTTATGTGATCGAGTGCAAGTGGTCAGGGTTAATACACATAAAAGTAAAGCCTTAAACGTCAGTATTTGTGTTCCTCAATGTACCATCTTAGGACCATTACTCTTTATTTTATACATCAATGACCTGTTTAACATATTGCCAAGAAATAGTCTCACCTCTTACGCGGATGATACCATAATTAAATGTTCAGG
This sequence comes from Nineta flava, assembly GCA_963920215.1. Classification (NCBI taxonomy): domain Eukaryota; kingdom Metazoa; phylum Arthropoda; class Insecta; order Neuroptera; family Chrysopidae; genus Nineta; species Nineta flava. Next base: position 5,942,546 of record OY986045.1, read on the forward strand.
TGACACATGGAGTGAGGTTCAACGTAACATGTCCCAACATCTCGATAGTATTAGTGGCTGGTTGTCTTCAAATCAGCTGTCATTATTATGACATCATTGTCACTTTTATGACATTTGGGTGCTATCGAAATATGGCAAAGAAATCATAAGAGTGGAAACATAAAAATACATTGGGCTAGTTTTTCAGTTTCATGAGATGGGACCATCATATTAAACAGTTAATAAAAAGAACTTGATTTTTCTTGTTTATTTTTTATAAATTGTCGCAATCTCTGAAAATAAACGCTCTAAAAACAATTTATCATGCTCTTTTCGAAAGCATCATAAATTACGGAATAATTGCATGGGGAGGGGCCTATAAAAATGTTCTGAAGCCATTGGAAATGATCCAAAATAGATTGCTTAAGAGATTTGTTGCTTTGGACAAATTTTCTGCACCTTTTAGTATCAAGGATACATTTAAAATTGCTTCGTTAAACCAGAATTACACTGTATGTACTAACTTGTATAATCAACAAACCAGTAGATCTAGACACACAAGCATCCCTTTAATGAAGATCAACAAAAGCATTGGTAGTAAAAGTCATGTTTATATTGCCAGGAAATATTTTAATACTTTACCAAATGACTTAAAGTGCTTGATTTGTGACAGAAGGTTGATCAAGAAAAAATTAGTGAAGTGGTTTAGGCTTAATAGATAAAGGACACACTTATTCCTTTTCTAAACATATATGCTTATATTCTATTAATTGAATTATTTTTGTTTTTTAGTTTTCTTTTCTATTATTTGTCTATTTATTTATTAAATTCATTACACTGTATTCAAGTTTCTTTTAACATTATTAAAATTATAATGCCAGACCTATGTACAGGTAAGCAATTGCCTTTATAGGATGCATGTATGTATATTTTTGTATTTATATGTATATTTTTTGGTTAATAAATTATTATTATTATTATTATATATATATATATATATATATATATATAATAAAATTTTACTTTCAATAGCAGTGATTCAGGGAAAGTTTCTGTGCTGTGGAAAGTGCGTCTTCAGGAGGAATTGGTCACATTCCTCCTTCCATAATGTCAAGTACCGTCCGCTTTCTTTATTTCTTTATTGATCCTATTATTTTCTTCGTGTTCCCACTCTGGTCCTTGAATGCGTCCAATCGTATTAATTTCTCATAATTTTATTATCATCCAACGAATGCTGATCTACCCGTTTGAGCACACGGTTTAAGCCTCACCTGGCTCTCCAACGCAGAAATAAAGAGCAGCGCTCCACCAAGGAACCCTGTAAGCACTTGCTGCCCTCAAAGGTCAGGACTCTTCAAAACAGGGCCAGATTGTCCGCTTAAAGCTGTCAACCCTAATGTCCAACTCTTCAGTGGAATCTATTATTTGAGGCAGAATTTCTGTTCGCCTGATAAGGTGACACCGGAAGTGGTCCAAACTCGTCGATCTTGGTTTTCGCCTAAGAATTGTAGGAGCGTCATATTTTTAGACGACGCAACTTATCATTTAACGGTCGAAGAGGACGACATCAAATTTCAACTTCCAGTAATGAATTGAGTACCTGAATTCGCATGATACCAACATGATGTCGATCACCTCTTGCCTGGCCGAGGTGAGAAAAGTTTATTCGCATCTTCTCTTTATAACCTGACCGAATCTAACAGCAAAGATAAAAGGCTCAAAAAAGAATCCATTCCAAACCACGGTCAGAAACTCCGTACAAAAATACTTCACCAAAATATCCAAAGTTAATTTACTTAACTTGAACAAGTTGAATATATCATTAAGAATTATGATATTGATTTATTATGCTTAACGGAACATTAGCAAAACGAAAACTCGCTATGTTAGGGTCTAGCGAACAATTATTCCATAGCTGCGTCTTGTTGCCGCAAAAATAAATATTAATAAATATGTTAAAGAAATTGAGTTGAAAAGGAAGTTATGCAGGAGCTGCGTCAACTTAGCGAATTTCCTTAGAATACATAAATCACTGTCTAGCGGTCATAATTTTAGTGTGATCAAAATGAAATATAATATCTCATATGACTTTAGTATTTGCAAAAATTAAATTTATTAATAACCAAAAGAAAACGATATATAACGATTATAGTTTATCGTTACTATGGAAACGACAATCAAAATTTTTTACAATAAAATATATTTAGAAAACACAAAATATTAATATAAACACAAAATATATCTCTCTTAATATTAGAATAATCGAAAAATTTATAAGAAGTAAAGTTGTAGAAAATCAAGTTTGCTACAATTCATTACTTGATAATTTTTCTCAAATACTAATGTGTACAGAGATATTTAGAATTTTAACTTTCAATCTTTAATTGTAAATATTTCTGTAAAAATTAGTGTAACAGAAAAATGATACGAAACAAAATTACAGTAAAACTTAGTACCTACAACTTAACTCCTGATAAATTTTTCGATTTTTCAAATATTAAGGGAGATTCTCAAATTTTATGTTTTCCTCTCCCTCTAAACCCCCCTTTCCTCTCGTCCGATTTTACCCATTAACGAACTTGACCTTTAGAATACCAAAATCTACTCAAATAACAAATTTCATTCGGAATACAACTGTGACCGCTAGATAGTCCACAGACATTTAAAAAAAGTACATATTTATATTTATATATATATATATATATATTTATATATATACATTTATATATATATATATATATATATATATATATATATATATTTATATATATATATATATAAATATATAAATATATATATATAAATATATATATATATATATATATATATATATATATACATGAATACAAATTTTAGCGATAGTGATTTTTAATATCTAATAGGTAGGATCGATGGACATTTGAAGAAATTTTTACGAAATTCGAACATTGATGCAAAAACAATAGCTGCATTTCCTTTGGAGGAAATTTGCTAATAAAGAAGAATTATTTTTGGTGACTATATACCGAGCCCCCGTTGTTTGAACAAAACTTTGTTCGACTTTTAGAACTCTTAAGGTCGGAGAAAATAGTGTAATCATTTGTGTTGATTTAAATATTGATTATTTAAGTGAGTTTACACCTAAGGGGCGATTATTAGACATTTTATATTCGTACAAATTAATAAATTTAATATCAGAACCTACACGCGCAACTACATCTACCAGCAGTTGTGTTGATTACATGATTATTAATAATATAGATTATTATAATTATTATAAAATAGCTAATATATCGATGTGTTAATCGGATCATGACAAAGGTCAGTTTCTAGAACTGTGTATACATGAATTTGAAAAAGACAATTTTGTAAAGAATACTTATAAAAGAGCGTTAACTTATGCAAACATGTTTATGTTAATAGTGCTTATAACGCTTTCTGGCAACTATATCAATTTTGTTTTGATGTTAGTATACCAATAATAAAAACTCAAAACAAAATATTAAAAAAAACTGATTGGATTAATTCAGACATAATGTTAGCGTTGAATATCAGAAAGCCATCAATTACCATAATCGGGTTATAAATAGTAACAAAGGGTTGCAAATAAGTTGCTTGAATGAAGGATTGACAGTAAGATTCAACGAAGTACTGAGTGAAAGGCAATTGTTAAATATTGTATATAATTCTATTAAAAGGTTTGTGAAAGAAGCACTTGAAGAGCTTGCAATAAAACTATATTTAAATGATATTGCAGAGAAAGAGAGCTTGAGTTTTTATGCAACTTTGAACCATTACAAACAAGGTGCTAGATATTTGTATATTTGTGATAGAAATCAGAGACATTTGATTGCGAATTTTCGTATTTATGGTTTCAAATGGGAGAGTAGGAAAGTTAATGGTGTGAAAATATGTGTATTATGTGATCGAGCTAAAAGCATAAGCCATTTGATAGAGGACTGCTCGGGAACTTCAGGTACTGAAAGAGATGCTGTGAACAGTTTACAGTTATACAGTGTCCAGGATATCCTAAGTATAACGAATACTTCCTCAGTGCAACCAGTCGTAAAATACCTTCAATACATATATGATAAGAGGAAGGTACATTTGCACTAAATTAGTCCATGTTTCCTCAATAGAATATTACGTTATTATTTTTTTTATTTTTTCCTTTGCCTTTTTGTACTCTTATTTTATTTATACACATTTTTACCAAATTTAGTTAAATTTTGAATTTTTGAAGTGTTTTGTATCTGCTTTTTTTTTTAATTATGTTTTTTATTTATGTACTAAATTGTTTTTTTTCTTGTAACCCAATATTGTATGATTTTTCTAAACGATTTTTGTGAAAAAATATTTAATAATAGTAATAATACTTACATCAATTATCATCGCCGTTACATCTATTGATCCCCGTTGTAGCATGTTAACTCATGCCTGTTAATACAATTTGGTCGTGTCGAAAACTCAATTTGATGAGGGGATCCCCGGGAAATCGAGGAAAACCCTCATTTTATATGTGATAACCGATTTCTGCGAATCTTTTTTTTTTTGATAGGGTATACTCATTCATAATGGGAAAATACGAAAATTTTTTTAAAAACCGATTTCAAAAAAATTTTTACAATAAAAAACCTACCCAAAAAAAAAATTTTTTACAAAAAAAAAAACAAAATGCATGTAAAAAAAACTGAAAATCTGTTATGAAAAAATGCACTAAAAATATAAAAAAATAAAAACGGATAAAAACAAGTAATGTAACAACTAACTGAGTTAATTGTTTGAATACCCAGTATATACTGAGTTGTATATACTTTGTATTGTTGATATTTCTGCCTATTCAATGTTTATAAAATATGAATTATCAAAAAATCAGCACTGTTGCTGGTTTCGTTCAGAAGATATTTCGGGGTCAAATTATCTATGATATTTCCAGTAGTAATAGCACTGTAAGTAAGAAGGCCAAATGTCCCTCAAACTCGACCTTGCGCACTACCGTTAGTCAACGCGAAGATTTAGAAAATTAACGGAAATCGTTGGTAAACGTAAAGCGTTAACCAACGCGAAACGTAAGCTAAAGCGAACCGTAAGTCAGCCAACGCAAAGCGTTGGTCAATGAGAAGCGTAAGTATATAGAAAGTGTTAGGTCAACGCGAAGCGTTAGTAAATCAAAGCGAAACGTAAGCTAAAGCAAACCGTAAGCCAGCCAACGCGAAGCGTTAATTATTCAAATGGAATCGCCCGTGATTCTACGCGATGCGTGATTTCATGCGAATGGTTAATGCTTAAAGTAAGCGTGAAAACTTTGTCAAATCGTAGCGATAGTTAACGCGAAGCGTTAGCACGCGTAAGTTAAACAACGCGAAGAGTTTGCCGACGCGAACCGTCAATCGATACTCAGTACTAGCTAACGAGAGGAAGTTATCGCGGAGCGTATGCAATTTAACGCAGAGCGCTAAATTGCATACGCTCATTGCATATACGCTTATTGCATAACGCGAAGCGCTGGTAAATCAACACATAACGTAAGCAAACGCAAAGCGTTAACCAACGTGAAACGCAAGCTAAAGCAAACCGTTAGCCACCCAACGCAAAGCGTTGATCAATGAGAAGCGTTAGTCAATAGGAAGTTTTAGGTCAACGCGAAGCGTTGGTAAACGCGAAACGTGAACTTAAGCGAATCGTAATTCAGCCAACGCGAAGCGTTGGTCAATGAGAAGCGTTAGTAATCCAAAGTGGAGCGCCAGAGATTCGCGAAGCGTGATTTCACGCGAATCATTAACCAACGAGAAACGTAAGCTCAAGTGAACCATAAATCGGCCAACGCGAAGCGTTGGTCAATGAGAAGGGTTGGTCAATGGGAAGCGTTGGTCAATGAGAAGCGTTCGTCAATAGGAAGCGTTAGTTAGTCAACGCGAAGCGTTAGTTAATCTACGCGAAGCCTTAGTTAATCAACGCGAAGCGTTAGATAATCAACGCAAAGCGTTCGTTAATCAACGCGAAGCGTTAGTTAGTCCACACGACGCGTTAGTTAATCAACGCGAAGCGTTAGTTAATCAACGCGAAGCATTAGAAAATCAACGCGAAGCTTTAGAAAATCAACGCGAAGCGTTAGTTAGTCAACGTGAAGCGTTAGTTAATCAACGCGAAGCCTTAGTTAAACAACGCGAAGTCGTAGTTATTCAACGCGAAGCGTTAGTTAATCAACGCGAAGCGTTAGATAGTCAACGCGAAGCGTTAGTTAATCAACGCGAAGCGTTAGTTAGACAACGCGAAGCGATAGTTAATTAACGCGAAGCGATAGTTAATCAACGCGATGCGTTAGATAGTCAACGCGAAGCGTTAGTTAATCAACGCGAAGCGTTAGTTAGACAACGCGAAGCGATAGTTAATCAACGCGAAGCGTTAGTTAATCAACGCGAAGCGTTAGTTAATCAACGCGAAGCGATAGTTAATTAATGCGAAGCGTTAGTTTATCAACGCAAAGCGTTTGTAAACGCAAAGCGAAGTGTAAGCTAAAGCGATCCGTAAATAACCCAACGCGAAGCGTAGCTTAATGAGAAGCGTAAGTCAATAGGAAGCGTTAGGTCAACGCGAAGCGTTAGCAAAGCGTTTACTAACGCGAAGCATAAGCTGCAGCGAACCATCAGTCAGCCAACGTGAAGCGTTGGTCAATTAGAAGCGTTAGTCATGCAAAGCGAAGCGTCATTGATGCGCGAAACGTTATACCAAGCTAATAATTAACCAACGCAAAGCGTTAACCAACGCGAAACATAAGCTGAAGCGAAGCGTAAGTCAACCAACGCGAAGCGTTGGTCAATGAGAACCATTAGTTTTTCAAAGTGAATCGTCCGTGATTGGCTTTGTTGATTCGCGAAGCGTGATTTCACGCGAATCATTTACCAACGCGAAATGTTAGCTATAATGAAACGTAAGTCAGCGAAGCGTTGGTCAATGAGAAGCGTCAGTCAATAGGAAGCGTTAGGTCAACGCGATGCGTTTGTTAATCAACGCAAAGCGTTGGTCCACGCAAACCGTAAGCTAAAGCGAACCGCAAGTCAGCCAACGCAAAGCGTTGTTTAATGCGTAGCGTTAGTTATTCAAAGTAAAGCGTCGGTGATTCGCGAAGCGTAAACAATTCAAAGCGTTAACCAACGCGAAACGTAAGCTAAAGCGAGCCGTATGTCGGCCAACGCGAAGCGTTGTTCAATGAAAACCGTTAGTCAGTAAGATGTGTTAGGTCAAGGCTTTGCGTTTACCAACGCGAAACGTAAGCTACAGCGAACCGTATTCAAAGCGAAGCGTCAATGAGAAGTGTTAGTCAATACAAAGTGTAAGGTCAACGCTTAGCGTTAGTTAATCAACGCTGAAGTAAATCATGCGCGATCGTTTTTTGACGCTAAGCGTTAAATTAAGGCGACGAGAAGCGTTAGTTTATCAACGCGAAGCAATAGCCGATGCTGCGTTAGAATACAAATATATGTTGATATATATATATATATATATATATATATATATTTATATGTATATATATATATTTGTATATATATATTTATATTTATATAAATATATATATATATATATATATATAAATATATATATATATATATACATATATATATATATATATATATATATATATATATATATATATATATATATATATATATATATATATACATATATATGTACATTATATATAGATAATGAGAGAGACCAACTATTTCTTTGAAAAGGAAAATCACTTACACCTTGATTTTATATATTCACCTGGTTTACAAAACTGAAATAAACATAAAAACAATACTATTTGATGTATGTTATGTTTGTACATGTGAGGTCAAATTATGAGAAATCTATTGAGTTTATGGAAAAACTATTGAGTTTATGGAAAAATTTTTCAAACAAAAGTTGATTATTTTATAAAGAAAAAGATTTTTTGTTAAAAAATTTTTTTTCTATCTCTTAGGGTTTCACAGACGGATATTTCCCCCCCTCCTAGTGGGGGGAAACATGTTCCGATTTTGCCCATTAACGAACTTAGCCTTACTTTTTTGCTCTAGAACACACAAAAAAAATTTCAGCTCGTTATCTCTTTTCCTTCTTGAGTTATCGGGTTCACAGGCGGACAGACGGACAGACGGACAGAGGGACAGACGGACATACGGACAGACGGACATGCTAAAATGGCCGAATTAGGCAATTTTATGAATACACTTGTGAAGCATTTTTCACATGGATTAATATTTTCGAGCGTTACAAAGTCGGGACTAAACTTAATATACCTTGTATATTTACAAATATATTGGGTATAATAATTGCATATTATTGTGCCAATTTTAGTTCACCTAAGCAAAATTTTTTAAATATATATGTACAATTATTGTAAATTTTGGAGTCGGTGTCAGCATAGTGAAATTCACATAACTTTTGGACACCGCCTCCAAAAATAACAATAATTGTACATATATATTTAAAAAATTTTGCTTAGGTGAACTAAAATTGGCACAAGAATATGCAATTATTTTTTTAAAAATTTTGCTTAGGTGAACTAAAATTGGCACAAGAATATGCAATTATTTTTTTACTTTTTAGTTGCATTTTTTGTTATAGAATATTTGATTTTTGAAGTCGGGTTTCCATTTTGTCAAAAAGGTATATTTCTCGCTTTTTATTCTATTTAAGGTATACGTGATTTTCATTAAAATAGATAAAAAGTGTTTAAGCCCAAAAATAATATAGTATCATACTTTTCGTAACTTCCAATAACAATTTGTTTTTGAAAAACTTAATTTTTTCTTGATTCTCTGGAGCAGTTGATACTTAACAGCCACGGTCGCAGTCAGAGGGGTTATTAAAAGTTATTTAATAATTAATAAGTTAATCTACCCCTCTGAGATTTGAACCATCAATCTCGCCACTATACTAAATGTCTGGTATCCCTGTGCTCACGCGCATGAAGCTACTTGGAAACCGGTTCTAAGTTTACAATGTTATATAACATAATACATAAGTAAGCTTATTGTTTTAACTTGTGTTTATATTTATTTTACAAAATTTAATTTATGCTTTGTACAAACACGTTCAAATTATTTCGTTTTATAAAATTAATTATCTTTCATTCAATTAAAAAAAAAATACTTTTTTAAAAGCGGCAAAAAATAAAAATCCAGATTTTTTTTTAAATTCTAATTATATTTTCCTATATTTTCATAAAAAAAAGCTCTTTCTCCAAAAGGAGAAAAATATTAATATTTTGTCTAAAATATTTTCCATTGTACTTATGTATTGTAAAATTATGTGTTGAGGTCCTAAAAATTATTCTCAATTATTTCCAACACAAGAAACTTATATAAGCGTCAAACAGCATTAATGCTAATATGCTAATGGAATACTATGAACGGTTTTCAACTGCTATATCGTTAAAAATATTATATTTAAAAATAACATATAGCGAATTCATAAATATTGTATCAAACTTTTATATTATGAAAGTGTAAACTAAGTTATCAATATAAAACAGTTAGGTAAAATATGGTAAAAAACTCGTCATATAATCGACTCTCATATAAATTTTATTTAAAAAGATGTATTTTTAGTATAAAAAATACATACGGTGTTTGTAAAGTAAATACATGGTGGTGATAAAAAATTTATGGTGTTTCAAAAGCTAATTAAAGAATAGAAACCGTCAACGGTGATTACAAAATGTTTTTAATTGTGTTAAATGGGAGGTAAAAAATGGAATAGTTGCAATTTCTATACATTTAAGGATGTACCAGCATACTATCACTTTTCGACAGATTTTGCTCATTTTTTTTACAGACTAAAAATAATGTTTTCTAATAGATCCCGAAGTTTCAGAATTTTTGACCGTTTAGAACGCGAGATAATTAATATGAACGTTATCATTTTCTCTCACTTTCTCTCATTAGAAGCATGTCCGCCCAACTATTATCTGTTGTATTAGAAAAAATAATCGACAGAATTTAAAAAAAAAACTCGGAGAGGATTCCTTAATATTTCGTATATAAATTTAAAAAAAATCGTGTGTTATCGTTATGTTTTCAAAATATAATTATTTAAAATATTATTTTTGTCCAATTACAACACATTCCGTTTATGGTAAATAGTGGTCTGACATCGTTGTGCGCCAATCTCTCTCAAGTTTCATCAAGTAAAGAGTGGGAATATATGCTATTGACATATGCAATAATAATAAATAGGTATATACACAGAGCAACGTTGCCAGATCCTCGTACCAGAAATATTTGATAGCATGTGTTAGTATCTGTGTGCAGATAATATGTGTATGTATGTGTGCATTATGGTCGTACATTCTTAACTATACAACTAAACGTAAAACCTAATATTGTGTGTGTTGAAATAGTGAATGTGTGAATGTGTGGCAAATAATATGGGTCTCTGACTTTCAGCCCACTAGTGGCAATGTGTGGGGTTTATTTTCATTTGTATTGCATTATACAGACTCCATTATTTTAATTATTATATTAAACATAGAACGAGTTCTGATGATTGAAGCCATGATATAGCAGAATGTGGATTTGCGATGGAAGCTAGAGTGTTAATTCTGATTGAACTGTCATTCCACCAAAGAAAATGAAGAAAATGAACAAAATTAAATTTTATTAACTGCATGGTTTTCGTAAATGCAGTTATAAATAATTCCAAAAAAATTGAAATTTGTGCCATCGTTTTTAAAGGAAACGTCCTATATTTTGATAACTTAATTCTCAGTTAGCAAACGACTAACATACTATAAATTGCATACTATAAACTGCATCTGGCTTAGAACAGTTGGAATTTATCCGTAAAAGACACATTAACAAGAAAATTGACACTTTTTCCTGTCGAGAGAAATGTGTGTTAATTTTAAATTTTTGCCAAAACGATTACCGGTGAAGGAAAAGCAGTAGCCGCAAACTGAGACTTGTAAGACTGGCTCTGGTGCTGGAATCTCCAAAAACAAGCGGAACCTCTCGGGCTCACTGACTATGTGGGGTAGAAAAGAAAAGAAAATTAGCGGGAACGGTAAATAACGTGTTTAGTTTCCAACCGATCCACGTGGACCCGGTGGGAAGCGAAAGTATAATTGGATGTTCGGGAACCCTTTATATTCATTTAAAACTTTATAGTTCAGAGGTGACCTTCCACAAGGACAAATGGACGTCCGAGGACTGCTACCCATATGGAAACAAAAACATGTATCACCTGAAGTATGGGGTGATGCATGCGATGGGTAATCCAAAAGGAGTCGAGATATGTGAAGCCAAGAAATTGATCCGAGAAAAAAAGCTGCAAATTGTCCTCAAGTTGGAGAGCAACATTGAGTTTGCAGAGATATAAGTCTTACGCAACAATGATTTTGAGGAATTAGGGAGGTTCCTGATAACTATAGTTGACAAATCCGCCGGTACAGTTCTTCTCCGGTCGAATGAGTTTCCTTCTAGCTGAGAATTCAGAAAGTAGAGCTAAAAAGTGTAGTGAGGACCCTAAGACTCCAGCGCCGTTAATTTAATGTGGGGTACTGGAAATTGTTAGGGAAGGATGGAGGACTGCAAGCTGGCACCTCACCTTGTAGGTCGAGACTTATACAAAATCTAAAAGCCGCCCGTTGGTGACAATTCTACGAGTTCATTGTCTTCTACGATCTCACGTTTAATTTATAATCGTATAATAATGCCGTGAAGTAGTGTGAAATGCCGGACTACAAGAGGCAGGAAATCGTTCCCAAAACAGCAAAGGGAATTTGAGTCACAGGAATCTAATAAAGTAGTCATAGAGTAGTCATAAAGTACCAAAGGCCTGAAACGAACTATTTTGATAAACGACAGAATAGGGAATATGCATCAATTTTTGTTGTTGTTTAATTCACTTTTTACTTCATTATACCATAGTAAAAAATATAAATACTGTTGAAAGTGTACAAATTAATTTTTATAATAATATATAAAATATCGATTAAATTTGACCTGTTTGAACATTTTTCGCGCGTTTTGGATGACGACACAGAACATATTCAGTGTTGTTTACTGTATGCATTGACAGTTATTAGTTAAGGATTTTCAGTTTTAATCGATATTTCGATAATGGAAGAAGCTAAAAAAAACACTTTATAGATATTGTCTAGTACCGGTATGCAAAAACACTACTATAAGTACAACAGATACTGTTTTTTCTGTTCCAAGAGATTCGAAAATACGTTGTGTAAGGTGTACGGTTATGAGAAGAGAGGAAGTATCTCCAATATCGCGTTTACAATTTTTTGAAGATCACTTTAATGAAAGTATATTGTATTAAATTATTATATTATTATTATTATTTTTATTATGACAACATTTGAGGTTATGTTTAGGTAACTACTGCTGAGTACATGAATGCATCAATGTATTAGAATAATTATCTTGTAGCTTACACTCATTTGAACTTAGTGGACGTAAAATCTGGATTCGATACAAAATATGCTGTCATCATAAAAGCATCTATTTTTGGTAGATTGTACGATTGTGCTTTGACAAAACCACTTTCAGTCATTGTTATTGATAATTTCTAATGTCACTTCGAGAAATATTCGAGAGACAGGCGAGAGTACTATCTTTCATTCTCTAGAAGTTTTTAATCTGTAAAAATGTACTCATCACAAAACAACATAATTTTGGGTGATAACGATTGAATATTTTCTATATTCCTTATTCTTTTTATTAAAATAGAAAAAAAAGTCTGTTTTCTTATTTTTTTTAATCACATTTTTTCAAGAAAAATGTTGACAGTTGACAGTTGAAAATGTTGACAGTTTACAGTTCAGTTTTTCAAGAACTGTGAAAACGAGACGAGACGATAGAAAACTTTTAGAATTCAATATCACTATTGTAAAATAGTAATAAATAAAATTTTTTTGTTGTAATTTGTTCAGTTTGTTTAACACCGATTTTAGTTTCATAGGTACGGTATAATATTATTGATATTAATGATTATTTAATGAGCGCTGTTGAGATGTATTTGTAGCCACAGTGGAATATTTGGTTTATTACCTACACTCAACTATATGGAAACCAATTGCTAATATATTCGTGACTATAATTTTAAGTGCTACAAATTTTAAGTGCTTCAAAATGTTTCAATGTATGCCATTTTTTTTATTAGAGGAACACATACACTTTACCTACACGTACTACTCTCTTAGATAAAAATACTTTCATTTAAAAATTCAAAGAATTATCTTAAATATTATTAACATGATTATTGTAATATCAGTGATATAAATAATTGTTTTTATGTCTGCAAATGTTTGTTAAATTTGATAATTTCGTCACCCTCTTTTTTTACTGGGTTTATTATTTAGCCAGCATATTTTTCATATTAACTTCATCCATGTAACGGAAAAGGTCTGTTATTTAACAATATAAACAATATAAAATAAGAGTTCCGTTGTTCAAAACATTTTCATTGTTGCATCAGTTGGAATTTACAAACACATTCGATCTAAAACCTGATCAACAAAGACTGTGGCTAAATACGAAATTGTTTTTTAATCAATGAGTATTTTTATCCTCGATATCAAATAATAATAACATAGAAGTTTGTTGGTAGTTACCAACTGTAACTTTGTACTTAATTGTACTATATACTACACAGACTTCTAGACATTTAAGTCCAAAATCTAGTACACTATATATCTCTTCTTCAATTCTGGAGTGAATATTGAACAGTCCATTGTCCTCCATTACCAAGAACCGTAAATTTTAAAGTACCCAAGGTAAAATTTTGGAATCTCTGTGGAAACTGTGCTTCCAGTGTCTGTTAAATATCGGGTATCGGGTATCTCTTATATATTTATATAAGAGATTGTACATGAAGATAAAGTTTAATCATGACGTTGTTGCTTACTAGAATTGGGTTTTATAATCAACAAAGCTGATGACCAATTCAGCAGTAGCTGTAGCTGCTACTGCTGATTCAGCAGTAGCTGGTGATCACTTCAACAGTAACACTTAAATAGTAATTAATTAATAGGAAATAGGATCAAAGAATAAATGAATTAATTTCAATAAATTGGACGTTTCGTCATATATTTATGACTTCCTCAGCAACTAAAAATTAAATCAATAAAATATTTCACAATGAAAACATTAAAATTATTAAGACATATTAATTGTATTAAAATTAATATACACGGTCTGTCTTCGTAATTTATATATTTTTGACATTTGAATTTTATAAATAAGGTTTACACTTTAACCTATGTTATGTCTTAATAATTTTCATTTTTTCATTGTAAAATATTTTATAGTTTTAATTTTTAGTTTGTGAGGAAGTCATAAATATAAATATACGACGAAACGTCCAATTTATTGAAATTAATTCATTTATTCTTTGATCCTATTTCCTACTAATTAATTACTATTATACATTATGGGTATGAATATTGAAACATTAGTAATACTTAAATTGTTGTTTTCATGCTCAATATGCTCGCATTAGACACGCGAATATCTTAATCATATTTATGTGGTTGTAGCCTGGGAGAACGGCCGAATTGAAATGCATTAATAGGTTTGTAGCAGTTAAATGTTTAAGATGTTTTTATACCCAGTATATTTGTAAATATACAAGGTATATAAAGTTTAGTCCCGACTTTGTAATGCTTGAAAATATTAATCTTTGACAAAAATGCTTGACAAAGATATTCATAAAATGGCCTAATTCGTCCATTGTCACATGCCCGTCCGTAAATCTGTCTGTCTGTCGATAACTCAAAAACGAAAAGAGAAAACGAGCTGAAAATTTTTGTGTGTGTTCTAGACCAAAAAATTGAGGTCAAATTCGTTAATGAGCAAAATCGGAAAGTGTTTCCCCAACATTTCTTCATAAACTCAATAGTTTTCTCAAAATTTGTCCTCACATGTACAAACATACATCAAATAGTATTGTTTTTATGTTTATTTCAGTTTTGTAAACCAGGTGAATAAGTTCAAGGTGTAAGTGATTTTTCTTTTCAAAGAAATAGTTGGTCTCTCTCATTATCTATATAATGTACATATATATGTATATATATATATATATATATATATATATATATATATATATATATATATATATATATATATATGTATATATATATATATATTTATATATATCTATATATATAAATATATATATATATATACAAATATATATACATATTTATATATATATATATATATATATATATATACATATATATATATATATATATATATATATATATATATATATATATATATATATATATCAACATATATTTGTATTCTAACGCAGCATCGGCTATTGCTTCGCGTTGATAAATTAACGCTTCTCGTCGCCTTAATTTAACGCTTAGCGTCAAAAAACGATCGCGGATGATTTACTTCAGCGTTGATTAACTAACGCTAAGCGTTGACCTTACACTTTCTATTGACTAACCCTTCTCATTGACGCTTCGCTTTGAATACGGTTCGTTGTAGCTTACGTTTCGCGTTGGTAAACGCAAAGCCTTGACCTAACACATCTTACTGACTAACGGTTCTCATTGACTGAATAACGGCTCGCTTTAACTTACGTTTCGCGTTGGTTAACGCTTTGAATTGTTTACGTTTCGCGAATCACCGACGCTTTGCTTTGAATAACTAACGCTACGCATTAAACAACGCTTCGCGTTGGCTGACTTGCGGTTCGCTTTAGCTTACGTTTCGCGTTAGTAAACGCATTGCGTTTACCAAAGCTTCGCGTTGACCTAACACTTCCTATTGACTAACGCTTCTCATCGGCCAATGCTTCGCGTTGGCTGACTTACGGTTTGCGTGGACCAACGCTTTGCGTTGATTAACAAACGCATCGCGTTGACCTAACGCTTCCTATTGACTGACGCTTCTCATTGACCAACGCTTCTCATTGACCAACCCTTCTCATTGACCAACGCTTCGCGTTGGCCGATTTATGGTTCCCTTGAGCTTACGTTTCTCGTTGGTTAACGATTCGCGTGAAATCACGCTTCGCGAATCTCTGACGCTCCGCTTTGGATAACTAACGCTTCTCATTAACCAACGCTTTGCGTTGGCTGAATTACGATTCGCTTAAGTGCACGTTTCGCGTTTACCAACGCTTCGCGTTGACCTAACAATTCCTATTGACTAACGTTTCTCATTGATCAACGCTTCGCGTTGGGTGGCTAACGGTTTGCTTTAGCTTGCGTTTCACGTTGGTTAACGCTTTGCGTTTGCTAACGCTATGTATTGATTTACCAGCGCTCCACGTTAACTTGCTTACGCTCTGCGTTAAATTGCATTCGCTCCGCGATAACTTCCTCTCGTTAGCTAGTACTGAGTATCGATTGACGCTTCGCGTCGGCTAACTCTTCGCGTTGTTTAACTTACGTGTGCTTCGCGTTGAATAACTAAGGCTTCGCGTTGATAAACTAACGCTTCGCGTTGATTATCTACCTCTTCGCGTTGATTAACTAACGCTTCGCGTTGATTAACTATTGATTCGCGTTGATAAACTAACGCTTCGCGTTGATTAACTAACGCTTCGCGTTGATAAGCTAACGTTTCGCGTTGAATAACTAAGGCTTCGCGTTGATTAACTAAGGCTTCGCGTTGATTAACTAACGCTTCGCGTTGACTAAGTAACGCTTCGCGTTGATAAACTAACGCTTCGCGTTGATTATCTAACGCTTCGCGTTGATTAACTATCGCTTCGCGTTGATTAACTAATGCTTCGTGTTGACTAACTTACACTTCGCGTTGATTAACTAACGCTTCGCGTTGACTTACTAACGCTTCGCGTTGAATAACTAACGCTTCGCGTTGATTATCTAACGCTTCGCGTTGACCTTACGCTTTCTATTGACTAACGCTTCTCATGATCAACGCTTCGCTGACCAACGCTTGGATGACTTACGGTTTACTGAAGCTTACGTTTCGCGTTGGTTAACGCTTAGCATTTACAAACGATGATTTTACGATTCGCGTAAAACCGCGCTTCGCGAATCACCAAAGAAAATCATCGGCGCTTCGCTTTGAATAACTAACGCATCTCATTAACCAACGCTTCGCGTTGGCTTACTTATGGTTCCATTTAGCTTACGTTTCGCGTTGGTAAACGCATTGCGTATACCAATTTACTGACGCTTGGCGTTGACCTAACACTTCCTATTGACGAACGCTTCTCATTGACCAACGCTTCTCATTGACCAACCCTTCTCATTGACCAACTTCGCGTTGGCCGATTTATGGTTCCCTTGAGCTTACGTTTCTCGTTGATTAACGATTCGCGTGAAATCACGCTTCGCGAATCTCTGACGCTCCGCTTTGGATAACTAACGCTTCTCATTGACCAATGCTTCGCGTTGGCTGGCTTACGGTTCACTTTACCTTATTTGTTACCATCGCTTTGCGTTGATTTACTAACGCTTCGCGTTGACCTAACACTTCCTATTGACTAACGCTTCTCATTGATCAACGCTTCGCGTTGGGTGGCTAACGGTTTGCTTTAGCTTGCGTTTCACGTTGGTTAACGCTTTGCGTTTGCTAACGCTATGTGTTGATTTACCAGCGCTTCGCGTTAACTTGCTTACGCTCTGCGTTAAATTGCATACACTCCGCGATAACTTCCTCTCGTTAGCTAGCGTTGGTTTCGCGTTGGTTAACGCTTTGCGTTTACCAACGCTTTACGTTTACCAACGCTTTCCGTTAATTTTTCTAAATCTTCGCGTTGACTAACTTTTCGCGTCGCCTAACGGCTCGCGTTGACCAACGCTTTGCGTTAACAGTCGGTTGCGTTGTTTAACTCAATTATTTAACTCAATATTTAAATATATAAAAATCGCAAGAACTTTAATATCAATTTTTTTAAATGCATGAACATTTTTACTGTTTCAATATTAATTATTAACACAAAACAAACATTTACAAATCTAGAGCACGGTAGTGCGCAAGGTCGAGTTTAAGGGACATTTGGCCTTCTTACTTACAGTGCTATTACTACTGGAAATATCATAGATAATTTGACCCCGAAATATCTTCTGAACGAAACCAGCAACAGTGCTGATTTTTTGATAATTCATATTTTATAAACATTGAATAGGCAGAAGTATGAACAATACAAAGTATATACAACTCAGTATATACTGGGTATTCAAACAATTAACTCAGTTAGTTGTTACATTACTTGTTTCTCCTTGTGTTTAAGATGACAATGAGACTGTCTGTCAAACAAGCCAAATTTCATATAAAAAGTGTTATTAAATCAAATTGATATGAATATTTTTCTCTTTTTAAGTACACTGAAATTTTTCTATAAAACTTGGCATTCATGATTATCAACATCCAGATTTATTATGTAAAAATATAGCATGCATTGGCAATTTTCACGTTCACCTGATTAATGTCGCCACGATGTTTTTTGAGGGACATAGGACTCTGCCGTGTCATATGCAAGATATACAGGTTGTCATCACTTAGCTCCTGCTCCGGACTATAAGGTGGATGAACTAAGTTGTATATTTTGTCAGTCCTGGATTCCTTCTTAAAGTTACTTCATAATTGTATACTTCATTATGTATACTTCATAATTGTATACATAATTGTTACTTCATAAACTTCGGTTAAATCCTGTAAATAATTTAGTTTATCGTAATCAAGTGACTTAATTTCATCCTCATATTTTCTGTAAATAGTCGCGTTAGTCTGTCAGCGACTAGATTATTTTTGTCGCAATAATGTTTTTTTAAATGTAATTTTGAAACCCACCTAGCTGGTTTTCTTGATTTATTATTGGAAGTTTACCATGCGATGTTGGAATTTGTTCTCGGCTTCGGCAATGACCGGATGCCGTATGATGCAATAGTGGAACTGGTGGAGCCCAATTATGAGCGACAGCCCCTCTGGTTCGAAAATGGAATTTTTTTCTGTGCCTGAGAACCTTTTGCTTGTAAATGCAACAGGTATCAGACTCTCATCAGCTTCTTGGAGTAGGACCCTGCACTAGGAACGTCGTTTCCGTCAGTTCGTAGTATGAACGGCTTGAGCCAGTCGCGATGGTTAAGCATTACCATGTAGGCAAGTATTTGTTTTAAACCTTCAAACACCTGATTTTCTTCCTATCCTATAAGGAATTTGGTTCGTTCTCTTAAATGATTTAACGATGATGCCATTTCTATAGTATGAATCTAGAAAAGAAACCAATTAGACCTATGAAACTTCTAACCTGCTTTTAAGTTTTCGGTACTGGTATCTACTGCATGGCCAATATTCGTTCATCATCTACTGAAATTTATTCATAGAATTTATGTGACCCTGGACTTTAGGTTTTGATTTGAATAGATTAGGTTTATGGAAGCTGATGGTGAGTCCGGCATAAAAGGTGTGAACTCTACTTCCAGAACAAATCGATGGGATTCAATATTGGGAGAGTGTATTAATTGATCATTGAAGTATGGGGTGACTCCTTGATTATTAAGGTCTAATAGATCGATCATTATACGGTTGAACGCTACGGGAATTGTACATAACCCATATGGACCATGTGTAAATTGATAAGTTCCAAATTGACATACACGCTGTACTGTCGATAGTTTTTTTCCATTTCCAGTTAGTAATATGCTTGAATTAAATCTATACAACTAAAAATTGTACTACCATTTAGTGCCATATCTTTCGCCTTTGGTGTAGGAAAATGATCCATTAAAACTTAGTTATTTATCTGACGATAATCAATGACAATCAATCTCAGTTGTTTATTAAGTTTGCATGGCACAAACGCTAGTGTTGTGTACCTCGAATTACATTTTTCTATTATTTCATAAAACGATGATTTTACGATTCGCGTAAAACCGCGCTTCGCGAATCATCAAAGAAAATCATCGGCGCTTTGCTTTGAATAACTAACGCATCTCATTAACCAACGCTTCGCGTTGGCTTACTTATGGTTCTATTTAGCTTACGTTTCGCGTTGGCAAACGCATTGCGTATACCAACGCCTTGCGTTGATTTACTGACGCTTGGCGTTGACCTAACACTTCCTATTGACGAACGCTTCTCATTGACCAACGCTTCTAATTGACCAACCCTTCTCATTGACCAACGCTTCGCGTTGGCCGATTTATGGTTCCCTTGAGCTTACGTTTCTCGTTGGTTAACGATTCGCGTGAAATCACGCTTCGCGAATCTCTGACGCTCCGCTTTGGATAACTAACGCTTCTCATTAACCAACGCTTTGCGTTGGCTGAATTACGATTCGCTCGAATTAAGTTCACGTTTCGCGTTTACCAACGCTTCGCGTTGACCTAACACTTCCTATTGACTAACGCTTCTCATTGATCAACGCTTCGCGTTGGGTGGCTAACGGTTTGCTTTAGCTTGCGTTTCACGTTGGTTACCGCTTTGCGTTTGCTAACGCTATGTATTGATTTACCAGCGCTCCGCGTTAACTTGCTAACGCTCTGCGTTAAATTGCATTCGCTCCGCGATAACTTCCTCTCGTTAGCTAGTACTGAGTATCGATTGACGCTTCGCGTCGGCTAACTCTTCGCGTTGTTTAACTTACGTGTGCTTCGCGTTGAATAACTAAGGCTTCGCGCTGATTAACTAACGCTTCGCGTTGACTGACTGACGCTTCGCGTTGATAAACTAACGCTTCGCGTTGATTATCTACCTCTTCGCGTTGATTAACTAACGCTTCGCGTTGATTAACTATTGCTTCGCGTTGATAAACTAACGCTTCGCGTTGATTAACTAACGCTTCGCGTTGATAAGCTAACGTTTCGCGTTGAATAACTAAGGCTTCGCGTTGATTAACTAAGGCTTCGCGTTGATTAACTAACGCTTCGCGTTGACTAAGTAACGCTTCGCGTTGATAAACTAACGCTTCGCGTTGATTATCTAACGCTTCGCGTTGATTAACTATCGCTTCGCGTTGATTAACTAATGCTTCGTGTTGACTAACTTACACTTCGCGTTGATTAACTAACGCTTCGCGTTGACTTACTAACGCTTCGCGTTGAATAACTAACGCTTCGCGTTGATTATCTAACGCTTCGCGTTGACCTTACGCTTTCTATTGACTAACGCTTCTCATGATCAACGCTTCGCTGACCAACGCTTGGATGACTTACGGTTTACTGAAGCTTACGTTTCGCGTTGGTTAACGCTTAGCATTTACAAACGATGATTTTACGATTCGCGTAAAACCGCGCTTCGCGAATCACCAAAGAAAATCATCGGCGCTTCGCTTTGAATAACTAACGCATCTCATTAACCAACGCTTCGCGTTGGCTTACTTATGGTTCCATTTAGCTTACGTTTCGCGTTGGTAAACGCATTGCGTATACCAATTTACTGACGCTTGGCGTTGACCTAACACTTCCTATTGACGAACGCTTCTCATTGACCAACGCTTCTCATTGACCAACCCTTCTCATTGACCAACTTCGCGTTGGCCGATTTATGGTTCCCTTGAGCTTACGTTTCTCGTTGATTAACGATTCGCGTGAAATCACGCTTCGCGAATCTCTGACGCTCCGCTTTGGATAACTAACGCTTCTCATTGACCAATGCTTCGCGTTGGCTGGCTTACGGTTCACTTTACCTTATTTGTTACCATCGCTTTGCGTTGATTTACTAACGCTTCGCGTTGACCTAACACTTCCTATTGACTAACGCTTCTCATTGATCAACGCTTCGCGTTGGGTGGCTAACGGTTTGCTTTAGCTTGCGTTTCACGTTGGTTAACGCTTTGCGTTTGCTAACGCTATGTGTTGATTTACCAGCGCTTCGCGTTAACTTGCTTACGCTCTGCGTTAAATTGCATACACTCCGCGATAACTTCCTCTCGTTAGCTAGCGTTGGTTTCGCGTTGGTTAACGCTTTGCGTTTACCAACGCTTTACGTTTACCAACGCTTTCCGTTAATTTTCTAAATCTTCGCGTTGACTAACTTTTCGCGTCGCCTAACGGCTCGCGTTGACCAACGCTTTGCGTTAACAGTCGGTTGCGTTGTTTAACTCAATTATTTAACTCAATATTTAAATATATAAAAATCGCAAGAACTTTAATATCAATTTTTTTAAATGCATGATCATTTTTACTGTTTCAATATTAATTATTAACACAAAACAAACATTTACAAATCTAGAGCACGGTAGTGCGCAAGGTCGAGTTTAAGGGACATTTGGCCTTCTTACTTACAGTGCTATTACTACTGGAAATATCATAGATAATTTGACCCCGAAATATCTTCTGAACGAAACCAGCAACAGTGCTGATTTTTTGATAATTCATATTTTATAAACATTGAATAGGCAGAAGTATGAACAATACAAAGTATATACAACTCAGTATATACTGGGTATTCAAACAATTAACTCAGTTAGTTGTTACATTACTTGTTTCTCCTTGTGTTTAAGATGACAATGAGACTGTCTGTCAAACAAGCCAAATTTCATATAAAAAGTGTTATTAAATCAAATTGATATGAATATTTTTCTCTTTTTTAGTACACTGAAATTTTTCTATAAAACTTGGCATTCATGATTATCAACATCCAGACTTATTATGTAAAAATATAGCATGCATTGGCAATTTTCACGTTCACCTGATTAATGTCGCCACGATGTTTTTTGAGGGACATAGGACTCTGCCGTGTCATATGCAAGATATACAGGTTGTCATCACTTAGCTCCTGCTCCGGACTATAAGGTGGATGAACTAAGTTGTATATTTTGTCAGTCCTGGATTCCTTCTTAAAGTTACTTCATAATTGTATACTTCATTATGTATACTTCATAATTGTATACATAATTGTTACTTCATAAACTTCGGTTAAATCCTGTAAATAATTTAGTTTATCGTAATCAAGTGACTTAATTTCATCCTCATATTTTCTGTAAATAGTCGCGTTAGTCTGTCAGCGACTAGATTATTTTTGTCGCAATAATGTTTTTTTAAATGTAATTTTGAAACCCACCTAGCTGGTTTTCTTGATTTATTATTGGAAGTTTACCATGCGATGTTGGAATTTGTTCTCGGCTTCGGCAATGACCGGATGCCGTATGATGCAATAGTGGAACTGGTGGAGCCCAATTATGAGCGACAGCCCCTCTGGTTCGAAAATGGAATTTTTTTCTGTGCCTGAGAACCTTTTGCTTGTAAATGCAACAGGTATCAGACTCTCATCAGCTTCTTGGAGTAGGACCCTGCACTAGGAACGTCGTTTCCGTCAGTTCGTAGTATGAACGGCTTGAGCCAGTCGCGATGGTTAAGCATTACCGTGTAGGCAAGTATTTGTTTTAAACCTTCAAACACCTGATTTTCTTCCTATCCTACAAGGAATTTGGTTCGTTCTCTTAAATGATTTAACGATGATGCCATTTCTATAGTATGAATCTAGAAAAGAAACCAATTAGACCTATGAAACTTCTAACCTGCTTTTAAGTTTTCGGTACTGGTATCTACTGCATGGCCAATATTCGTTCATCATCTACTGAAATTTTATTCATAGAATTTATGTGACCCTGGACTTTAGGTTTTGATTTGAATAGATTAGGTTTATGGAAGCTGATGGTGAGTCCGGCATAAAAGGTGTGAACTCTACTTCCAGAACAAATCGATGGGATTCAATATTGGGAGAGTGTATTAATTGATCATTGAAGTATGGGGTGACTCCTTGATTATTAAGGTCTAATAGATCGATCATTATACGGTTTAACGCTACGGGAATTGTACATAACCCATATGGACCATGTGTAAATTGATAAGTTCCAAATTGACATACACGCTGTACTGTCGATAGTTTTTTTCCATTTCCAGCTAGTAATATGCTTGAATTAAATCTATACAACTAAAAATTGTACTACCATTTAGTGCCATATCTTTCGCCTTTGGTATAGGAAAATGATCCATTAAAACTTAGTTATTTATCTGACGATAATCAATGACAATCAATCTCAGTTGTTTATTAAGTTTGCATGGCACAAACGCTAGTGTTGTGTACCTCGAATTACATTTTTCTATTATTTCATAAAACGATGATTTTACGATTCGCGTAAAACCGCGCTTCGCGAATCATCAAAGAAAATCATCGGCGCTTTGCTTTGAATAACTAACGCATCTCATTAACCAACGCTTCGCATTGGCTTACTTATGGTTCTATTTAGCTTACGTTTCGCGTTGGTAAACGCATTGCGTATACCAACGCCTTGCGTTGATTTACTGACGCTTGGCGTTGACCTAACACTTCCTATTGACGAACGCTTCTCATTGACCAACGCTTCTAATTGACCAACCCTTCTCATTGACCAACGCTTCGCGTTGGCCGATTTATGGTTCCCTTGAGCTTACGTTTCTCGTTGGTTAACGATTCGCGTGAAATCACGCTCCGCTTTGGATAACTAACGCTTCTCATTAACCAACGCTTTGCGTTGGCTGAATTACGATTCGCTTAAGTGCACGTTTCGCGTTTACCAACGCTTCGCGTTGACCTAACACTTCCTATTGACTAACGCTTCTCATTGATCAACGCTTCGCGTTGGGTGGCTAACGGTTTGCTTTAGCTTGCGTTTCACGTTGGTTAACGCTTTGCGTTTGCTAACGCTATGTATTGATTTACCAGCGCTCCGCGTTAACTTGCTTACGCTCTGCGTTAAATTGCATTCGCTCCGCGATAACTTCCTCTCGTTAGCTAATACTGAGTATCGATTGACGCTTCGCGTCGGCTAACTCTTCGCGTTGTTTAACTTACGTGTGCTTCGCGTTGAATAACTAAGGCTTCGCGCTGATTAACTAACGCTTCGCGTTGACTGACTGACGCTTCGCGTTGATAAACTAACGCTTCGCGTTGATTATCTACCTCTTCGCGTTGATTAACTAACGCTTTGCGTTGATTAACTATTGCTTCGCGTTGATAAACTAACGCTTCGCGTTGATTAACTAACGCTTCGCGTTGATAAGCTAACGTTTCGCGTTGAATAACTAAGGCTTCGCGTTGATTAACTAAGGCTTCGCGTTGATTAACTAACGCTTCGCGTTGACTAAGTAACGCTTCGCGTTGATAAACTAACGCTTCGCGTTGATTATCTAACGCTTCGCGTTGATTAACTATCGCTTCGCGTTGATTAACTAATGCTTCGTGTTGACTAACTTACACTTCGCGTTGATTAACTAACGCTTCGCGTTGACTTACTAACGCTTCGCGTTGAATAACTAACGCTTCGCGTTGATTATCTAACG
This sequence comes from Nineta flava, assembly GCA_963920215.1. Classification (NCBI taxonomy): domain Eukaryota; kingdom Metazoa; phylum Arthropoda; class Insecta; order Neuroptera; family Chrysopidae; genus Nineta; species Nineta flava. Next base: position 5,967,765 of record OY986045.1, read on the forward strand.
CTTCGCGTTGACCTTACGCTTTCTATTGACTAACGCTTCTCATGATCAACGCTTCGCTGACCAACGCTTGGATGACTTACGGTTTACTGAAGCTTACGTTTCGCGTTGGTTAACGCTTAGCATTTACAAACGATGATTTTACGATTCGCGTAAAACCGCGCTTCGCGAATCACCAAAGAAAATCATCGGCGCTTCGCTTTGAATAACTAACGCATCTCATTAACAAACGCTTCGCGTTGGCTTACTTATGGTTCCATTTAGCTTACGTTTCGCGTTGGTAAACGCATTGCGTATACCAATTTACTGACGCTTGGCGTTGACCTAACACTTCCTATTGACGAACGCTTCTCATTGACCAACGCTTCTCATTGACCAACCCTTCTCATTGACCAACCCTTCTCATTGACCAACTTCGCGTTGGCCGATTTATGGTTTCCTTGAGCTTACGTTTCTCGTTGATTAACGATTCGCGTGAAATCACGCTTCGCGAATCTCTGACGCTCCGCTTTGGATAACTAACGCTTCTCATTGACCAATGCTTCGCGTTGGCTGGCTTACGGTTCACTTTACCTTATTTGTTACCATCGCTTTGCGTTGATTTACTAACGCTTCGCGTTGACCTAACACTTCCTATTGACTAACGCTTCTCATTGATCAACGCTTCGCGTTGGGTGGCTAACGGTTTGCTTTAGCTTGCGTTTCACGTTGGTTAACGCTTTGCGTTTGCTAACGCTATGTGTTGATTTACCAGCGCTTCGCGTTAACTTGCTTACGCTCTGCGTTAAATTGCATACACTCCGCGATAACTTCCTCTCGTTAGCTAGCGTTGGTTTCGCGTTGGTTAACGCTTTGCGTTTACCAACGCTTTACGTTTACCAACGCTTTCCGTTAATTTTCTAAATCTTCGCGTTGACTAACTTTTCGCGTCGCCTAACGGCTCGCGTTGACCAACGCTTTGCGTTAACAGTCGGTTGCGTTGTTTAACTCAATATTTAAATATATAAAAATCGCAAGAACTTTAATATCAATTTTTTTAAATGCATGAACATTTTTACTGTTTCAATATTAATTATTAACACAAAACAAACATTTACAAATCTAGAGCACGGTAGTGCGCAAGGTCGAGTTTAAGGGACATTTGGCCTTCTTACTTACAGTGCTATTACTACTGGAAATATCATAGATAATTTGACCCCGAAATATCTTCTGAACGAAACCAGCAACAGTGCTGATTTTTTGATAATTCATATTTTATAAACATTGAATAGGCAGAAGTATGAACAATACAAAGTATATACAACTCAGTATATACTGGGTATTCAAACAATTAACTCAGTTAGTTGTTACATTACTTGTTTCTCCTTGTGTTTAAGATGACAATGAGACTGTCTGTCAAACAAGCCAAATTTCATATAAAAAGTGTTATTAAATCAAATTGATATGAATATTTTTCTCTTTTTAAGTACACTGAAATTTTTCTATAAAACTTGGCATTCATGATTATCAACATCCAGATTTATTATGTAAAAATATAGCATGCATTGGCAATTTTCACGTTCACCTGATTAATGTCGCCACGATGTTTTTTGAGGGACATAGGACTCTGCCGTGTCATATGCAAGATATACAGGTTGTCATCACTTAGCTCCTGCTCCGGACTATAAGGTGGATGAACTAAGTTGTATATTTTGTCAGTCCTGGATTCCTTCTTAAAGTTACTTCATAATTGTATACTTCATTATGTATACTTCATAATTGTATACATAATTGTTACTTCATAAACTTCGGTTAAATCCTGTAAATAATTTAGTTTATCGTAATCAAGTGACTTAATTTCATCCTCATATTTTCTGTAAATAGTCGCGTTAGTCTGTCAGCGACTAGATTATTTTTGTCGCAATAATGTTTTTTTAAATGTAATTTTGAAACCCACCTAGCTGGTTTTCTTGATTTATTATTGGAAGTTTACCATGCGATGTTGGAATTTGTTCTCGGCTTCGGCAATGACCGGATGCCGTATGATGCAATAGTGGAACTGGTGGAGCCCAATTATGAGCGACAGCCCCTCTGGTTCGAAAATGGAATTTTTTTCTGTGCCTGAGAACCTTTTGCTTGTAAATGCAACAGGTATCAGACTCTCATCAGCTTCTTGGAGTAGGACCCTGCACTAGGAACGTCGTTTCCGTCAGTTCGTAGTATGAACGGCTTGAGCCAGTCGCGATGGTTAAGCATTACCGTGTAGGCAAGTATTTGTTTTAAACCTTCAAACACCTGATTTTCTTCCTATCCTATAAGGAATTTGGTTCGTTCTCTTAAATGATTTAACGATGATGCCATTTCTATAGTATGAATCTAGAAAAGAAACCAATTAGACCTATGAAACTTCTAACCTGCTTTTAAGTTTTCGGTACTGGTATCTACTGCATGGCCAATATTCGTTCATCATCTACTGAAATTTTATTCATAGAATTTATGTGACCCTGGACTTTAGGTTTTGATTTGAATAGATTAGGTTTATGGAAGCTGATGGTGAGTCTGGCATAAAAGGTGTGAACTCTACTTCCAGAACAAATCGATGGGATTCAATATTGGGAGAGTGTATTAATTGATCATTGAAGTATGGGGTGACTCCTTGATTATTAAGGTCTAATAGATCGATCATTATACGGTTGAACGCTACGGGAATTGTACATAACCCATATGGACCATGTGTAAATTGATAAGTTCCAAATTGACATACACGCTGTACTGTCGATAGTTTTTTTCCATTTCCAGCTAGTAATATGCTTGAATTAAATCTATACAACTAAAAATTGTACTACCATTTAGTGCCATATCTTTCGCCTTTGGTGTAGGAAAATGATCCATTAAAACTTAGTTATTTATCTGACGATAATCAATGACAATCAATCTCAGTTGTTTATTAAGTTTGCATGGCACAAACGCTAGTGTTGTGTACCTCGAATTACATTTTTCTATTATTTCCTTCTTCAAAAAGCCCTGTGAGATATCTTAAAAAATAATAGCTTTTGTCGAATTTACTATGCACGGAGACTTTTTAATGTAGGTAGGACCTTTTAATTCGATTACCATAGGGTATTTGACTGTAAAATTAAGGTGATAACGTGATAAATAACATATCCCATTTGGACGCGACTACGTTGTCAGGAAACCTGTAAAAAAATTGTCAAAAACGGTTTTTTGCGTTTTAAAAAAAACTATGCATCTGACGAGAAAAACTTTTCTGGTATGAAAAATGTGCATTAAAAAGACAAATCAAATGAGTATTTTTGAGCCCCGAACGGTCCAGTAGTTTTTGGGTAATCTAAGTTACCGTGTTCACAGACAGGCAGCCGTTCCAAAGTATATGTATGGTATACGCGTATATATATATATATATATACCATACTCTGGTAAATGTATATATATCTATATACCGGATATAAACAGAAAAATATTTTTTATTGCAGCAAGTAACCAAAAACACAATGTTGCTTGCTCAAAAATCTATAAAAACATGATTACTTATTTTGTACAAAAATTTAATTAACAAAAACAAGGTCCATTTGGAGGTCTCATAGACCAAACCTTGTTTTTTTTAAACATTATTTGATTAGTGGTGTATGACATAGATTGTTACATTATAGTACGACCCAACAAATATATTTAATGATATAATAATAGCGGGATATAATAATAATAATAACAGCCTGCACCCACTTCTAGGTATACAGCCTCCTCCGAAATTATTCTTGAAGTACAGGCAACAAGTAAAGGACATGCTTCCACGGTTTTTTAACCGTTGTTAGTCTCATCCACAAGCTGCCCGAGTATTTGCCTCTGCCTCTGTTTCTTTTGCCTTCCATCGGCAAACATTCAGTACATAACTTGGACCATCTATTGTATTTTTTACGCATCAAATGTCCTGCCCAGCTCCATTTGAGTTTCTTGGATATAAAAGCAGCGTCCTGAATTTTTTATTTTTTTCGTATTTCCTTATTTTAAATACGATCGCTAATACGAATTTTAAGCATATTTCGCTCCATTTTTCTTTGTTGCATATAGTAAGACTTGTGTTATTTCGTTATCAAAAATTTTTTTCCAACATATAAACATGGCTCAGGAATTCAAAGGCCTTATTATAATCTAAGAAAGCGCAGTCAATGACTTGGTTGCAGTCTGTACTCTTTTCGAAGACCTAACTTATGGCGTGAATGTGGTCAATTGTCGAATATTCCTTTTTTAATCCTGCTTGACAACGGTCCTGGTACTCGTTTAACGTTGAAGTTAGCCGTTTTTAGATTATTTTCATAAAGATCTTATGTATACAAGACGACACTACTCAGAGCTATTGGCTTGTCGTAATTTCTTAAGGTCTTATCCCCCTTTTTGTGTATTATTATTATTTTGGATGTTTTCCATTGTTTCAGTATTGTTACCGATTCAAATATTCTATTATAGACTGTACACAAATTATTGGCCAGCACATTTTTGTCCTCTTTAATACCTGGTGATTTGTCATTTCTCAGATGCTCGTTCAATTTCCGTGCTCAAAATTTTAGGTTGGGTTTGTGAGTTTTTATAGGTCGCTATTGCGGATATTTTTTCGCAATTGAAATGTTTCACTCCCATGTTGTCCTTCAGTTTTTTTATCAGCACTCTACTATTTGATAGCTGTTGGTTTGCCTTTTTTAAACATATATGGTTCGTTAATGATTGTTGGATGATTTTGGCTCTGTATCGCCTAACATCTTGCCGAATTTTCTATCTTATAAGTTTTTTCAGTTCTCCGAGCTCGATATCTTGACCATTGCTTTTAATCGATCTTTTCTATAGAGCTGCTCTATTTCCTATAAGTTCTAATGTTTCATCTGTTAATTTGTTTGGTTTCATTTTTTGGCTTACAGGATTTAAATTTTCATTATGGCTGCTATCGATTATGAATTCAATATTGTCGTATATTTTTTAAGTTTGAAGCTCAACAAATATCGACGCAGTTGTTCCGATATTCCCTCGCAGAGCAGAACTAGCTCTTTTCTGTACTCTTCCGCATTTAAATCATTGATTGGAGCTAGTTGTTTCTTAAACTTATGCAGTCGTATTTGTTTATGATCTAGCGCTAGTTGTTTCTTAAACTTATGCAGACGTATTTGTTTATTATCTAGAGCTAGTTGTAATCATACTAAACGATGGTCGAAATTAAATGATGCTAAAATTAAATGACTCTATCGAAATTAAAGCAGTTTAAAACCTGGATGTTATGGACATTTTTTATTTTAATTCAAAGTTTGTAATCTATTTCGAATTTGTCTTTCGCTGGTGATGTCCATGTCCATTTTCTTTGTGGTTTTTCTTTAAAGAAGGTGTTTCATATTTTTAAATTATGTGTCGCAGCAAAATTTATAATTTAGTTTCGTCTAGGATTCCGTGTACCGTATCCGAATTTTCCAAATAATTGATTTTTGCTCTGTTCTTGTTAACGTACTCGTCCGTTAAAATCTCCCATAGCGATTACTATATCCGACAATTTTTGTTTGCCATAAAAGTGCGCGGTTGGGGCATGAACTTGAACTGTTAATAGCCGTTTGCTTTTTATTTTTAGTTTTAATACTGCGATTTGAGATGATACTGGTATATACTCGGTTACGAATTTCATAAAATCTTGTTTTACTGGAAATTCTGTGCCGTACTGGCTATTTGGTACTAATGAATGACAGAAAAATGACAGAAAAGTTCTCCAGTTGTTAGGTTTGAAAGATTTTCATAGTTTCTTCTAATGTGAACAGGATGCAACTGAATCTATACCTGAAATATAGCACTTAATTTTATTCATAGCTGTTTTCATTTCTTCCATCCGTCCTTCTTCTCTTAGTGGGATATTACTTATTGATAAATTTAGTTACCTTAAAAACCGATGATATATCAAAATTCATTATCTTTGCTCATATTTATCCTTTAAATCAATGGATACAGTTGAAGAAACAAGTAATAATAAGTTGACCAAACAAAAATATGCTGGAAGACCAACGGAAAAGATAAATAATGCTGGGAGACCAAAAACTTTTGAGAAAACACGGGAGGAACAACTTCGTGATGCTTGTGAGCGATATAAACAAATAAATCCAAATGCAAATAAGAAAACTGAATCCGTATATGGTTAAAACAACCTTGAAATTTTAACCAAATCGAAAACAGAATATTAACATCGTCGCAAGATTAATGCTTTTAATTGGAGATTGACTAGAAGCTGAAAAAATAAATAGGTTTTACAGAATCGCAAAAGCCTGATCGGAAATTATTTAAAATCGGTTGAAAATTAAAAAAAATCACGATAGCAGAACTTGAAAAATATCGAATTTTACCAAACGACTGCCATGAAATACTAACCAAATTTCAAGCACTTTTAGGCAAATCTTTACATCATCCTACAAAATAGCCGCATTTCACTGAAACTTCGTATAAAATATTGGAACACGGTAGTGTAGCCGTTATGAACAGAAATAGAAACGGTGTTTTACATGATTCGTAAGAACACATTACAAATAAAACAAAAGGTGAAAGTTAGACATGTGATATAAAAATTTGTTTATTAAAATATGTTAAAAAATTTGGAAAGAAAATTTATTGAGATATCAGAGTGCCCACTAAAAACTATTTATAAGTTTATGTTATGTGAAGAAAACACATTTAATAACAACCGTGGATTTTTTAATAATTTAAAGTGTCATTATCCAAGTATCAGAACTATGATTAGACAACTATATGAAATGAAATTTATGGTTATAAAAATTTGCGAATTAGATCATGGGTTAGAAGACGTTAACATGAAGAAACTTAATGAATTAAGGAATCCGGCGAACATTATAATGAACAAAGGACATGATGTATATAATATTGATTGCAATTTGCCGGATTCGAATTTAAATGAAGACCAAATAATAGATAAAACCTATTTTGACAAAATGGAAACCCGACTTCAAAAATCAAATAGTCTAAAACAAAAAATGCACTAAAAAGTAAAAAAATAATTGCATATTCTTGAGCAAATTTTAGTTCACCTAAGCAAAAAATTTGAAATATATATGTACAATTATTGTTATTTTTGCAGTCGGTGTCAGCATAGAGAAATTCACATAAAATTTGGACACCGCCTCCAAAAATAACAATAATTGTACATATATATTTAAAATTTTTTGCTTAGGTGAACTAAAATTGGCACAAGAATATGCCATTATTTTTTTACTTTTTACATTTTTTGTTTTAGAATATTTGATTTTTGAAGTCGAGTTTCCATTTTGTCATAATAGGTTTATTTCTCGCTTTTTAGTGACTTTGAAGTTCTATAACTGATTTTATTTGTCTACATATGGGTAACTAATTTTTAGTGCATTTTTTTATAACACATTTTTTTAACCGTTTTTTTTTAATTTTTAATGCATTTTTTCATAACAGATTTTTAATTTTTTTTACAAGCATTTTGTTTTTTTTTTTTGTAAAAAAATTTTTTTTTTAGGGTCGGTTTTTTTGTGTAAAAATTTTTTTTGAAGTCGGTTTTTAAAAAACTTTCCTTATTTTCCCATTATAAATGAGTATATCCTTTCAAAAAAAATAAAAAATTTCGCAGAAATCGGTTATCACATATAAAATGAGGGTTTTCCTCGATTTTCATGGGATCCCTTCATCAGAATGCGATTTGGTGACAATGGGACCAATCGGAAATCGAACTGTTTAAAAGAAACAAAAAAAATTCAAAATCGGTTAATAAATGACGGAGTTCTGAAGTAACAAACATTTTAAAAAAAATAAATAAATAAAAAATACTGACGAATTGAGAACCATCCTCCTTTTTGAAGTCGGGTTAAGAAATGTCATACTTCATTCACTGACATGAAAGAAAAATATCTAGATACACCAAAAATGAGTGTATATCTTGTCAAAGATTTTTTTCTTTGAGAAACTTAACGTCGCTTTCAACAATACGAAAACCTTTAGAAAATGATTCTTGGAAAATATTACAACAGTTTATTTCTGATAAAAAGATCAAGTTGAGTAATTTCATTTGTTTTACATGCTTATTGAACTTTCGATTGAATACGCTTCCCGCAAAATGTATTCGTAATAAACTTTATAATGTAGACGTTCCAGATGAAAAAAAAAAATTAAATGAGTATGAGAAAATCATAATTCAACGAGCGAAAGCCTTTTTCAAGTAGTTGCATCCATGAAACGTATACCTAGTAAATACACTATTATTCACTAGTGAAATCCACAACATTTCATCGACCACTACCTGTAAAAAATACCAAGACCTAAGAGTCCTTAAATAAAGACCATGAATTATATATTTTTGAGGACCTCCATTAAAAAGTAAAATAATATGGCAGGATCTTGTAAATTTAAAAAATATTTATAATGCCCTAAAGTTTTTCAAATATAATAAAGTACATTATTCTGGTATAGTTTTGCCTGAAAACTATCGACAACTACAACATCATATAGATTCAGATGTACAATTTGAAATTTAAACCACCGTTTTAGATCAAGCGAACAAAAATACGAATGGTACGTTATTAAGAGAAATAACTGAAGAAAATCAACACGAGTACGAGTAGTAAACAATATACCCTCTTCATGAAAGATGACAAAATAAATCAGCGGCATCTGTATATCAAATGTTGAAAGTGAATACCCCACAGAGAGATCTTACAGCGGTAAAAGTAAAATACATCATGGGGAACGAAACTTCCAAAGGCTGCATGTAAACAGGCGAGCAACGAGTGGTCAAATGATAAACACCGTGATCTCTGGGAAAAAGTACTGCGGCAGGAGAAAATACTGCTTCAGAGTGAAACTAATAGGCTGTCTCTCGGTGCACTGAAGCTGAACAGGATGCAGCTGCGGAAGGTTACCGGATTCATTACCGGGCATTATCCCCTGCGGAACATCTGCACACAATGGGACTCCATAACGGGTCCATTGTATGCAGATTGTGTGGCGAGGAGGAGAAAACGTCCAGTCACATTATCTTTGACTGTGAACCTCTGGGTTACAGCAGATACAGGATACTCGCATCTCACGATACTCGTGAGATGCACCCTGGATATTTGAACCTTCAGGAAGTCCTGATAAGCAAGCTCCTGGCTTTTTCCAACATATAGGAGAAGCGAATCTCGTCGGACTGAAGTGTAGAAGTGGGAGAACAATGGACCATAAGGTCGCAGTACAATACTTTGTAAACCCCAAGGTGTATCTATCTATCTATCTACTCAGTGCATTACTCACTACACTAAAAAACTTTGGGAATCTAATATATGTGTGAAATTTTGTTTGGAACTAGTGGGTGGACAGAATATCAAAGATATTAATTTAAAACACAAAAATTATGATATTCAATAGTATAGTTTCGTATAATATCTTTGGCACTCTTTTTAAAAACTTCAGATATATTATGATTTGTATCAGTTTGTTGTTAACAATTTTCTTTGTTTCGACCATTGGGTTTTTTAGAATAGAGACATGAAAATAACATAAGTTGAGAAATCAATATCCCCAAAACCTTAGAAGAAATATACTGAAATATAAATAGTAGAAGATTAATAATAAAAGAATTAAGAAACAATAAGTAATTTAATTTAATGAATAAATGAATACTTCATCATTTTATTTTTGAATGAATTGTGTTTATGAAAGATAATAAGATAATAAGTCGCTGTATTTGAGATATCATAAAATTCTGTTAATTTAATATTACATAACTTAAAGTTTTGTATGTAAACAAATAAAGTTTTATTCTAGCAAGTTGAAAACATTTAATTTGATTCGATGAAAATGAATAAATTATAATAGAAAGTGATGATAATACTCGTATATACAATAGTCAATAGTAGTTATATACAAAAATATGTAATAATTTTTTAAAATAAACATACATACATACATACATACATACATACATATATATATATATATATATATATATATATATATATATATATATATATATATATATATATATATATTGGGAGTGGTGAGGAAAAGTTTTAAGTTTTTCTAATTACCTTCTTAATTTGTAGCTATTAAGCGTCGAATGCAAAAAACCACATCTTTCTGACATGTATAGAAGAAAAAGGGTAGCTTCGGGGGTGCTTTAAAGTTTTTTTTTTGGAGGAAGCGATGAAAGTTTTTAAGTTTTTTGAATAACCTTCTTAATTTGTAGCTGTTTAGCGTCGAATATAACAAACTGCATCTTCCTAGCATGTATACAAGAAAAGGGGTAGTTTTAGGGGTGTGTTTCCCATTTGCGAAGGGTAACGATGGAAAAATTTACGGTTTTAAAATAATCCTATAATTTTAAACCCGATCCAGGTCGAATGAAAAAAACCTGATCTTTCTAACATGAATAGAAGTGAAAAAGGCAGTTTAAGGGGTGTTTTTTCGGAGGTTTCCGATGTAGGTTAAGAAATTTTTCAAAGTAATCTGTTAACTTGACTTTAAAAAGAAAATCCCATCTCTCTAACAAGAACTGACATGAAATGGCAATTTTACGGTTGTTTTCCATATTTTCAGGAGGGGGGGGGGGGTTGCGATGCAGGAAATGAAATTTTTTAAAGTATTCTGTTAACTTTACTTTATTTCGGGTCGATTGATGAAAATTCAGCATATATAGAACTGAAAAACGTAATTTTGGGGGGGTGTTTTTTCGATTTTTCGGGAGGTTGCAATAAAAAAAATTAAGTTTTCCGAAATAACTTCCTAATTTGTAGCTATTAAGCGTCGATTGCAAAAAACTGCATCTTGTTGCATGTATAGAACAAAAAGGTTGGTTTTGGGGGTGTTTTTACCAAGTTCGAAGGGTTGTGATGGAAAAAATTTTCTTCCTTCAAATAATTCTGTTATTTTGAAACTGTTCCACGTCGAATGGAAAAAAACCGATCTTTCTATCATGAATAGAAGTGAAAAGGCCAGTTTTAGGGATGTTTTCCCCATTTTCGGTGTGGTTGCGATATAGGTAATGAAATTTTTCAAAATATTCTGTTAATTTAACGTTATTTCGGGTCGATTAGTGAAAATTCTATCTTTCTAGCATTTATAAAAAAGAAAAACGTAATTTTGGAGTATGTTTTTCCAATTTTCCGGGGGGTTGCACTTGTTGAAATGATTAGTAGATATAATAAATGATTATTATTTAAATAAATAATAAATAAGTGTTAAAGATATAATTGATCTTTATTAGATTAAATTATGACATATTATATATTTATATGTAAATTATCAAAGTTGTTAACATTCAAAGCAACCGTGATAAAAGAGGAAAGTTATAGTTGTTAAGCAACAGATAAAAATGATAAATAAAATTATAATAATAATTTAATGAAAATGCGATACCGCTACATACTTCCCCCCATCAACTAATAAAGAAAAACGATTAGAAAAAGGTTGTAACATAAAACAACCTTGTTCACTCGGAAAAAACTTTAATAGTTGATGTACATCTTAAAATTAAATACAAAGTAAATTAAGAAAAGATTAACATTGAAAAAAGTATGCAGGTTTTAGCCTGTCAATCGAAATAGAGGTAGGTTTGTTATTGATATCAATAACAAAAAATTTAGGAAATCTCTTGATAACAGAGAAAGGACCTCTATAATTACAAGATAGTGGAGGTTTGACATGATCCTCGCGTATAAAAACTTTTTTTGATGAATCTAAATCTTTAGGTAAAAATACATTTTTGTTGGTGAACTGTCTGGTAAAGAAAAATTTTGCGTTTATCATTCTATTCTTCAACTCTCGAGTAGATTGTTGAACAGAATGATATGTATCAACGTTTTCTGAAAAGAAATCATATGGTAATCGTAGAGGAATCCCATATAAAATTTCTGCAGAAGAAAGGTTAATATCCTCCTTGACCGAGGAACGCAAATTTAGAAGAACCCAAGGTAAAATTTTGTACCAGTTATTATTTTTTTGACAGCAATTTAAAGAAATTTTGAGAGACCGGTTAAACCGTTCAATAATACCGTTGCTGTTAGGGTGATAAGCAGTAGTGGAAATATGCTTAATCCCTAGAGAAGACAAAAAATCTTTCCAAATATGTGATTGAAATTGTTTACCTTGATCAGTAGTGATCCTCGTAGGTAAACCAAAACGCGAGAACGCAAGAAGCAATCAAATTGTTAATAATTTCTTCCGACGTGATAGTTTTGATTGGAATAGCCTCGACCCAACGCGAAAAACGATCAATGATAGTGAAGATATACCGATATCCTTCACTAGGTGGAAGAGGTCCAACAATATCTAAATGTAAAAAAGAAAATTTGATACTTGGTTCTTCAATTGGCATAAAATCACTTTTAGTGTGACGAGTGATTTTATTTAATTGGCAGATCGGACATGATCGAGTCAAATTTTTGATTCGCGAAATAAGATTAGGGTTAAAAAAGAATGTGCGTACTTTTTTCAAGGTTTGTCTAATTGATGGATGACCAAGATTGTGGACAGCTTTCCATACATCTTCTATATCAATGTCAGATACGAAGATTCTGGGAATTTTCAAAGAAGTCTCCACATAAACCTTAAAAAGAGAATTCGGAGGAGTACGTATTTCTAAAGAATATTTTTGATTTTTTAACAAATTAATAAGAAGAGGATCACATTTCTGGTGATCAGAAATCTTCTTAATATCAATCAAATCAATACCTGAAGGTAGTGAAATTGTATTAATTCGAGATAAACAATCAGCCGGAATGTTTTCACTACCTTTAATGTATCTAAGATCAGTTGTATATTGACTGACAAAGTTTAAATGACGTATATCACGATTTAATAAATTTTCATTACGAGAATTAATAACATTTATTAAAGGTTTGTGGTCAGTCTGAATGAAAAAATTTCGATTTGAAATGAAATGACGAAACTTTTTTATGCCAAAAACGATAGCTAATAATTCTCTTGAAAATGTACTATATCGTCTTTCAGTGTCTGTCAGTTTTCTTGATGTGAAAGCGAGTGGCTTCCAGACGTTATGAATTTTTTGTTGCAAAACTGCACCAATGCCAGTACCGGAGGAATCAGTGAGAATGCAAGTTTCAGCGTTCGAAAAAGGATGTGCTAATTTAACAACATCAATTAATTTTTGTTTAGGTAAATTAAAAGCTGAAATTGCACGTTCATCAAGAATAACTGACTTCGTTGAAGTTTTACCGTGTTCAACAAGTTTATTCAATGGAGCTAAAATGTCACCACAATTCCGAATAAAGCGATTATAAAAATTAATCATCCCAAGAAAATTTCGAAGTGATTTTTGATCGTTCGGAATAGGAAAATTTGAAATAGATTCAACTTTGGAAGGAATAGGGGTGATTCCTTCAGAATCTACGTGATGTCCTAAAAAATCTAATTTTGTTACACCAAAAATAGATTTCGAAGAATTTATTAAAATTCCAGCTTCATTGAGAATGTTGAAAACAGTTTTGAGATCTTGAGTGTGTTTTTCTTCGTTTTCACTCGCGATTAATAGATCATCAAGATAAGTAAAAACAAACTCTACATTTCTGAATAAATCTGCCATAAATCTAGAAAAGGTTTGAGCTGCATTGCGTAAACCAAAAGGCATTCTCAAAAATTCAAATAGACCAAAAGGAGTGATAATGGCAGTTTTCGCGACATCATAATCGTGTACGGGAATTTGATAATAAGCTCTTTTTAAATCAACTTTAGAAAAGATCTTTTTATCATTTAATTTCACATTGAAATCATATAAATGAGGAATTGGATATCTGTCAGGTACCGTGATCGAATTCAGTCGACGATAATCACCACATGCACGAAAAGAACCGTCCGATTTCTTTTTCATGAGAAGAGGTGATGACCATTCAGAATCCGAAGGTCTACAAATACCCAAATCTACAAGTTCCTGAAAATGTTTTTTAGCAGCTGACAACTCTTCAGGACATAGCCTGCGATATTTAGAAAATATCGGATAAGAGTTTGTCACAATGCGATGTCGAGTATTATGTTTAGCATTAAGATTGAATTTTTCTGATTTGGTTAAATTTGGAAAAGAATTTAAGATTTCCGTAAATTGATTTTGAAGTGAGATCACTTCAACGCATGAATTAATAGGTTTTAATAATGTTTGATTTTTAAAATCGATATTCAAATTGAATTTCTTTAGAAAATCTAAACCTAGAATGCCATGAATTACATCGCCAACAATGAATTCATGACGAAAAACCAAATCATTTCCAAAATTGAGAAAAATTTCAGAAGTACCAAAAGTATTAATTTTAGTATTGTTTGCTGCAATAATTGAAAAAGGTAAATTTGTAAATTTACATGATTTACAATACGACTTTGGAATCACAGATAGTGAACTTCCAGTGTCAACTAAATATCGAGTACCTTCATGTAAGAGATCGTACATGAAGATTAAGTTGTACGATGATGATGTTGTGTTATTGAATTGGGTTTTTTTATTGACAGAGCTACTGACCAACTCAACAGGAACTCTTAGAATTTTTTTGAAGTTTTATTTGAATTTATATATCGAGTATTTAATTTACAAAAAGAACAAGGAAAAACACACTTACGTGCTTTGGTACCATATTTATTATCATACCAACACACAGACTTCACCTGAACTTTGTGTAAATTGGTTTTTGGAGTATATTGGATCTTTGAAGGTGACTTTTTGAAATTTTCCAGTTCAGTGACTTTATTTTTAAGAATATTTAATTCTTTATTTAACATAAAATTATCTGTTTTATGAATTTCTGAAATAGGAAAAGAACTGATATTAGATATAGAATTTAATTTATAAATATCATTAGCGAAATTAACAATAGTTTTCAGATCAACATTATTGTCTACGGTGACAAGTTGAATTTGAATTTGTGTGTCTAATTTACCAATGAATAATTCACGAATGAAATGTGAATCAAGATTTAGACCACTTGATAGGGATATCATTGTATTATATAATAATTGAGGAGTATCGAAATCTTTTTGAGATAAATTTAATAATTTATTTATACGATCTTTACGAGAAAGTCCAAAAGTTTCCTTTAGAATATTTTTGAGTGCATCAAACTTATTTTCTTGTGGTGGATTTACAATAATATCTCTAACATGAGAAGTGTAATCCTCAGGTATAGCTAAAGAAGCTAGCGTGAATTTAGTTTCATCATCAATAATATTTTGAATAATGAAGAAACGAGAAACTTGAATTATCCATAATTCAATGTCTGTTACATTAAATTGTGGAAGTTTCGGTAAATTTGGAAGATGTATTGTAGGTGCATCTAAATTCAGTAACTCATTTCGATTTCTAGGCATATTAAAAATGAAATGTCAAAAAAAATAATAAAAATATTTTTTTAGAAATCGAAATAGTTATAAGCGTAAAGCAAAAATAAATATTTTAACAGAAATGAAAGACTTATCTGTTAAATTTGGTGGGTGGTATGTTATATTTTGTAAGAATTACAATATTAAATTCGTCCAATCCAATTATCCAATAGTCATGTGTTGGAAGATTTTGGAAATTTTTTTCTTTAATAATATGTTAATTTACCACCATTTTATTTTATTTCTCGCTTTTTAGTGACTTTGAAGTTCTATAACTGATTTTATTTGTCTACATATGGGTAACTAATTTTTAGTGCATTTTTTTATAACACATTTTTTTAACCGTTTTTTTTTAATTTTTAATGCATTTTTTCATAACAGATTTTTAATTTTTTTTACAAGCATTTTGTTTTTTTTTTTTGTAAAAAAATTTTTTTTTTAGGGTCGGTTTTTTTGTGTAAAAATTTTTTTTGAAGTCGGTTTTTAAAAAACTTTCCTTATTTTCCCATTATAAATGAGTATATCCTTTCAAAAAAAATAAAAAATTTCGCAGAAATCGGTTATCACATATAAAATGAGGGTTTTCCTCGATTTTCATGGGATCCCTTCATCAGAATGCGATTTGGTGACAATGGGACCAATCGGAAATCGAACTGTTTAAAAGAAACAAAAAAAATTCAAAATCGGTTAATAAATGACGGAGTTCTGAAGTAACAAACATTTAAAAAAAAATAAATAAATAAAAAATACTGACGAATTGAGAACCATCCTCCTTTTTGAAGTCGGGTTAAGAAATGTCATACTTCATTCACTGACATGAAAGAAAAATATCTAGATACACCAAAAATGAGTGTATATCTTGTCAAAGATTTTTTTCTTTGAGAAACTTAACGTCGCTTTCAACAATACGAAAACCTTTAGAAAATGATTCTTGGAAAATATTACAACAGTTTATTTCTGATAAAAAGATCAAGTTGAGTAATTTCATTTGTTTTACATGCTTATTGAACTTTCGATTGAATACGCTTCCCGCAAAATGTATTCGTAATAAACTTTATAATGTAGACGTTCCAGATGAAAAAAAAAAATTAAATGAGTATGAGAAAATCATAATTCAACGAGCGAAAGCCTTTTTCAAGTAGTTGCATCCATGAAACGTATACCTAGTAAATACACTATTATTCACTAGTGAAATCCACAACATTTCATCGACCACTACCTCTAAAAAATACCAAGACCTAAGAGTCCTTAAATAAAGACCATGAATTATATATTTTTGAGGACCTCCATTAAAAAGTAAAATAATATGGCAGGATCTTGTAAATTTAAAAAATATTTATAATGCCCTAAAGTTTTTCAAATATAATAAAGTACATTATTCTGGTATAGTTTTGCCTGAAAACTATCGACAACTACAACATCATATAGATTCAGATGTACAATTTGAAATTTAAACCACCGTTTTAGATCAAGCGAACAAAAATACGAATGGTACGTTATTAAGAGAAATAACTGAAGAAAATCAACACGAGTACGAGTAGTAAACAATATACCCTCTTCATGAAAGATGACAAAATAAATCAGCGGCATCTGTATATCAAATGTTGAAAGTGAATACCCCACAGAGAGATCTTACAGCGGTAAAAGTAAAATACATCATGGGGAACGAAACTTCCAAAGGCTGCATGTAAACAGGCGAGCAACGAGTGGTCAAATGATAAACACCGTGATCTCTGGGAAAAAGTACTGCGGCAGGAGAAAATACTGCTTCAGAGTGAAACTAATAGGCTGTCTCTCGGTGCACTGAAGCTGAACAGGATGCAGCTGCGGAAGGTTACCGGATTCATTACCGGGCATTATCCCCTGCGGAACATCTGCACACAATGGGACTCCATAACGGGTCCATTGTATGCAGATTGTGTGGCGAGGAGGAGAAAACGTCCAGTCACATTATCTTTGACTGTGAACCTCTGGGTTACAGCAGATACAGGATACTCGCATCTCACGATACTCGTGAGATGCACCCTGGATATTTGAACCTTCAGGAAGTCCTGATAAGCAAGCTCCTGGCTTTTTCCAACATATAGGAGAAGCGAATCTCGTCGGACTGAAGTAGAAGTGGGAGAACAATGGACCATAAGGTCGCAGTACAATACTTTGTAAACCCCAAGGTGTATCTATCTATCTATCTACTCAGTGCATTACTCACTACACTAAAAAACTTTGGGAATCTAATATATGTGTGAAATTTTGTTTGGAACTAGTGGGTGGACAGAATATCAAAGATATTAATTTAAAACACAAAAATTATGATATTCAATAGTATAGTTTCGTATAATATCTTTGGCACTCTTTTTAAAAACTTCAGATATATTATGATTTGTATCAGTTTGTTGTTAACAATTTTCTTTGTTTCGACCATTGGGTTTTTTAGAATAGAGACATGAAAATAACATAAGTTGAGAAATCAATATCCCCAAAACCTTAGAAGAAATATACTGAAATATAAATAGTAGAAGATTAATAATAAAAGAATTAAGAAACAATAAGTAATTTAATTTAATGAATAAATGAATACTTCATCATTTTATTTTTGAATGAATTGTGTTTATGAAAGATAATAAGATAATAAGTCGCTGTATTTGAGATATCATAAAATTCTGTTAATTTAATATTACATAACTTAAAGTTTTGTATGTAAACAAATAAAGTTTTATTCTAGCAAGTTGAAAACATTTAATTTGATTCGATGAAAATGAATAAATTATAATAGAAAGTGATGATAATACTCGTATATACAATAGTCAATAGTAGTTATATACAAAAATATGTAATAATTTTTTAAAATAAACATACATACATACATACATACATACATACATATATATATATATATATATATATATATATATATATATATATATATATATATATATATATATATATATATATATATATATATATATATATATATATATATATATATATATATATATATATATATATATTTGGGAGTGGTGAGGAAAAGTTTTAAGTTTTTCTAATTACCTTCTTAATTTGTAGCTATTAAGCGTCGAATGCAAAAAACCACATCTTTCTGACATGTATAGAAGAAAAAGGGTAGCTTCGGGGGTGCTTTAAAGTTTTTTTTTTGGAGGAAGCGATGAAAGTTTTTAAGTTTTTTGAATAACCTTCTTAATTTGTAGCTGTTTAGCGTCGAATATAACAAACTGCATCTTCCTAGCATGTATACAAGAAAAGGGGTAGTTTTAGGGGTGTGTTTCCCATTTGCGAAGGGTAACGATGGAAAAATTTACGGTTTTAAAATAATCCTATAATTTTAAACCCGATCCAGGTCGAATGAAAAAAACCTGATCTTTCTAACATGAATAGAAGTGAAAAAGGCAGTTTAAGGGGTGTTTTTTCGGAGGTTTCCGATGTAGGTTAAGAAATTTTTCAAAGTAATCTGTTAACTTGACTTTAAAAAGAAAATCCCATCTCTCTAACAAGAACTGACATGAAATGGCAATTTTACGGTTGTTTTCCATATTTTCAGGAGGGGGGGGGGGTTGCGATGCAGGAAATGAAATTTTTTAAAGTATTCTGTTAACTTTACTTTATTTCGGGTCGATTGATGAAAATTCAGCATATATAGAACTGAAAAACGTAATTTTGGGGGGGTGTTTTTTCGATTTTTCGGGAGGTTGCAATAAAAAAAATTAAGTTTTCCGAAATAACTTCCTAATTTGTAGCTATTAAGCGTCGATTGCAAAAAACTGCATCTTGTTGCATGTATAGAACAAAAAGGTTGGTTTTGGGGGTGTTTTTACCAAGTTCGAAGGGTTGTGATGGAAAAAATTTTCTTCCTTCAAATAATTCTGTTATTTTGAAACTGTTCCACGTCGAATGGAAAAAAACCGATCTTTCTATCATGAATAGAAGTGAAAAGGTCAGTTTTAGGGATGTTTTCCCCATTTTCGGTGTGGTTGCGATATAGGTAATGAAATTTTTCAAAATATTCTGTTAATTTAACGTTATTTCGGGTCGATTAGTGAAAATTCTATCTTTCTAGCATTTATAAAAAAGAAAAACGTAATTTTGGAGTATGTTTTTCCAATTTTCCGGGGGGTTGCACTTGTTGAAATGATTAGTAGATATAATAAATGATTATTATTTAAATAAATAATAAATAAGTGTTAAAGATATAATTGATCTTTATTAGATTAAATTATGACATATTATATATTTATATGTAAATTATCAAAGTTGTTAACATTCAAAGCAACCGTGATAAAAGAGGAAAGTTATAGTTGTTAAGCAACAGATAAAAATGATAAATAAAATTATAATAATAATTTAATGAAAATGCGATACCGCTACATACTTCCCCCCATCAACTAATAAAGAAAAACGATTAGAAAAAGGTTGTAACATAAAACAACCTTGTTCACTCGGAAAAAACTTTAATAGTTGATGTACATCTTAAAATTAAATACAAAGTAAATTAAGAAAAGATTAACATTGAAAAAAGTATGCAGGTTTTAGCCTGTCAATCGAAATAGAGGTAGGTTTGTTATTGATATCAATAACAAAAAATTTAGGAAATCTCTTGATAACAGAGAAAGGACCTCTATAATTACAAGATAGTGGAGGTTTGACATGATCCTCGCGTATAAAAACTTTTTTTGATGAATCTAAATCTTTAGGTAAAAATACATTTTTGTTGGTGAACTGTCTGGTAAAGAAAAATTTTGCGTTTATCATTCTATTCTTCAACTCTCGAGTAGATTGTTGAACAGAATGATATGTATCAACGTTTTCTGAAAAGAAATCATATGGTAATCGTAGAGGAATCCCATATAAAATTTCTGCAGAAGAAAGGTTAATATCCTCCTTGACCGAGGAACGCAAATTTAGAAGAACCCAAGGTAAAATTTTGTACCAGTTATTATTTTTTTGACAGCAATTTAAAGAAATTTTGAGAGACCGGTTAAACCGTTCAATAATACCGTTGCTGTTAGGGTGATAAGCAGTAGTGGAAATATGCTTAATCCCTAGAGAAGACAAAAAATCTTTCCAAATATGTGATTGAAATTGTTTACCTTGATCAGTAGTGATCCTCGTAGGTAAACCAAAACGCGAGAACCAAGAAGCAATCAAATTGTTAATAATTTCTTCCGACGTGATAGTTTTGATTGGAATAGCCTCGACCCAACGCGAAAAACGATCAATGATAGTGAAGATATACCGATATCCTTCACTAGGTGGAAGAGGTCCAACAATATCTAAATGTAAAAAAGAAAATTTGATACTTGGTTCTTCAATTGGCATAAAATCACTTTTAGTGTGACGAGTGATTTTATTTAATTGGCAGATCGGACATGATCGAGTCAAATTTTTGATTCGCGAAATAAGATTAGGGTTAAAAAAGAATGTGCGTACTTTTTTCAAGGTTTGTCTAATTGATGGATGACCAAGATTGTGGACAGCTTTCCATACATCTTCTATATCAATGTCAGATACGAAGATTCTGGGAATTTTCAAAGAAGTCTCCACATAAACCTTAAAAAGAGAATTCGGAGGAGTACGTATTTCTAAAGAATATTTTTGATTTTTTAACAAATTAATAAGAAGAGGATCACATTTCTGGTGATCAGAAATCTTCTTAATATCAATCAAATCAATACCTGAAGGTAGTGAAATTGTATTAATTCGAGATAAACAATCAGCCGGAATGTTTTCACTACCTTTAATGTATCTAAGATCAGTTGTATATTGACTGACAAAGTTTAAATGACGTATATCACGATTTAATAAATTTTCATTACGAGAATTAATAACATTTATTAAAGGTTTGTGGTCAGTCTGAATGAAAAAATTTCGATTTGAAATGAAATGACGAAACTTTTTTATGCCAAAAACGATAGCTAATAATTCTCTTGAAAATGTACTATATCGTCTTTCAGTGTCTGTCAGTTTTCTTGATGTGAAAGCGAGTGGCTTCCAGACGTTATGAATTTTTTGTTGCAAAACTGCACCAATGCCAGTACCGGAGGAATCAGTGAGAATGCAAGTTTCAGCGTTCGAAAAAGGATGTGCTAATTTAACAACATCAATTAATTTTTGTTTAGGTAAATTAAAAGCTGAAATTGCACGTTCATCAAGAATAACTGACTTCGTTGAAGTTTTACCGTGTTCAACAAGTTTATTCAATGGAGCTAAAATGTCACCACAATTCCGAATAAAGCGATTATAA
The DNA here is from genome assembly GCA_963920215.1 of Nineta flava. Lineage (NCBI taxonomy): Eukaryota > Metazoa > Arthropoda > Insecta > Neuroptera > Chrysopidae > Nineta > Nineta flava. The sequence continues at coordinate 5,989,369 of OY986045.1, forward strand.
AAATGAATCATCCCAAGAAAATTTCGAAGTGATTTTTGATCGTTCGGAATAGGAAAATTTGAAATAGATTCAACTTTGGAAGGAATAGGGGTGATTCCTTCAGAATCTACGTGATGTCCTAAAAAATCTAATTTTGTTACACCAAAAATAGATTTCGAAGAATTTATTAAAATTCCAGCTTCATTGAGAATGTTGAAAACAGTTTTGAGATCTTGAGTGTGTTTTTCTTCGTTTTCACTCGCGATTAATAGATCATCAAGATAAGTAAAAACAAACTCTACATTTCTGAATAAATCTGCCATAAATCTAGAAAAGGTTTGAGCTGCATTGCGTAAACCAAAAGGCATTCTCAAAAATTCAAATAGACCAAAAGGAGTGATAATGGCAGTTTTCGCGACATCATAATCGTGTACGGGAATTTGATAATAAGCTCTTTTTAAATCAACTTTAGAAAAGATCTTTTTATCATTTAATTTCACATTGAAATCATATAAATGAGGAATTGGATATCTGTCAGGTACCGTGATCGAATTCAGTCGACGATAATCACCACATGCACGAAAAGAACCGTCCGATTTCTTTTTCATGAGAAGAGGTGATGACCATTCAGAATCCGAAGGTCTACAAATACCCAAATCTACAAGTTCCTGAAAATGTTTTTTAGCAGCTGACAACTCTTCAGGACATAGCCTGCGATATTTAGAAAATATCGGATAAGAGTTTGTCACAATGCGATGTCGAGTATTATGTTTAGCATTAAGATTGAATTTTTCTGATTTGGTTAAATTTGGAAAAGAATTTAAGATTTCCGTAAATTGATTTTGAAGTGAGATCACTTCAACGCATGAATTAATAGGTTTTAATAATGTTTGATTTTTAAAATCGATATTCAAATTGAATTTCTTTAGAAAATCTAAACCTAGAATGCCATGAATTACATCGCCAACAATGAATTCATGACGAAAAACCAAATCATTTCCAAAATTGAGAAAAATTTCAGAAGTACCAAAAGTATTAATTTTAGTATTGTTTGCTGCAATAATTGAAAAAGGTAAATTTGTAAATTTACATGATTTACAATACGACTTTGGAATCACAGATAGTGAACTTCCAGTGTCAACTAAATATCGAGTACCTTCATGTAAGAGATCGTACATGAAGATTAAGTTGTACGATGATGATGTTGTGTTATTGAATTGGGTTTTTTTATTGACAGAGCTACTGACCAACTCAACAGGAACTCTTAGAATTTTTTTGAAGTTTTATTTGAATTTATATATCGAGTATTTAATTTACTAAAAGAACAAGGAAAAACACACTTACGTGCTTTGGTACCATATTTATTATCATACCAACACACAGACTTCACCTGAACTTTGTGTAAATTGGTTTTTGGAGTATATTGGATCTTTGAAGGTGACTTTTTGAAATTTTCCAGTTCAGTGACTTTATTTTTAAGAATATTTAATTCTTTATTTAACATAAAATTATCTGTTTTATGAATTTCTGAAATAGGAAAAGAACTGATATTAGATATAGAATTTAATTTATAAATATCATTAGCGAAATTAACAATAGTTTTCAGATCAACATTATTGTCTACGGTGACAAGTTGAATTTGAATTTGTGTGTCTAATTTACCAATGAATAATTCACGAATGAAATGTGAATCAAGATTTAGACCACTTGATAGGGATATCATTGTATTATATAATAATTGAGGAGTATCGAAATCTTTTTGAGATAAATTTAATAATTTATTTATACGATCTTTACGAGAAAGTCCAAAAGTTTCCTTTAGAATATTTTTGAGTGCATCAAACTTATTTTCTTGTGGTGGATTTACAATAATATCTCTAACATGAGAAGTGTAATCCTCAGGTATAGCTAAAGAAGCTAGCGTGAATTTAGTTTCATCATCAATAATATTTTGAATAATGAAGAAACGAGAAACTTGAATTATCCATAATTCAATGTCTGTTACATTAAATTGTGGAAGTTTCGGTAAATTTGGAAGATGTATTGTAGGTGCATCTAAATTCAGTAACTCATTTCGATTTCTAGGCATATTAAAAATGAAATGTCAAAAAAAATAATAAAAATATTTTTTTAGAAATCGAAATAGTTATAAGCGTAAAGCAAAAATAAATATTTTAACAGAAATGAAAGACTTATCTGTTAAATTTGGTGGGTGGTATGTTATATTTTGTAAGAATTACAATATTAAATTCGTCCAATCCAATTATCCAATAGTCATGTGTTGGAAGATTTTGGAAATTTTTTTCTTTAATAATATGTTAATTTACCACCCTCTTCGCTTACTTTTTCCCGGGGGCGCCAAATTGTTGAAGTGAATTGATTGATATGATAAATAATTATTATTTAAATAAATAATAAATAAGTGTTAAAGATATAATTGATCTTTATTAGATTAAATTATGACATATTATATATTTATATGTAAATTATCAAAGTTGTTAACATTCAAAGCAACCGTGATAAAAGAGGAAAGTTATAGTTGTTAAGCAACAGATAAAAATGATAAATAAAATTATAATAATAATTTAATGAAAATGCGATACCGCTACACACTTACACAATTGATGTTAATAAATAATAATTGATCAATGCAAAATATAATCAAAAAGTTAAAATGAGAATATAAATTAATGTTTATTACAAAATTACAAAAAAAAATCTGTACACAATGGTCACCCATCCAATTACTGATTTTAACTAACGTTGCTTAACTTTTAGATGCTATATGCCAACTGCCAAGCCAATACAACAAGCCAATTCACTACTATAGGTTAAAGAAATTTTTAGTCATAATATAGTTCATTGTGTTTTCTACATGGGTGTTCAGTTTTAAATGGTCTAATACAATCAATATTAAAATACCTAAGTGTCATCCAATCAGATAGAACTCTATAAAAATATCAACGAATAAGATAAATATATGCGTTCTAATGCTAATTTTATTAAAACGAAAATTGTAAAAATTTCCTTTTTTCCTATACAAATTTCCAGTTTTCGCAATTTTCCCGTCGGTTTGGGTACTACAGTTACCTACATGCCGAATATCAACTTTACAGCATATCTGGAAGTATCGTAGAATATTGATCTATTAGTTACCAAGAATTGTAGGCGTTCCCGCGAATTTTGCGTTTTTGAAGTGAAATAACTTTTTAACGGTTAATTCGTTAACGTTGATTGAAAAAACCGTTTCTTATAATTCCGTAAAGTATCTATATTCGAAATATCAACACTGTAGCTCTTTTCGTTCAAAAAATATAGCACCTAAAAAACGACGCTAAATTAAGGTGTAGTAATAGCACTGTAGTGAAAAGTCCGAATGTCTCCCTTAAATCTCGGCCTTACGCACTACCGTGCTCTATATATATATATATATATATACATTAAATACAAGTCAATTTTAAACATAAGATACAATTTTGCAGGTTTGTGTTGGCAAAAAAAACAACAAAGAAAATGAGAAAAGAAAGAAAGAGAGAAAAACAACTTTAACAAAAAAATCGAAATAACCAAGCATTCTTAATCCTCGAAAATATTTCACTGAACAAACATGATCACGGTGAGAGATGTCTATAATAGACGGGTTCTAATCTGCAGTATATACCTCGTATAGTTCGTTACATGGAGAATACTATCTTGATCACGAACCTCTAAAATACTCGAATCAATATTTAAATTTCTTGGCTTAAGTCTGAGTACTCCAGCCCCGAGCAATCTTCCAGCAAGTGCTGTATCGTTTCTTTCTCATTACACATCACACACATCCTTTCACCATTGAGTTACTAGCTGACCCGACAGACGTCCTGTCTTAACTATGGATATTGAATTCGAATTGGTATAATTAATAAAAAATAATAATTATTCCAAAAACATATTGTCTATTATTCTAATGCTTTATGATACACAACATTCTAGCGACTTCATCAATTGTTGGCGCATTAAAACGTCTTTCATGTTGTCCTGCAGGCGTCTTATCGGCTTTGATGACATGCGGTCATGAATAATGCAACCAATTCGTTGTGCTGATGGAAATACATGTGCACAACGCTGATCGACTTGTATTGCTGAGTCGCCCATAAAATAAATTTGCAAAAATTTGTAGTCACTATCCCTCGTTCGTAATAAGGAACCTGTTAGATGATATATTTGACCCTGAATCTGCAAAGGTAAACAGATATTAAATAGATATAATATAGGATATTGTATAGCAAATTATTTGTACCACCATGTGGCTATCCCATATTGCTCTCAAAATACTTTCTCAGCACTCCCATCCCCATCAACTTTTTTAAACACACTCACTCCTTTCTACTTTTGGCAATTCACCGAGCTGAAAATGTACTTTAAGCCATTTTAATTGATACACCATTTCAATTGAAAGCTGCCAACGTATTTTGTATCAGGCACGTGGTGGTAAAAGTTTATTGTTTTTCAATATACTTATCTTGAAACTTGGCTTAAATTCTTCTCGAATAACTTTTATTGCGCCAAATAACATCATTTGAAACCAATTATTTTATTGCTCGATATGAGTTAAAAAAATTTTTAGAATCTGGCCCATTTCCCGAAACTAATAAATGTAGTGGCTCTTCTGGCGGTACCAATCGCGTCAATTGAACTTGAACGCTCGCGCAACACAATCCAGGGGTTTCATTTTTAAACTTAAATGGCTTTCAATAGTGACACACAGCGTTCATTGGTTCAATAGCAACCATTTGCTGTGAACTGTAATCGATTTCCACATTATAATTAAATGCAGCTCGATAGGGGTTAAACGCAACATGTCTATGTTGTTGATTTCGATTCCGTTCAACTTCATTCCGCGATTCGCGTTGCTCGTCACTTTGGCTTGCTCTTGCTTATTTTTCACATCTAGCTTTTCGAGTTCTGCGACTTAAGTTTGTACGTCTAATTGCTGGCATTTTTAAAAAGAAAAATTCATTTAAAAAAAAAATTTTTCGATACGCGTTTTCAACTGCGCATACCGTTTTCAACTGCGTTAAATGGTGAGCTATTCGTGCAGATCATACTTTGCGACTGGGACGGACCATTAGACCGGATAACCTGGTACATGCAATGTTGGAAAGTGAGGAGAATTGGAAGTTGGCACGAATAGCTCGCCACTTAACGCAGTTGAAAATGGTATGGTCCGTCATTTCTTCAGTCTTACATGCTGTACAAAAGCTCTGCTGATTCTATATATATATATATATATATATATATATATATATATATATATATATATATATATTGTGGAGACCACGAAACTTCTGGATATCGAGGACAACGTGACAGGATGGCACGGAAGCATTTTATTAGGAAAAAAAATAATATGTAAAATGAAATCAAATTAGCAGTTTTTTAGTAACAGTTACAGAATATACAATATTATTTCGAATCAGCATTATTATTGTCAATACTTTGCAATATATTTTATTATTAATTTTTTTTTCTGTAAATCAAAAGCATTATAGGGACTACAGACGTGCAACCTGTACAGGAACATTTTAAGGACAAATGAATGTTCGATAGTAGGTTGCGTGTCTGTATGGCTGTTGCCGAACATAATTAAATGTCCTTGATCTGGTTTCTTAAAAATCAAAATTATTTGATATTTTGTGGGAGGAGTTTAATGTTGCTGTACAAGTTGCTCGTGTGTAGCAATATTTGCAACATATTATCTAAAATTTTATGTTTTCCTAATATTTGTTTGTGTTTTATGACATAGATTGATTTACTTTATATACTTTATTATTTTTATACTTTATTTTTTGTATTCATTATAATATATTTTTGTAAACAATTTTTACCTGCCGTGCGTAATTACAATAAATGTTTGTAAAATTGTATTTTTTAAGATAACTAACTTTCGCTAATAATTCATCATAAGTTTTAACATCCATTCTTAGAAATGTTTTAAAATCTATAGGTGAACTAATGCGTAATTCTTTCATTAAATTAGAATGCGTAAATTGATTTCGGTTCAGATACCAGTTCCTTGACGAAATTTTCCTCTTTTTTTTCTCTGTATAATCTTATCTTCACATAAATCATGAGTAATTCGGAATAACAATAGTCTACTCATTTTAAAGTTTAAATTTAAATACTTAATTAAAAAGTCTAGAAAAACAAAAAACAATTAAAATTACTTATTAAAAATTTTGTTTTGAGTTTATGCTGTTTAAAAATCGTCCACAACAATGAACAAAAAATGTCACACAAACTTGAAAAAACTGTATGTAGAGATACATACAAATAAAATAGTAGATAAATAAATTACAAATTAAATGAGATAGATAGAGACAAGATGATAAGTGATTGAATTTTTAAGATAGAGTAATAAAGTAATAAAGTAATGTTCCCAATTTTGGTTGCACGTCTGTAGGCAAAATATTTTTTTGTAGGTTCAATGTTGCTGCACAATGTTCCGCGTTTGTAGCCTACTTTAGTTATTGAAATATGCAATCCTGCGATTTTTCTTCCAATTTTAAGTGATATGTTTTTAAATGCTTATTTACACGCCCTGTGATACTTTGTATTCATTACAATTTCTCCATTTTTTGCGTATGGTACTACAAGCGTAAGAAAATTAACATTTCCAAAACTATCAAATATTTTCGCATTTTTAAATAGCAAGAAATGGATGAATCTATCTCAGCGCGGGTATTCAGAACTCCTGTGCACATCATTTTTCCAGGGTGCCTCGAATGTTTTACTGTTGGATGATTTTCTGGACGCAAGCACTGTGATTTACTCCATTTGATTTCTGACCTGCAAAGACTCCATTGTCAAGGACACGGTCCCTTGGTCCTTTCTTCTTCGTATTGGGGTAGATCCTCCCATGGAAATTTGTGGCTAACTGGAAGATCAACTTGGACGTTACGTCGGCGGCATGACTGTCTTGTGGATACGAGCCAAAATTGAGGCCCGTCGCCTTCAACAATAAATTGGGATCAGGTTTCATTGGAATGTCGAAAAAAGTGAGTTGCCGATTATCATTAACAGGCTTGGGCAATCGCCGGGGAGTATGATTGTTACGAATACAGTATGACATATGGTCGTTTCAACTCTTTTTTAAGGTATAAAAGCATGTTATTTTGCTTGACTGTTAGGAAAATTAGATCAGAGAAAAGTGTACTCATGTACTAACTCGAGAAAAGCGAGCATCTACTTTCTGTGGAATAATAGGCAGGTCGGTAAAGTTTCCTCATTATATGGAGTGCCAATGTTTAGGCGATGTTTCAGAGACTTTACTATACAGAGACTTTACTATATTCTCCATTCAGCAGCGTTGTAACGTCGTCATAATGGCCTGTAAGGTTATAAAGATCATCGAAATAAAAAAATATAGTCCACAAACTACTGAGCTATCCTCGAAGGGCTATAAGCTAAATTCGGATTCATTTTTCGATGGCTGTTTCGGAGCTTGGAGCAGAATAACTAGCTTGTGAGATCTCTAGTTATAACCTCAAATGACATTTCCATCAATCACTCGTCAGTAAAGCCATGAGCAACCCCATTGACCCAGCACACATGTATCTGATGACCTTAACATCTGTGCCACCCACCCCATTCTTACTTTTTTATGTGTTGTGAACAAAGGTGAACAAAATATTAGCTGTGATAATGACACAATTTTTTTAAACTGTTTGTATTACTGTTTTTAAACATTTTTTTAAAATGTGAAGTATTTATGCATATATTTTCTTATATCTTTAACATTTTTTATGTAATATTTTTATTTTTAACACATGATACGATCATTTTCTTGTAAATTAGCTTGTATTTACTTTTGTAATTTATTTTTATTGTAAAAATAAAAGCTTTATCCCAGTTAGAATTCGGGGCAATGCAATAACGGAACATCAGAAAACCGAACATTGTATTGTCATGAGTGACTTAATAATTTGGTGAAGTAGAATGGTCGAAAACCAAAACAGGAAACATTAGTGAATAATATTGATAAAAGAAAATGAGTTTTATGAAGTGAAAGATGAAGTTATTATCTAGTCACGAATTTTCATTCAAAAAGTATGAAACCTTCAAACTTGAAGACACTCGATAAGAATGAATTTTTTGGAAATAAAAACCTAGGGGGTGAAAGTGGGTATTGTGGTTTCTTTTTTGTACAGGCATGAATATTGATATCTAGGCTATATTTATATATGGTAATGAATGGGGTGGTTATAATTGAATAAACTGTCGGTGTTTGGACAAGAACGAAGAGAACTAGAACTAGAACTGTAGTACTGGCTTGTGATGGCTTTCTGCAGTTTGCTTTCACAAACTCTACACGCATATGGGCATAGTTCCTATCCTAGTAGGGTACAATAGCACAGCCTATCAATTCTTAGTCCACATATATATATTGAAGTTACTTATTTCAATAAAATAATAATTTGATGATTATTATATTATTTAGTACAGGTTCGTATCCATAACTCCTCCACCATCAGTTCGAACAATAGGCGAAGTATTTGACAATTGGACATGCTTAGATGACGGGCCAATAAAACTTGATTGCTGGTTCAGTTGTATTCGTAAAGTGTACAGACGGTTCTTCTAGCTTAGATTTTCGGTTTTAGTAGAATTTTACTGATTTGATTGTGACGTAGAAAACAATGGTGCAGCAAACAACAAATGTTAAGACTCAAAGACAGTAATTTTTAATTTCGTTGTGAGTATGTAGTAGTTGGATTTCTTGTCTGTTTTTAAAGTGAAAGTTTTCCAGTTGTTTTATCGTCGGTTTTAGAATAATATTTGTAGATTTATTTCATTAAATACTGCGCCTATGATGTAAACTTCGTCCCAATAAACGTTCGGTTTACTGTTATAACGGATGTGATTGATTTCCAGTTGGCAATTTTCGTAATAGATTAATATTGTTCCTTTGATTTCTTGATGACGTTTACCGCATGTACTAGTAACATTCATTGCTGGAGGGTTTATAAGTAACATATAGTTTGGTTCAAGTTGACTAATTTCCAGGAATTCTTGACTTTCTATTAGAGAGAATTCAGCTGGAATGATAAAACCAAACCTAGCCACGAATGATATTTGCAATGCATTTTGATTCGTTGATTTCTGTTCTATAGACTCCTGTTCTATAGGATATTATAATTAATCTGGTAAATATATTGAATGTCTTCCTCTTCTGTTTTGATTTCATTAAGAAATTTCGATTGATACAAGTTCATATATTAGATTATCAAATAAAAAGTTCATATATTAGAGAACTCTAGGTTTTCGAAATATTAATTTAAAATTCGCCCCAATACCTAGATCAGTTTTTGTATTATGACAAAAACTTTTTGTTTGGTAATATTGTCATATTGGCTGGTGACTTTTGGTTATGTTATGATTTAGTGAATACTGAATACGATACTATTCTTAGTACTTTTAATTTGATATGATTTAATTATATTATGTTTGCCTACTCGATATTTTTAAAATATATTAATTTGTGACTTCATGTTGCTTTGCCTATAAAAGCCAGAGAAAAAGACAAAATGGGCTCTCTTTAGTTCTTGACTTTTCATGCTGATGGATGGAATTACTGAGCACAAAAAAACTTATATTGTTGCGATACAAAAAACGCATGATTTGAAAAATTACTTTGGCTTCTGTCCGATGGAATTATTATGTTGAAAAATATTGAGATGGGTTTATTTCTATAATATTACATAATATAATTGATAGGAATTTTCTATGTATTATAGCAATAATTGTAAACGAATATGTAAGTATTTTGCGTTAATGTTTCGTTATTACAACTGTGAGTACCTTTTCCTATTTTTATCTATAACATCATGGCAATTGTTTTATATTACGTATATCTAAGAATGGAGCAATTTGAATTTACAAAAATTTTCCACGTTGTTATTTTATGACTAAAAATATCACACATGCGTTTTCTTATTGTGAATATCCAATAGAAATTGTAACATGCATGTTTTTTATTAATTTTTTTTTTTTTGTAACCTCATTTTGCTCATTTCGATTTATAAAATGTGAATCAAATATTTGTAACAACACACAGTTTTTGGTATACTTTTATCGAGGTTTCATGTCCAGTCTAGTTGCTTTAATTTGAAAAATTACAATTAATTAATTGTCCGCATGGTAGAAAATTCTTTGATGTTCCAATGCCATTTCCGTATTTAAATTATTTGTAAAAGCGTACTCATTTTTCCAATGTTATTCATTCAATTATGAAATCGCCATATGTTAAAAAAAATGTTTTTGTTTCTTATAAAAAATTCAAGAATTACAATAAATTTCATTTTCATGATACTTTTAAATATGTTTCCGCTGCATTTATTTAATTTTCATTTCCAAAGGTAAAATTATCTTCCATAAAAACGATACTAAAAATTTGACGTCATTACTACTGAGTGATTCGACAAATTTATACCAGTCATTTGCCACATGGTAAATATTTCACCCAAAACCATATTTAACAATTCTTATATATAAATGAAATTTTATTAAATAAATTGACTTTCAGTAATTTACGTATATAAATATACTATGCACGTGAATTTCTGATTAATTACCAATTTATTTAGTTCATCTTTATTTTTCACTTTCACATAAAGTGAATATCCATTTTTCACTGTCACATACAGTTAATCCATATTTTTCACAGTCACAGTATTATATTATACAGTATTATTACTCTTTGACAATTAGAAATAGATAGAAAATCGAAATCAATAGACAAAATTTTCTATAATTGTTTGTTGATCATTGATGTTGTTAGTAATATTTTGAAACCTGTCCATCATTTTTTGACTGATTTTGATTTGGTCATTGAGTCGTCTATTAACATCGTGTTGGTTTGTTTTGAGTGTGTTAATTTCGTCGTTTAATTGAATTGCGCCATTGTTGTTGTTGCCAGAAATACATTTTATAATTCAACCTAAACCGTTAATTAGTCCTCTTTTCGATCGTTGTTTGGGTAGCAAGGTTTTGTACTTTGTCTAGAAGTTTAACCGTTTCATGATTTTTAGAAGATGGTATTTCGAGTGATGTTCCTATGCGTTCTATATGTTTCTTGAGTTTTTCTAATTCTATTATTGTGAATGAGTTTATCGTGCGTCATTATTAATCTAGCTATTCCTATTTTTATGGAGAGTAACCCGTGGCTATTCTCTAAGTGAGAATAGAGCCGAGAGCCGAAATACCGCCACAGGTGGCGACCGTGACAGGACGCAGAGACGCACCGAAATAAGACACATTCACAATGCAACAACATCAGAACGGCGAAGAAGTTTGGTTTCCGACCCAGTAGAGCCAGTTGCTGTAACCATGGAGAGGATGTTTGCGGCGATGATGTCCAACTTTAATAGCCTGGATTAAAAAATTAGTCGATCGACTTCAAAGATGTGAAGAGAGGATTGCCAACCAACAATGTCGATGAGACCTGCACACAAGTCAAAAGTTTAGAGAGCAACTTAACCACATGGCAACCGAACCACCAATATAACAAAGTCGTGGATGACATAACACGGATTAAGCAACATCAAAAACAACAAATTTGTGACATGCGTATTGATCCTGAAGAAGAGACTACAGTCATTCGCTCCATCGCCTTGAACACGACGGCGCTTACGTCAATCATGCCGGAGTTTATTGGTAGACCAGCTGAAGATCCAGTAGTTTTTTTAAAAGAACGATGGCCTTATTACAACAAACCTACCTTCCTGTAGATTGTTGGGTCGAAATGGTCACTAAAAATCTGACGGGACCAGCAAGAGATTGGGAATTAATGAAACGTGGACTGGGCTTCACCTTCGACGAGTGGAAGTGGCAGTTGGAAATCTTCTTCAACAGTGTGGGAAGAAAATAAAAGCTCGAACTGAAAGGTCAGCCCACAGGACTGAAAACAAAAGTTCGTTAACATGAACAGAAATATTGATGACGTGGTTCCATTATTCTTAAACCAAGATCGGTGAACGAGTTACGCACGACAGTTCGAACACTATACGAAGAGCCAGGATCAATAAGGGAGGAAATTGGGTCTGAAGTAGACATTAACCTCACCAAAACCGCACAACATGGGTGTGAACACGAACAATTACCTGTTGGCTTATCGACAATCGAGACCAAGAACTCACATCACATTGGGCCAATTGTGGAAGTTGATGTGCGTGGTAAAGCTATATTTGCATTGATTGATAGTCAAGCATCACACAATTTCGTAAGCGAAGAATTGGCAAGAAGTATTGGTAAATAGCCCCCTGTCAGCGATAGTACAGAGAGTGATGCCACATGCAACAATATCTTTAAGAGCTGGGAAAAATGTGAATGCATGTGATGATATCCAGAATGAGGTTTAATATCGAAGTAATGGTTGTACCTGGCTTACGGAACCATTTAATACTTGGTCATGAGTTTTTAATGTGTTTTTTAAAATGATGTGAGTACTGATTACCAGAGTGGTATAATGTACTTGGGGTGTGATAAAAGAGTCCGCATTGGTTGGTGAAAACCTGATGAAGCACATAGAGAAATGGCGAATTTAACGAAATATTTAACGAAGCAAATATCCTAAAATTTTAATTACCAAAGTTTTAATTACAAACAAAAATAATAAGATCTAGTTTTGATTTTTTTTTTAATCTTTAAAACAAAGTTTTTTTTTTTTTGAATGAAAACTCAAATATAACTTAATTTTATAAAAAGAGTATTAAATATTTTTGAAAGTACGAATAAAATTTTGTAAATAGATATTTTTGTAAATTGAAATCGGTAAATATATAATGTCTAATATAAACAGCCGTTGGGCCAATGCGTTAAGGCGTCAGACAAGCAGGATATTGTATTGGTTCGTACCCACGTCATACCTATATAATTTCACTAACATATATAATAGAGTGATTGAGCCTACCTGGTTTTAGTAAAAAGATTACTCTTACTGGCTTCCATACTGTTGGGATATATCCTGTAGCTAGACTTAGCCCTAAAAATGTGACCAAGCAGAATTCAAAGAAGCGCTGCTTCATTTTTTAAATGTATTGGGTAGATCCCATCTGAGCCCGGTGCATTAAAAGGGTTGATGAGGTTATTATCCATTCAATCTTTAAGTCGCGGCTCTTTAATCTTTAAACCGAAGCCGGAAAATGAGTCTGGATTAGTGTTTCGATTGTATCCTTCGCGGAACTAGTGTACTCACCATCGGGCATACGTAGTGACCCAATGGTGTCAAAGGGTTTCTTCGCTAGAATACGACGGAGATTAACAACATATTAACAACATCTTGACAGAGTTTCCTCCATGAGTTTGTTTTGTGTTTTTCCAGAGACCTTTTGTATTCAGTAAGGGCTTCATGGAAATTGTCTCAGTTTCCTAACATTTTGGCTCTGTTATAGTGGGCGAACTAGCAAGTTGACTTGCTGATGTCTTTTGTGACCTTCAGGTCTACGACTACTAATCTTTATAATGGTACAATACTTAAATATTAATAATGGAAAAATATAACGATCCTTCTGCTAAAAATACAAACCAATGTGTGGTCTAGACCACAATGCATCTTCCTGTAATTAAATAAATAAAGTCTTAATGTATTTATTTTATTATCATTTTTCATATTAATAATAAAAATTTTATCATTAAGTTCATATTGGTTTGAGAATACAAAAAAATACAGTATGAATCTACGTTTAAAAAAAAGGATTAGATTAATTTAAAAATGATATTTATTACCAGTTTAATAAAAAATCTTAAAAACAATTCATTTAGAATCAATTAATAATTTATTATTGTTATTTAAATTTTTATTGAACTATCCATAAAATAAGTGTATAAAATTTTTTATAATTTCGAACTTTTTTAAAAATATTAAAAAATAAGTCAGATCAAATATTTGTTTAAATACCCTTTGTTATAATTATTGCATGAAAACGTTCTCAAGAGACACTAATATTTTTGCCTGCAAGATAAATTTTATTGAAGTCAACCAAGTGTGTGGCAGGCACGTTTCGACCGGTTAATTTTATCTTACGAGTAGGAATTTTGGAGATAACCTCTAATAATGTTTCCATGAAAAGTTATGTTTGATTTAGATTTCAAGCGACAAAAAAGACGAGCATAAAACAGGTAGTTACAGACTGAAAGAATGAAGATGGAATAAGGTGCCAGCAGACTGTAACGAATTTAAGATAGAGCGGTCTTTAAACTATTGAGAATGTGTCCACAATAAGAATTTGGATTGAGCTAGAATACGTTTGCGGGATTTTTCAATCTTGATATGTTAATGCGTTTCTCCAAACTTCATTTCAACCAGTACATTAGACTGCTTAGAAAAATAAATAAATTTTTTGTACATGACTTGAATTTTCGTCTTAAATTTTATAAAAATATGTTTGTGAATCTTCGTTGATTTATTTGTTGATTCAGTCATTTCAATTTTCTAAACTGATTAAAATAGCTTAAGGTTGAAAATTTGTCATTTAATATTTGCTTTTTATATTAGGCCCAAAATTATTAGGCACTGCAGTCAAGAGCATAAATAACTGTGCATGTAGCCAATATTCCCGCCATTTAATATTGCATCCCATTTCGATCAATTACCTCTACTAGAGTAATACAGCCAATATTAGGCCAGTCAGTGGAGGTTATGTTGCAAAACGTTGTGTAGAAGCTTTAATTTTTTATACTTGTACAGATGCTTTCAAACATGTTAAAAACAAAAATGGTAGCACGGATGATCTCAGAGCCACTTTTAGCAGCCAAAAACCTCGAAATTTTTTTACTTTTCTGTGGTTTTTTGCCTATAACTACTGGACGGTGCATCATAGGGAAAAGTTAAGAGATAAGTAAAAAGCTTTAAACTCTGTCTGAGTCGAATGAGTGCCACAAATAATAATTGGGTCAAGTGATATGGTCAAAAACCACGATGCAAAAACGACAAACTTTGTCAAAAACTAAAATACAGTACTATATTTAAGTCTGCAGCTTGGAAATGAGTAGTCTAAGAGAAATATTTAAGTGGTAACTTTTCAAATAATCACGTATAAAATTTTTATTCTATGCATTCGTGTTATGGCCTATTTTTAAAACGATGCAAGAAGAGAAAATTTTTAACAAACAAAAAATTTATATCATTGAAACAAACAACTTTTGTTTGAAACAACTTGTTGCGGTATCTTGGCTCTCTTTATTCCTCAAAGGAGCGCTGCCCGAACCTGCAACAGATTCCGATACTCGACAAAAACAAAAAAATATATTAAATATATTAGTAAAAGGTTTTATTAAATATTTTCCAATTGGAACGACACGCACATTTTTTTTAAAGAAAAAAAAAATTAAATTAAACAAAATTTATACGAAAAACAAAAACCTGATTTTATTGCTTTTTAAAAGAATTTAAATCTAATTTCTGTTTTAACAATTTTTTTAATTCTTCAACACAATTTTTAAGCTTCGAACTACTTGTACAAAGGCCAACTTTAACTTAATCTTTAGCTTGAACTGAATCAAACAACAGTCGATTTAAAATTTTGAACTGATCGAACAACAGTCAAATATAAACTCTGAACTGAATCAAACAATCGATTTAAAACACATTTTGATTAGCACTGGTCGCGCCTTTTTATACCTGCCATGGATCTTTCTAGAACCCGGTTGTTGATGTTTTAAAGATATATTTCTTTTTGAAAATATATTTTTGCATGGAGGTTTCTCGAATAATTTAGTTTATCAACAACCATGGACGCAGTCGCTTGTTCAGTTTATTAATAAAATTAATTAAAAATTATAATACTGTATTAGGCATCGAACCAGCGCAACACTCATCCTGTTTGATATTTAACCGTCCACTTAACAGACACGGCCACTGCTAATTCAAATTTATACACAAATTTTATGATACATAGATTATTCATAACAACACTATAACAAGCTTGTTTTTTTAATTATTTACGTATTTATCAAAAACAATCAACTTGTGTTAGACTTTTAATTTTTAAATTAAATTATATCTGATAATTTTTTTCAATTTTCGACTAAAAAAAAACTTTGTTTAAAGAAAAAAAATAGATCGAACTAGATTATTTTCTTTTTGCACTTCTTTTTCTAAAGGAGAAAAGTACTCCTTCTTTTTCTAAGGAGAAAAATACTCCTTTTTTTTAGAGAAAAATATTTTCTCTTAAATATTTTTCTTAATATTTTACTATTTGATAACTAAAATATGTGCTGGACCCAGAAAAATTATTCTCAATAATTTTCAATACAACAAACTTTTTCCCATACATCCCAAGCTTTGGTGTAAATATGGGACGTAAACATGGCGTAAATTTTTTATGTACGACAGAACTATTGGATGCATGAAAAAATGTTTCAAACAAAAGTTGTTTGTATTTATGAGATAGGTACAAAAAATATTAGTCATTTTTTGTACTTAAAGATTATCGTATTATTTTCCTTCTTTAAGCTATACAACTTTTGTATGGAACATTTCTTTCTAAAATGCGTATTTAAAAAAAATTTTCAGTACGAACTTTTTAAATGATCACATGGTATAAATAAAGTTGAGTGATTTAATTTGAAAAGTTACCACTGAAGTAGTTTTGTTTAAGGTATTTTATTATAACTAATTCGCTAGAATGCATCATTTACGAATTGTTGGCAAAAAATAAAAAACATTTAAAAATTTCTGGGTTTTTTGGTGACCAAAAGTTGACCCTAGGTCCTCCGTGTTAGCATTTTTATTTTTTACATGTATACACACATATATACAAGTTAAAACATAAAAGCTTCGACACTGTCCTTTACAACATGCCTCCCTGTTTCGATCCTCCACTGACTGACGTACATGTACAGTAATAAAAAATTTTTTTAATCAAACTAAAAAGATTATTTGTTTGTAACCACAACATGCACATTGTTATCTCTACACATACTTTGTTGCCATGTACTTATTTTATTATGCGATAGTTATTTATTTTTTATTACAAAAATTTTTATGTCTATTAAAATTTACTATATTAACTACATCGCTTACCTACTATGTTCATGTTCTCAAGATTTCTAATTTACTACGTAAACCTATCTACTATGTTTATTTTCTTGAAATATTATGTATGGGCAGCGTGCGCGACGAAAACAACATTTGACGACCGTATTAAAAAATGCTCTATAACCGTTGAAGGAATAGCAAATTTTTATAAATTAAAGAAATAAAAATTTCTGATCGCTAACAAATATATGTAGAATACCACATCTGAAAGAGGCTAATAAATATTACGTATTGTCTTAAAAAAGTAAGTATAACATACACCCTACCAATGGAAAGACATTTAATATTAATATTGAATTCCACAATCGAACAACGGATAAAACGATATACCCAAACAGTATTAATTATGAAATTACTACTTATGAAAAAGTACCACATTAGTTTCAATAAAATCAAATAAACTTTAGCAAATGTTTTTTCACAGCTATATATTAGCCATGTACCAACAAAATAAAAACAAAGGTCTAAAAATACTATAAATAATTTTTATATGTCCTTACATAGTATAAAATAAAGTCCCTCAGCCGCGCCTGTCTGTTCACAATTTACTCAAAAACTACTGCACCGATTTGTTTTGTCATGCTGTTTTCACCAATGGATAGAGTGGTTCTCGAGGAATGTTTCAGTATATAATTTGTCAGGTTTTTGTATAAATTGGTCCTAACATATTATAAAAAAATGTATAGTTGTATAATTTATTGATGTATAGTTGTATAATTTATCAGTGCATTGTAACAGATGTTCGTTGCTTAGGTGCTGTGTGTTACATTGTCTGCCAGGAGCGGGGATGTAGACATTTTGACTGTTATTTATATAAGCAAGCAACAGACAGCAGTCTCCATAAAGTGATTGATATGTAACAGTGGATCATATATTAATTCCATCCGTTGTTCATATGCAGACGTGTGGGTGTATAATTTATCAGTCCTTGACGAGAGAAAATATTATGTTACTTGGTTATAAGGGCGTTACAAAATTTTTGCGGGAGAAGCCGCGACGGGTAATGCTAGTTTATAATAAAGTACACACTATATAAATTAGTCATGCTAAAAATATTCCACACATCCGATAAGGGAATACAACGCAGGAATAATACAAGAATTACAAATGTGGAATAAACGCGTTAAGATGTCATAATATACTGAATCACTTAAAAACAACCATCATGATTGAAGTTCCCTGACATAGACTATTTTTGTTATGAAATCGTATCTGTATATGTGTATACAGACATTTCCTATGTACACAGGCTCCGTATACAATACATTGATCATGCATTCGTTGTTCAAAAATACGGTAGAACTGCAAACAATCGATAAAAATGGAACGCAGTAGGACCATTAGTGTGTAGATATCCCACTAGGTATCCGGATCGGTATTTGCGCACATTTAATTGCAGTTCTAACAAATTCACTAAATATTTATCAGCTTTTTTGGTATCTTCTCATATGTTAAGACTTTTTAGCACGACTATTTAAAATTTGACACCTTACTGTAATTTAATACTACCAATGTCCTTTAGATTTAATTGAATCAAATTATCAATGTAATAAGATATAAAAGGTTTTGTTTATTAAATACTTATTATGTATGTATAACGATTATGTACACAATAAATAAGTTTGAATTTAAGAGTAAAAAGTTATCAATGACTTAAAAGTAAACAGTATGTTCATTTCCGTGATAGCGAGAGCAGACTCTCGTGATTTCCACCGTGCAAGCGAAAATCTTTTCTCCACATTTTTTTACTTCAATGTCAAATATTTTCTGCATCCACTTAAATTTTCACACCTCACATATATTACACTTTTACTTTTCACCATGATTATTACATTCTTTCGCACAAACTCCATATCCACCCATCCATCATCTCTATTAATACCGTGCTGGTTATTCGTTAAACAAAAATTAAACAGAATGGCTATCTCTGTTTATGTACTACTAGCTAACCCGACAGACGTTGTCCTGTCTAAACTATGAATATTGAATTCAAATTGGTATTCTAATTATTCTAAAAAGATATTGTTTATTATTCTAATGCTGTATGATACACAACATTCTTACTTTTATTTTCTATCGACTTCATCAATTGTTGGTTAATACAATATTGGTTAAACGCAACATTTCTATATTGTTGATTTTGATTCCATGGATTCCGTTCAACTTCATTCCGCGTTTCGCGGTATATCTATCACTTCTAGCTTTTCGAGATCTGTGACTCAAGTTTGTACGTCTAATTGCATTTTTAATATCGGTGATATTTAAAGTATTCATGGATAATAAAAAAAAAAATTTTTCAATTGTTTAAAACGAAAATGATTTTTAGTTGAGTATGCTATGACTGATAAATATGATTTTCTAACGGTCTTTTATATATTTTAGAGAATGATATATAAGCTCAAGTATATAAAAATTCATATAGGCATAAAATTTTGTTAGAATACTATTTCAACGCTGTTAAATATATTAATATAATATATAACAACTGGATTACAGAAACCAGGTTGGACATGCAAGAATCGTGGTAACATAAATCATCTCAGACCCCGTTTTTGAAATGGGCACATATTGTTGCGGTATCTTGGCTGTCTTTAGCCTCCCATTCCTCACCCTCCTTCCATATGGCTGCTTTGTAGAGATCTGCAGATCTTTGGTCTCCACAGGTCACAAGTTAATGTAACCCTGAAATCAACCAACATCTTTACAGTGCGGAGAGGTCCCCGGATTTTCCGTTAGGACCTCTTTATTAACTCTTAAAAGATTGGTTTCGACCTTCTTCCAGTTGCCCGGAGAGATGGTTGCATCGGAGTTGCTACGGTCTATCACCGCCCAGTTGACGTTACTTTTAACCACTTCACTGTACGGCCGACACAATATTTGATCCCCTTGGTGGGACGAGGGTCTCATTTTCATCTTCTTGGAAGGGAGAGGGTGTGCAGGGTTTATCTTTTCCTTTTCTCTTTCCTCGATTATTATTTTCATCCATACTTTCGAGGCTCTCTGTTGATCAGAGAGACCATGATAGAGTTGCTCATTGGATGATCGTGAAGTCAATAGGCTGCTATACGCTCCTTGTAGCTTTGGGCCAATGAACCTTTTTTGCCTCCAATAGCTGGATTATTTGCCTCTGCTTCGGAGTCATTTGGTTTATACATAAAGAATCTAGGTTTGGCGGCCACAGATGCCTCTACTTTTTTAAGTTGTGGCCCACTTTGCATCGATGGTTACATTTCAAATGTACCCATCGAAAGAATTGACAAATGAAATAGAACAAGGAGGTTCGATTCCGTTTTTTGGTTTAAAAATTAACAAAATAAGTATTGCAAATGAACATACTTCCACCCATTTACAAATAAAATCACTTGGGTATTAAGGGACCATAACCTTAAAGCAGCGGTTGTTGGTAAAAATATAATAAAACAGTTACTGGGCAACCCTAAGGATAAAATTAGCAATGAAAAACAATCGGGCATATATGGTGTCAGTTGTCAAAACTATTCAAAAATTTATTTTGGTCAAAGTCGTTGCCAAATCGGGACTCGAATCAAAGAACATCTGGCTCATGTGAAATTTGAGAAAACCGAAAAATCGTGTATAGCAGCGCACGTTATTAAGAACAACCACAAAACTGACAAATCGCATTTAAAACTACTGAAATTGGTACAAAACCCCACAGAATTCTCTTAACCTCTCTTTTAAACAAGTAATGTAACAACTAACTGAGTTAATTGTTTGAATACCCAGTATATACTGAGTTGTATATCAATGTTTGAATTGTGAATATTTCTGCCTATTCAATGTTTATAAAATATGAATTATTTGTAAATGTTTGTTTTGTGTTAATAATTAATATTGAAACAGAATAAATGTTCTTGCATTTAAAAAAATTTATATTATTGTTCTTGCGATTTTTATATATTTAAATATTGAGTTATATAATTGAGTAAATCAACGCGAAGCGACTGTTAACGCGTTAACCAACGCGAAACGTAAGCTAAACCGAACCGTAAATCACCCAACGCGATGCGTAGGTCTATTGACCTACGTTAGGTCAACGCAAAGCGTTAGTAAATCAACGTAAGCTGGAGAAATCCACAAGTGAGCCAACGCGAAGCGTTGGTCAATGAGAAGCGTTAGTCAATTAGAAGTGTTATGTCAACGCGAAGCGTTAGTAAACCAACGCGAAGCGTTGGTAAACGCAAAGCGAAAGCGAAACGTAAGCGAAACGTAAGCGAAAGCGAACCGTATGTCAGCCAACGCGAAGCGTTGGTTAATGAGAAGCGTTAGTTATTCAAAGCGAAGCGTTGGTGATTCGCAAAGCGCGATTTCACACGAATCGTTAATTAACGCGAAGTGTTAACCAACGCGAACCGTAAGCTCAAGCGAGCCGTAAGTCGCCAACGCGAAGCGTTGGTCAATGAGACGCATAAGAAATCCGAAGCGAAGCGTCAGTGATTCGCAAAGCGAGAATTTAAGCAAATCGTTAACCAACGCAAAGCGTTAACCAACATGAAACGTAAGCCAAACTGAACCGTAAATCACCCAACGCGAAGCGTAGATCAATAGAAAGCGTTAGGTCAACGCAAAGCGTTAGACAATCTACCCAAAGCGTTGTAAACGCTTTGCGTTTACCAACGCGAAACGTAAGCTGAAGAGAACCATAAGTTAGCCAACGCGAAGAGTTGGTTAATTAGAAGCGTAAGTTATTCAAAGCGAAGCGTTAGTGATTCGCAAAGCGTGATTACACGCGAATCGTTAATTAACGCGAACCGTAAGTTCAAGCGAGCCTTAAGTCAGCCAACGCGAAGCGTTGGTCAACGAGAAGCGTTAGTTATGCAAAGCGAAGTGACAGTGATTCGCGAAGCGAGAACTTAAGTGAATCATTAACCAACGCAAAGCGTTAACCAACGTAAAACGTAAGCTAAAGCGAACCGTAAGTCAGCCACCGCGAAGAGTTGGTCAATAGAAAGCACTAGGTCAACGGGAAGCGTAAGAAAATCTACGCAAAGCGTTGCTGAACGCTTTGCGCTTACCAACGCGAAACGTAAACTGAAGAGAACCGCAAGGTAGCCAACGCGAAGCGTTGGTCAATTAGAAGTGTTTAGTCAACGCGAAGCGTTAGTAAACCAACGCGAAGCGTTAGTAAACCAACGTGTTAGTAAACCAACGCGAAACGTTAGCAAAAGCGAACATTAAGTTAGCCAACGCGAAGCGTTGGTTAATGAGAAGCGTTAGTTATGCAAAGCGAAGCGTTGGTGATTCGTGAAGCGTGATTTCACGCGAATCGTTAATTAACGCGAAGCGTTAACCAACTCGAACCGTAAGCTCAATTGAGCCGTTAGTCAGCCAACGCGGAGCGTTGGTCAATGAGAAGCGTTAGTCAATAGGAAGTGTTAGGTCATCGCGTAACGTAGTCTAAAGCGAACCGCAAGTCAGCCAACGCGAAGCGTTGGTCAATGAGAAGCGTTAGTTATGCAAAGTGAAGCGTCAGTGATTCGCGAAGCGAGATTTCACGTGAATCGTTAATTAACGCAAAGCGTTAACCAACGCGAACCGTAAGCTCAAGCGAGCTGTAAGTCGCTAACGCGAAGCGTTGGTCAATGAGAAGCATAAGAAATCCAAAGCAAAGCGTCAGTGATTCGCAAAGCGAGAATTTAAGCAAATCGTTAACCAACGCAAAGCGTTAACCAACATGAAACGTAAGCCAAACTGAACCGTAAATCACCCAACGCGAAGCGTAGATCAATAGAAAGCGTTAGGTCAACGCAAAGCGTTAGACAATCTACCCAAAGCGTTGTAAACGCTTTGCGTTTACCAACGCGAAACGTAAGCTGAAGAGAACCACAAGTTAGCCAACGCGAAGCGTTGATCAAATAGAAGTGTTTAGTCAACGCGAAGCGTAAGCGAAGCGAACCGTAAGTCAGCCAACGCGAAGCGTTGGTTAATGAGAAGCGTTAGTTATTCAAAGCGAAGCGTTAGTGATTCGCAAAGCGTGATTTCACGCGAATCGTTAATTAACGCGAAGTTTTAACCAACGCGAACCGTAATCTCAAGCGAGCCTTAAGTCAGCCAACGCGAAGCGTTGGCCAGAAAAAACGTTTAGCTTACGAAACGTAAGCTTAAGCGAACCTTAAGTCGGCCAACGCGAAGAGTTGGTCAATAGAAAGCACTAGGTCAACGGGAAGCGTTAGAAAATCTACGCAAAGCGTTGCTGAACGCTTTGCGCTTACCAACGCGAAACGTAAACTGAAGAGAACCGCAAGGTAGCTAACGCGAAGCGTTGGTCAATTAGAAGTGTTTAGTCAACGCGAAGCGTTAGTAAACCAACGCGAAGCGTTAGTAAACCAACGTGTTAGTAAACCAACGCAAACCAACGCGAAACGTTAGCAAAAGAGAACCTTAAGTTAGCCAATGCGAAGCGTTGGTTAATGCGAAGCGTTAGTTATGCAAAGCAAAGTGTCAGTGATTCGCGAAGCGAGAATTTAAGTGAATCGTTAACCAACGCAAAGCGTTAACCAACGTGAAACGTAAGCTATAGCGAACCGTAAGTCAGCCAACGCAAAGCGTTGGCCAGAAAAAACGTTTAGCTAACGAAACGTAAGCTTAAGCGAACCGTAAGTCAGCCAACGCGAAGAGTTGGTCAATAGAAAGCACTAGGTCAACGGGAAGCGTTAGAAAATCTACGCAAAGCGTCGCTGAACGCTTTGCGCTTACCAACGCGAAACGTAAACTGAAGAGCACCGCAAGGTAGCCAACGCGAAGCGTTTGTCAATTAGAAGTGTTTAGTCAACGCGAAACGTTAGCAAAAGCGAACCTTAAGTTAGCCAACGCGAAGCTTTGGTTAATGCGAAGCGTTAATTATGCAAAACGAAGCATTGGTGATTCATGAAGCGTGATTTCACGCGAATCGTTAATTAACGCGAAGCGTTAACCAACTCGAACCGTAAGTTCAATTGAACCGTAAGCTCAAGGGTTGGTCAATGAGAAGCGTTAGTTATGCAAAGCAAAGTGTCAGTATTCGCGAAGCGAGAATTTAAGTGAATCGTTAACCAACGCAAAGCGTTAACCAACGTGAAACGTAAGCTAAAGCGAACCGTAAGTCAGCCAACGCGAAGCGTTGGCCAGAAAAAACGTTTAGCTAACGAAACGTAAGCTTAAGCGAACCGTAAGTCAGCCAACGCGAAGAGTTGGTCAATAGAAAGCACTAGGTCAACGCGAAGCGTTAGAAAATCTACGCAAAGCGTTGCTGCTATATATATATATATATATATATATATATATATATATATATATATATGTATATATATATATATATATATATACATGTATAGGTTTGATAGGACAGATGGACCTTTTGACCTTAATAAACTTTGACCTTATATATACTCCTGGTTAACAAAACTGAAATAAACATAAAAACAATACTATTTGATGTATATTATGTTTGTCATATGTACCGGGCACATGTACCGTCTTCGATCGACTCATTTTCATCTTTAAACACAAATTATGAAAAAACGGTTGATTTTATGAAAAAAGTTTTCAAACAAAAGTTGTTTATTTTAAAGAGAAGAAGAATTTTTGTAAAAAAATTTTTTTTCTCTCTCATACGGTTTCAAAGATATATTTATTCCCCCCTAGCGGGGGGAAACACGTTCCGATTTTGCCCATTATCGAACTTGACCTTACTTTTTTGGTCTAGAACTAGGATCAATTGGGTTTAAAAAACGAGGACTTTTTGAAGTACCAAAAGTGAGTATAAATATTCCAAAATTAATTAAATTGTATGACATTATATTAAATATTAATTTTCAGCATTATTATTAATAAATAAAAGTTTAATTTAATATCTGATTCAATAATTTATTTTCATTTTTACAATTCCAACATTACAGGTTACTATTATTATTATTATTTAATTATTTGATGTTTTTTTTTATTTTTATGTAATGATTTTGCGAATTTTAACTATCACTTCAATTTCAACTAATTCCTTATTGAAATTGCTTTTTAAATAAATTATCATTTATTTAAAAAAATATTTTATTGGAAAAATACTTTGGCTGGAAATAAGTTTTATACTACTATAAATGCGTAATGTTTTTCAATTAAAACTCGCGCCTTATACTCTCTGTTCTGTTTCCGGTGCCGAAGGAACACTACTGACATCTTATTTTTGCCAATTATATAAAATATTCAAAGTCATAAGTAATATAACAGGTGCACTTATGCTCTAAGTTCAGACTTAAAGTTTAGTCGACTTATTATACGTTCTTTTACAGCAAGTTAATCGTTACGATAAATAATAAAAATATTGTTTGATTACAGTTCTAATGAATATGTTACGATATTAATATATAAAAACAGCTTAATTATAAGAGATTATATATATACATATATATATATATATATATATATATATATATATATATATATATATATATATATATATATATATATATATATATATATATATATATATATATATATATATAATGGGCCTAACTACTGTTGTGTAAAGTTAGTGGATCATTTTGAGTTTTAGACCCCAGACTTCTCCACATGCTCTCTTGCAAAGCATGAGAGAAGATTTCCTCTTATTTGTTATTAAAGATTATTAAAATATTCAAAGAGAACTCTAGGTTTTTTGAAATTACATTTCAAATTTTTTTTGCTCCTATTCCTAGAACATTTGTTTGTAGTCATCATCAGTATGAATTAGCTAATCGTAACTATCTCTGGGATATGGATTCAGAGATATGGTGCGTGTCTCACTATTTGTTATGTATTCCAGATGAGGGTTCCATGATATTTTAGAGTCCAACATTACTCCTAAGAACTTGGCTTCCCTTGTGATCTGTAGTCTTTCACCGAAGAGGATGGCTGGTTTTACGTTATCCACCTCCTTTTCCGCGTGAGTGGAATTAGTGCGATCTTACCAGGGTTTATTTTCAATTCCTGATTGATACAACGTTTTGCATAAGCTTCGAGATTGTGCCTTCACAGGGTCCCTGGATTGCAATTACAATGTCGTCCGCGTAAGCCTGTGTGTAGTATCCATTTTGGTTAAGGTTCTTCAGTAAGCTGTTCACTGTCAGGCTCCACAGGAGTGGGGATAAGACACCACCCTGCGGACATCCCATTGTGGCTCTCACAGTGACAGACTCTCCAAGAAGAGAAGTTTGTATTCTTCTTCCTATCAGCATTGATTTTATCCATCTGCAAAAGGTGTCTTCTACTCCGTGTCGACCTGTAGAATCAACCATGGAATTGTAAGAGGCATTGTCAAGTGCCCCCTCTATGTCAAGAAAAACGCACAAGGTGGTTTTTTTCCTTGCGAATCCCTCCTCAATCCTGTATATTCGGTTGTGGAGGGCTGATTCGCAGGATTTTCCCACCTGATACGCGTGCTGGTTGGCATGAAGCGGATTTCTCGACATTGCCCCCTGAGTCAAATGAAATCCTATTAGAGTTAAAAGATGCTCTGCTCCTTTTTGTAAAAGCACTGTGTATATCCCATCTGGTCTCGGTGCTTCGTAGGGGTCGAATGAGTTTATTGCCCATTCGATCTTTGAGCGGTTAATAGGAATCACCGCTCTTCTCCAGTCCTCGCCAGTCGGTGGGAGACCCTGGTTAAGCTGCTCTTGAGAAGGGTTTTCACCGTCCACTACCACCGAATCCGGGAAATGAATCCGGATCAGTGTCTCCAGTGTATCCTTCTCGGAGCTAGAATGCTCACTATCGGGTTTACGAAGTGATCCGATGGTGTCAGCGGGTTTCTTCGCCAGGATACGATGGAGTCTTGCTCGTTCAGATGTGTTTTCAACATCAAGACAGAGCTTTCTCCATGGCTCCATTTTCTTCAGAGACCTTTTTTTTGTATTCGGTATGGGCTTCAGTGTAATTATCCCAGTTTCCCAACCTCCTCTCGCTCTGGTAAATGTCCAATACTGTTTTAACTTTTTTCGGGATTGTGGCGAGTTTGAACTTTAGTGTCGAACTATATTCGTCCCAATTTGTTCTTCTCGGATCCCGATAGTGTATATTACATTGGTCCGTTCTCACTTCCACATTGTAATAGATTTGTCTGTGATCCGATGCAGATGGTTCATCGGACACTAGCCATTTCTAGATTTTTCCACTGATTTCTTAAGTGCTCAGTGTTACATCAATGACTTCCTCCCGAACTTTGTTAATAAAAGTCGGCTTGTTGCCTTGATTAACTATATCTAAGTTTTTAGCTATAATATAATCGAAGAGGTACTCACCTCACTGATGAGCGTTTGCATCACATCCCAAGATCAGTTGGCGGTTTTTTGCCTCACAATACTCGATCAGGTCTTCCATCTCTGTTGATGGTGGTGGGGTAGATGTATCATAGATTAGGTAGACCGAAGCTATAATTATCACTCCAGTTCTGCTCCCCATGTTGTATTTTACTCTTACCGCTGTAAGATCTCTCTGACAAAACTCTAACAGCGGCAAGACATTGATGTCCTTTCTTGTATAAATGCAAGTTCTGGGTCTCTCCGAGGTTTTATCGTAAATAATTTATCCTCTAGTATCTCCTAGTCCAAGAATCTTATGGTTCACAGCCCAAGGTTCCTGGATCAGAGCTATGGAAATTCCCCTTTTCAGCACATTTTGACAGAAGACAGCAGAGACCGCCTTACTGTGCTGGAGGTTTATCTGAAGCATCCGAAGATCAGACTTTCTTTTTTCCCTTTGATGTTTTCAGTCTAAGGTTGACTTGATCAAACCCGAGGTATAATTTAAACCCTCGGTCCTGAAAAAGATTATTGAAATAATCAAAGAGAACTCTAGGTTTTTTGAAATTATATTTCAAATTTTGCCCCTATTCCTAGAACCTAATTTGGTGAGACACGCACAAATAATCCTCAAGTCAGATTGTACCCTCAGCCAAATCGTATAAAAGGACAGAATTTTTTAATAGTATTGTGACACAGGCACCAAATTAGCAACAAGCAATATATCTCTGAATCCATATTCCAGAGATAGTTACGATTGGTTAATTCATACCGATGATGACTACATTGTAGTCGAAATACGTATTTATAAAATACAAACAAATGGTCTTGGAATAGGGGCAAAATGTGAAATATAACCTCAGTCCTGAATCAACCCCAGATCCGCTGCACTCACTTCCAGACCTAGTGACAGCTCTGCCTCAAAAAATATCTGTTTGGAAACCAACTCCGGGAATCCAACATAAATTGGTGAACAGCGGTGGGATACATCACATTGAATTAAGAAAAATTTCAACGTTCAATGGTTCACGGAAGTGATTTGGTTGTATTCCAAAGAATCAAATTCTTTTAACCAGCCTCTCCACTCAACACGTTGCGCGCCTACATAAGTAGCCCATTCACGCTCAACAAAAACTGTAAGTTTTTATAACATATTTGTGTTCAATCCCTTTTCAAATCCTAAAATTTAAAATATTCCCTTTCAATAATATTTTAAATCATATCTTTTATACTTCACTAAATGTCACGTTCATCTTCTCCAGACGGAAATATTCCAAACAGAAATATTCCTCAAGATGAAATCGATGATCTCGGTGATGAAGATAATCATTTGACAACAATGTCACTTACATTCTTATGCAAGTTAATCACCCCATTCAATGGTGATCGCGAAGAAGTAGAAAATTTTCTACTTAACGCAAAACATACACATGAATTCGCACAACAGAATACAATCGTGCCATTATTCGCGTATACTCGCGCAAATTTCTAGCTCAGTAAAGAACAAATTAAATCTATCCGAAATTACAACTTTTGAAGCTTTAAAAGTAGCGTTAAGGAGATTATACGTTAATCAAACTCACTATACTCAATTAATGGAAGATTTAAACACTGTAAGAAAAAAATCGAGCGAAACCATTACATAATATTGTACACGTCTCGACAAATTAACTTGTAGGTGTATATCTGCATTAAAAACAAAAGGTGATAATCCAAATTTATTAAGCGGTAAATTTGCATTTATTAAAGACACAATATTAAGACGATTCATTTTTCACTCACATCCTGATATTTCACGAGTTCTGAAAATCCATACAAAATTAGATAATTTGAATAATGCTTATAGTTTTGCGATTTCAGAAAAAAAGCTCTTCAAATGTATAAGAAATCATTTAATAATTATTCTGAATCAAAGCATTACAAAAATTTCAAATTAAAAACAAATACTAAAGATTGTCGTTCTAAAAATCGTTCAAATAACCACGACAGTCATTCAAATTCAGACCAATTCTGTAGATATTCTAAACATAAAGGGCATGAAATATCAGAATGCATAAAAAAAGAAACAAAGTGACGAAAGACGAAATGTCTCAAATCCATTAAATCCTAAAGTTAGCCATTTAAACTCCCAAATGTCCGACCTGAGTGTCGTAGAATCGGGCAACTTTATCAAATCGATACAAATGTCCCTCCAAATGCTAGATTAAAAAAATTAAAATTCCACTCAGAAAACGCGAAAAATAAGGAATTTGTCTTTCTTATCGATACATGCGCTACAGTCTCGTTAGTAAAACACTCTAACGCGTTACGAACATAACTCCATTTGATCCCAGGCACGAAATTACACAAAAGGGTATAGGATCATCATATAACTCTGTAAACACTCAAGGCAAAGTTCAATTAACTCTAATTGCAAATAAAACTTTTGAATGCAAACATAATTTTTATTTTGTTAATGCAGGAAAAATATTATGAATATAGATTATTCAACTAACATTTTGACGTTATCTCATACTCCAGAGGAAATAATTAACCAACCTCGCGCTAACCAAAATATACCAATTAATGTAATTGACAATTTCATTGGTGAATCGGATAATAATTTCAGATAATTTTTTTATCGACCAAAATACAAAATTATATCCCATAATCAATATCTCTGAAGCAAAATCAAAATTCCTATCCAACAAATATATTCAATTGAACTGGAAATTGTTCCACAAGAACAAATCCTTTCATTACCTAAAGAAAGTAATAGGATACTTGTAAAATTGATCGTATCGCACTTTTAAACGAAAATGTTCGAACAGATCATTTAAATAGTGAAGAAAAATAATCAATTTTACAAATTTGTAAAAATTATTAATATTAATATTAATTATTATTATTATTAAGATCTTTTCAATCTACCTAGTGATTAAGTCAATTAACTCACACAAAAACTTTACAACACGAAATAATCACCACAGATCCAACCCCTATTTTCACTAAGTCATACAGATATCAAAAAGTACACACTGAACAGGAAGTCAATCAACCAATAGGAAAAATGCTAGATCAAGGCATCATGAAACCATCGACCTCATCTTACTCTTCGCCTGTCTGGATTGTTCCAAAACGTCTAGATTCGAGTAATCTAAAGAAGTGGAGAATCGTGATAGACTATCGGAAGTTGAATGACGTCACTATTAATGATCCATACCCTATCACTAACATCGGAGAGATACTCGATTAATTAGGTCAATCGGTATATTTCTCGACTTTGGACCTCTTTCAAGGCTTTCATCAAATCGAAAATGCCAAAAAAGACAAAGACAAGACCGGATTCACTACTCCATCGGGAAAATCTGCTGGTCATTATGTCTTCACCCACATGCCCTTTTGTTTGAAGAATGATCCCGGAACCTTTCAAAGGTTACTGAAAACGGTTCTCAGTGGCCTCACAGGCATCAAATGCTTTGTATATTGAGATGATATTGAAATATATGTTTCATCCTTAGAGGATCACAACGAAAAATTGTGTTTAGTGTTCGATAAACTACGCCAACACAATCTAAAATTACAACCTGATAAGTGAGACTTTCTCCGAAAGAAGTCTCTAGTCTTGGGCAAATTATAACAAATAATGGTGTCTGTCTTAATAATATCAAAATTGACGCAATCACAGAAATAAAACAACCAAAAAATCCAAAGGACATAAAATCCTATCTCGGGTTAGTCGGGTACTCATTTCATTTGGTCCGACAAATGTCAATTAGCCTTCGAAAAACTAAAACAATCCAAACCACAGAACCCATCTTACAATATCCTGATTTTAATAAACCCTTCATACTAACAACCGATTGTTCAAATGAAGCTTTAGGCAGTGTATTATCTCAAGGAGAAATTGGTAAAGATTTACCCATTGCATATCATTCCCGAACTTTAAACGCAGCCGAACGTAATTATTCAATCACAGAAAAAGAGTTACTCGCGATCGTAGACTCGGTTAAGAATTTTAGGCCCTATATCTTCGGGAAGGACTTTACAATCGTTACTGATCATCGTTCATTAACGTACTTCTTTTCTTGCAAGGATCCTTTTTTACGTCTCGTTCGCTGGAGACTTAAATTAATGGAATATAATTACAAAATCATTTACAAGCCGGGAAAAGTCAATTCTAACTCAGATGCACTCAGCCGACCTATACTTCACGTAACCGAAAACAATCCTAAAATAGTCTAAGAGACAAAAATTTTAAAAATTTTCAACGATTTAATCATGAAAATCTCGACATCAAAACTCCTACTAGACAAATTTCAACACTTGAAAAAATCCGAAATTTAGTAGTACCTTACTCTTGTGATCTATCAGAAAATAATGATTATTCTTATTATCTGGAGAAAAACTGTCCAACTCTCCATAGAAATTTCACTAACCATAGACCTGGTGAAGTAGCTATCGTAAATTCAAATCAAGAAAACCAAAAAATAATACGTTTATTCGTAAATAAACAATTTTACAATATTAATATTATCGATTACAAAACTCTATTCAATTGTATGATAAATCTTAGATGCATTATGCATCTTCAAACATAGATAATGTAACTCTATATTTCTTTTAATAATCCTATAATAAAACTCGAAACCTTTTACTCTATGATTCAACACTTATTCGAAAACAAAACTATTAAAATTATTCAACATGTAAGAATCGAAGTCGTAAACGAAATCGTAGAAACGGTATGAAAAGAATATCATGATCACCCATTAGCAGGTCACCCAGGCTTTAACAAGATGTACGACGCGATACGCGAAAATTACTCATGGGACACTATCAAAGAGGATATTCAAAACTATATCAAAATGTGTAAAGTTTGTTAAACTACGAAACCAAACTTTAAACTAAACAAGTCTCCTATGATCATCACTAGTACAGCGAGCTAATTTAATGAACAAATCGCCCTTCACATCATGGGACTTTATCCAGAAACTCCCAATGGAAATCGTTTCGTACTCACTATACAACATGACGTAACAAAATTTATCCAGGCATATCCTCTATCCAGTCACAATGCAGAAATGGTAGGCATTCATATTCTTAAATATTGTTCAATATTTGGTTTCCCTAAATTCATTCTAACTGACCAAGGAACAGAATTCATATCAAAACTATTTAAAGAAGTTTCGAAGCTCCTCGAAATAAAACATAAGCTTACGACACCCTATCACCCTCAAACGAACGGAAGTTTAGAACGAACACATTGTACGCTACGCGATTACATACGTTGTTACGTAGACAAAAGTAAAGACAATTGGGACGAATTGCTAACCTTAGCAACACATTCCTACAATACCCACAAACAGAAATCTACTCATGAGATCCCATATACTCTTGTCTTTGGTGAAAAACCAAAAATACCCTCGCAAATTGAAAAACCAATTGGTAAACCTACATACTCAAACTTAGTACAAGACGTAACCAACAAACTCATAGTAATACGCAACACTACTAAGGAACAATTATTAAACACTAAGCGAGTGACGAAACAATACTACGACAAAACCCACAATAGAACTTTACCATTCGTAGAAAACCAAATGGTCCTAATTAAAGATAATTTAGCTAAGGCACGAAATCAGAAACTGAATCCTGAATATTGTGGACCTTACAAAATGAAAGAAAAAGATAACAACCATACGGCAACAATAGAGTTATCAAAAGGAAACATCGTCGTTACCATTTTAATCAACAAAAACCCTTTGTTTCAGATTCAGATACCGATTCCGGCAAAACAAACGAAAATGAAAACGACATCCACAATCCTTCTACTGATAATCCTATCGATCCAGGTCCTAGTAATAGTCAATCATAAAATAATCTATAAACTCGTCAGCTGGACTATTTTATAAAAACCTAGGACGCGTCAAAATTAGTAACCAGAAATTCTCTCTAATCTTATTTTATAATTTAACCCTATTAGATAACCAATTAGAATTAGTAAACTTTCATTACACTAAAGCACTCTCACTTTGTCATATAATGGATGAAGAAAGCTACAGTGTCTTTTATTGTACAAATCAAATAAAACTCCTTCATACCACACTCATCAACATCCAAAATAATCTAAATATCCTTGAAAAACATACAAGACCAAAACGCGGACTTATTAACGGTATTTTCTACGGGCTTAAATATTTATTCGGAACACCTAGTGTAGACGACGCAGTGTTCTATTCTGATTCAATCAATTCATTAATTGGCGATCAAAAGCAAACACACACATTAATGCAACAACAGATCAGAATAATCTCCTCAACAATACAAAATTTCAACAATACTTTAACAAACCTAAAAAAAAACGAATTTATTTTAAACTCAAACTTAGAACAATTCAAAAACTTTTCCAAAACCACAACTAACTTGATTAATAAAGAAAAACACGAAATTCAAATTGCCGAACACATAACAGTACTTACAAATATCGCTAACGAATTACTCCTCCAAATTGAAAAGTATCTTCTAGATCTTGCTTTAATTAGACATGGAATAATCGACTACAATACAGTCAATCCTTAAATATTATATGACGATTTCAATACTGATATGAAAAAATTAACTCGTCAACCAGGAATCGAACCTCGGGCCTCTGGATATCTAGTCCAGTATGTTTCTGCTACACCAAAGACGACTGTGACGTAATAGCCAACTTTTTCATATCATTCGTGCCCAAGATACAATTCTTAGAAAATAGGCCATTTTTTCCAAAAAGTGAAATTTTTTCGAAATGGTCACCTATTTCGTAAAATATCTTCTAAAATACGCATCCCACGTCAAATATTTTACATAATACAAAATACAAAATAAAATAATATTATAAAAGATTAAACAGATTATTAGAGAAGAGGGTGTGTGTTAGAAACTAAATCGACGAAGCCCGTTTTTGCCTGGTCCTGATTGGCGTAGGTTCTATCTGTTATTAGAAAGTTATCGGAGTGTTTGAAAAAGATGGTAGTCGGTTGGCGAGAGGTCTGGGGAGTATGGTGGGTGTGGCAGAAGTTCGATGCTCAATTCGTTTAATTTTCGGACGGTGATTTGTGAATCGTGACTATTTCAGTCGATCGTTCAAATCGTGGG
Organism: Nineta flava; assembly: GCA_963920215.1. NCBI lineage: Eukaryota > Metazoa > Arthropoda > Insecta > Neuroptera > Chrysopidae > Nineta > Nineta flava. The sequence continues at coordinate 6,023,812 of OY986045.1, forward strand.
GCACCCACTTTTCGAGCTTTTTGACCTTTCCAATACGTTTTAAACCATCAAAAACCGCGTTGTGTGTACGATTATCTATTGGAAAACAGTGATGAATGCCAGTTTTCTTTATCACACCTTCTGTAGAAAATTAAGGGTGATTGTATACCTGCTGTCAGAACAGCGAAAACTCACCTCCAAAAACGTTTTGTCGATGACATAGTCATAGTGGAGATGGGCTCCAATAAAGAGACACTCAGTACAGCTATTTTTTGAGACTGTTGTTCTCAAAAACAAGCGCGGCCCCTTGAAGCATGGAAGAAGAAGTGTGTATCATTTTCGCATGTTCTGATAACTGCTGTACGACCTCGATCTTTTGATTTTTTCCTTCTGATTGGAATTGGTACCTACTTTTACCGAAAATACGGATCCAAACATCTGGTAAATGTGTGCACTGCGATGGTTATCTGCGCTAATTAACTTATGATTATTTTTAGATATCTGCCGTTTTTGAGAGAACCGCTGGGCATACAGGTACCAGTCTGATTTCAAATGAAAGCTAATTAAATTTACTACAAGTTTATTACATATAATATTTGACGTGGGATGCGTATTTTAGAAGATATTTTACGAAATAAGTGACCATTTCGAAAAAATTTCACTTTTTGGAAAAAATGGCCTATTTTCTAAGAACTGTAGCTTGGGCATCAATAGCTGTATATAGCTTGTTCTGATCTCAAATTGTTGAAAATTTAGTCTACTTTAAAAGTGTATAGAATGATTATACCGGTCAGACCCTTCCTTCACTGAGATATTGAGCAATAACTGAAAAAAAGTTAGAAAATTTCATGGTTTTTTGGGTACACCGCCGCTCGCACAGCACTTTGGAAATTGCAAATCTGGTTTTTTAATATTGGTTTAGGTCATAACAACATATAAACAAGTAATGTAACAACTAACTGAGTTAATTGTTTGAATACCCTGTATATACTGAGTTGTATATACTTTGTATTGTTAATATTTCTGCCTATTCAATGTTTATAAAATATGAATTGTCAAAAAATCAGCACTGTTGCTGGTTTCGTTCAGAAGATATTTCGGGGTCAAATTATGTATGATATTTCCAGTAGTAATAGCACTGTAAGTAAGAAGGCCAAATGTCCCTTAAACTCGACCTTGCGCACTGCCGTGCTCTAGATTTGTAAATGTTTGTTTTGTGTTAGTAATTAATATTGAAACAGTAAAAATGTTCATGCATTTAAAAAAATTGATATTAAAGTTCTTGCGATTTTTATATATTTAAATATTGAGTTATATAATTGAGTTAAACAACACAACCGACTGTTAACGCAATGCGTTGGTCAACGCGAGCCGTTAGGCGACGCGAAAAGTTAGTCAACGCGAAGATTTAGAAAATTAACGGAAAGCGTTGGTAAACGTAAAGCGTTGGTAAACGCAAAGCGTTAACCAACGCGAAACGTAAGCTAAAGCGAACTGTAAGTCAGCCAACGCAAAGCGTTGGTCAATGAGAAGCGTGAGAAATTAGGCAATGAGAATTAGGCCATTTTATGAATATCTTTGTCAAGCATTTTTGTCAAGGATTAATATTTTCAAGCATTACAAAGTCGAGACTAAACTTTATATACCTTGTATATTTACAAATATACTGGGTGCAAAAATTGTATGTACGGTTGTTATGTATACCTACGGGTTCATGGAGACTATGCCTTCATTCGCCTATTAATTGTATATTTCATTTTTTTTCAACTTTGAGGACAAATTTTGAGAAAACTATTGAGTTTATGACAAAATTTTTCAAACAAAAGTTGTTTATTTTAAAGAGAAAATGATTTTTTGTTAACAAATTTTTTTTCTATCTCTTACGGTTTCAAAGATGTGTAATTCCCCCCTCTTAATTGCTCTTTGTGCACAAATTATGAGAAAAATATTGAGTTTATGGAATAACTATTGAGTTTATGGAAAAATTTTTCAAACAAAAGTTGATTATTTCATAAAGAAGAAGATTTTTTGTAAAAAAATTTTTTTCTATCTCTTACGGTTTCACAGACGGATATTTCACCCCCTCCTAGTGGGGGGAAACATGTTCCGATTTTGCCCATTAACGAACTTAGCCTTACTTTTTTGCTCTAGAACACACACAAAAATTTTCAGCTCGTTATCTCTTTTTGTTCTTGAGTTATCGGCTTCACAGACGGACGGACAGACAGACGGACATGTGAAAACGGCCGAATTAGGCTTTTTTATAAAAATCTTTGTGAAGCATTTTTGACATGGATTAATATTTTCAAGCGTTACAAAGTCGGGACTAAACTTAAAATACTTTGTATATTTACAAATATACTGGGTATAACAATACTATTTGATGTATGTTATGTTTGTCATGTGCCCGTTTGTACATGGAGACCATGCCTTCATTCGCATATCAATTGTATTTATCATTTTTTTCAACTTTGAGGCCAGATTTTGAGAAAACTATTGAGTTTATGAAAAAGTGTTTCAAACACAAGTTGTTTATTATAAAGAGAAGAAGATTTTTTGTTAACAAATTTTTTTTCTAACTCTTACGGTTTCAAAGATGTGTAATTCCCCCCTTTTATTTGCTCTTTCTGCACAAATTATGAGAAAACTATTGAGTTTATGGAAAAATTTTTTAAACAAAAGATGATTATTTTAAAAAGAAGAAGATTTTTTGGCTCACAATTTTTTTTCTATCTCTTACGGTTTCAAAGACGGATATTTCCCCCCCTCTTAGCGGGGGGAAACATGTTCCGATATTGCCCATTAACGAACTTGACCTTACTTTTTTGCTCTAGAACACACACAAAAATTTTCAGCTCGTTATCTCTTTTCGTTCTTGAGTTGTCGGCTTCACAGACGGACGGACGGACGGACGGACATGTGAAAATGGCCGAATTAGGCCATTTTATGAATACCTTTTTGAAGCATTTTTGTCAAGGATTAATATTTTCAAGCGTTACAAAGTTGGGACTAAACTTAATATACCTTGTATATTTACAAATATACTGGGTATAAATTACATAAAATTCAGATCGACCGGACCTTTTGCAAGCACGACCGCCTTTTCATGTTTAACTTTACTGAACTAATTACAAAATTATAGAAATTAAAGTGTTTGTTCAAGACAAAAATTTAATTATACAAGTAATGTAACAACTAACTGAGTTAATTGTTTGAATACCCAGTATATACTGAGTTGTATATACTTTGTATTGTTAATATTCAAAATTAATATTCATTTGTATTGTTAATATCAAAAAATCAGCACTGTTGCTGGATTCGTTCAGAAGATATTTCGGGGTCAAATTATCTATGATATTTCCAGTAGTAATAGCACTGTAAGTAAGAAGGCCAAATGTCCCTTAAACTCGACCTTGCGCACTACCGTGCTCTAGATTTGTAAATGTTTGTTTTGTGTTAATAATTAATATTGAAACAGTAAAAATGTTCATGCATTTAAAAAAATTGATATTAATGTTCTTGCGATTTTTATATATTTAAATATTGAGTTATATAATTGAGTTAAACAACGCGACCGACTGTTAACGCAAAGCGTTGGTCAACGCGAGCCGTTACGCGACGCGAAAAGTTAGTCAACGCGAAGATTTAGAAAATTAACGGATAGCGTTGGTAAACGCAAAGCGTTAACCAACGCGAAACATAAGCTAAAGCGAACCGTAAGTCAGCCAACGCAAAGCGTTGTTCAATGAGAAGCGTTAGTTATTCAAAGATAATCGTCAGTGATTCAACGCGAAGCTTGATTTCACGCGATCTTTAACGCTTAAAGTAAGCGAAACGTAAGCTTAAGTGAACCGTAAGTCAGCCAACGCAAAGCATTGGTCAATGAGAAGCGTAAATATATAGAAAGTGTTAGGTCAACGCGAAGCGTTAGTAAATCAAAGCGTAACGTAAGCTAAAGCAAACCGCGAGTCAGCCAACGCGAAGCGTTGGTAAATGACAAGCGTAAGTTATTATGAAGTGCTAGGACTTCGAGTGTTAGGAAGTGTTAGTTGTTAATGAGAAGCGTTAGTTATCCAAAGTGAAGCGTCAGTGACTCGTGAAGCGTGATTTCACGAGAATCGTTAACCAACGCAATTCGTTAACCAACGCGAAACGTAAGCTAAAGTGAACCGTAAGTCTGCCAACGCGAAGCGTTGGTCAATGGGAAGCGTTTGTCAATAGGAAGCGTTAGGTCAACGCGAAGCATTATTTAATCAACGCAAAGCGATGGTTTAACGCAAAGCGTTTACTAACGCGAAACGGAAGCTAAAACGAACCGTAAATCACCCAACGCGAAGTGTAGATCAATGAGCAGCGTTAGCCAATAGGAAGCGTTAGATCAACGCGAAGCGTTAGCAAAACGTTTACCAACGCGAAACGTAAGCTAAAGCTAACCATAAGCCAGCCAACGCGAAGCGTTGGTCAATGAGAAGCATTAATTATTCAAAGTGAATCGTCCGTGATTCTACGCGAAGCGTGATTTCATGCGAATGGTAAATGCTTAAAGTAAGCGTGAAAACTTAGTCAAATCGTAGCGATAGTTAACGCGAAGCGTTAGCACGCGTAAGTTAAACAACGCGAAGAGTTAGCCGACGCGAAGCGTCAATAGATACTCAGTACTAGCTAACGAGAGGAAGTTAACGCGCTGGTACATCAACACATAGCGTTCGCAAACGCAAAGCGTTAACCAACGTGAAACGCAAGCTAAAGCAAACCGGTAGCCACCCAACGCGAAGCGTTGATCAATGAGAAGCGTTAGTCAATAGGAAGTGTTAGGTCAACGCGAAGCTTTAGTAAATCAACGCAAAGCGATGGTAACAAATAAGCCAAAGCGAACCGTAAGTCAGCCAACGCGAAGCATTGGTCAATGAGAGACGTAAGTCAATAGGAAGTATTAGGTCAACGCGAAGCGTTAGTAAACGCGAAAAAAATTTAAGTGAATCGTTATTCAGCCAACGCGAAGCGTTGGTCAATGAGAAGCGTTAACTATCCAAAGCGGAGCGTCAGAGATTCGCGAAGCGTGATTTCACGCGAATCGTTAACCAACGAGAAACGTAAGCTCAAGTGAACCATGAATCGGCCAACGCGAAGCCTTGGTCAATGAGAAGGGTTGGTCAATAAGAAGCGTTAGTCAATGAGAAACGTTCGTAAAGTTAGCGTACGCCAAGCGTTAGTAAATCAACGCGATGCGTTGGTTAGCGTTAGATAATCAACGCGGAGCGTTATTTAATCAACGCGAAGCGTTAGTTAGTCAACGCGAAGTATTAGTTAGTCAACGCGAAGCGTTAGTTTATCAACGCGAAGCGTCAGTTAATCAACGCGAAGCGTTAGTTAATCAATGCGAAGCGTTAGATAATCAACGCGAAGCGTTAGTTAATCAACGCGAAGCGTTAGTTAGTCAACACGAAGCGTTAGTTAATCAACGCGAAGCCTTAGTTATTCAACGCGAAGCGTTAGTTAATCGACGCGAAGCGTTAGTTAATCAACGCGAAGCCTTGGTCAATGAGAAGGGTTGGTCAATAAGAAGCGTTAGTCAATGAGAAACGTTCGTAAAGTTAGCGTACGCCAAGCGTTAGTAAATCAACGCGATGCGTTGGTTAGCGTTAGATAATCAACGCGGAGCGTTATTTAATCAACGCGAAGCGTTAGTTAGTCATCGCGAAGTATTAGTTAGTCAACGCGAAGCGTTAGTTAGTCAACACGAAGCGTTAGTTAATCAACGCGAAGCGTTAGATAATCAACGCGAAGCGTTAGTTAATCAACGCGAAGCCTTAGTTATTCAACGCGAAGCGTTAATTAATCGACGCGAAGCGTTAGTTAATCAACGCGAAGCGTCAGTTAATCAACGCGAAGCGTTAGTTAATCAACGCGAAGCGTTAGATAATCAACGTGAAGCGTTAGTTAATCAACGCGAAGCGTTAGTTAGTCAACACGAAGTGTTAGTTAATCAACGCGAAGCGTTAGTTAATCAACGCGAAGCGTTAGATAATCAACACGAAGCGGTAGTTAATCAACGCGAAGCGTTAGTTAGTCAACACGAAGCGTTAGTGAATCAACGCGAAGCCTTAGTTATTCAACGCGAAGCGCCAGTTTATCAACGCGAAGCGTTAGAAAATCAACGCGAAGCGTTAGTTAATCAACGCGAAGCGTTAGTTAGTCAACGCGAAGCGTTAGTTAATCAACGCGAAGTGATAGTTAATCAATGCGAAGCGTTAGTTTATCAACGCAAAGCGTTTGTAAACGCAAAGCAAAATGTAAGCTAAAGCGTAAATCACACAACGCGAAGTGTAGCTTAATGAGAAGCGTAAGTCAATAGGAAGCATCAGGTCAACGCGAAGCGTTAGCAAAGCGTTTACTAACGCGAAGCATAAGCTGCAGCGAACCATCAGTCAGCCAACGCGAAGCGTTGGTCAATTAGAAACGTTAGTTAAGCAAAGCGAAGAGTCATTGATGCGCGAAACGTTACGCCAAGCGCATAATTAACCAACGCATAGCGTTAACCAACGCGAAACGTAAGCTAAACGAACCGTAAGTCAATCAACGCGAAGCGTTGGTCAATGAGAAGCATTAGTTATTCAAAGTGAATCGTCCGTGATTCGCTTTGTTGATTCGCGAAGCGTGATTTCACGCGAATAATTTACCAACGCGAAATGTTAGCTATAATGAAACGTAAGTCAGCGAAGCGTTGGTTAATGAGAAGCGTCAGTCAATAGGAAGCGTTTGGTCAACGCAAAGCGTTTGTTAAACAACGCAATGCGTTGGACCACGCAAACCGTAAGTCAGCCAACGCGAAGCGTTGGCCGATGAGAAGCGTTAGTCAATAGGCAGTGTTAGGTCAACGCGAAGCTTTGGTAAACGCAATGCGTTTACTAACGCGAAACGTAAGCTAAAGCGAACCGCAATTCAGCCAACGAGATGCGTTGTTTAATGCATAGCGTTAGTTATTCAAAGCAAAGCGTCGGTGATTCGCGAAGCGTAAACAATTCAAAGCGTTAACCAACGCGAAACGTAAGCTAAAGCGAGCCGTTAGTCAGCCAACGTGAAGCTTTGGTCAATGAGAAACGTTAGTCAGCAAGATGTGTTAGGTCAAGGCTTTGCGTTTACCAACGCGAAACGTAAGCTACAGCGAACCGTATTCAAAGCGAAGCGTCAATGAGAAGTGTTAGTCAATAGAATGTGTAAGGTCAACGCTTAGCGTTATTTAATCAACGCTGAAGTAAGTCATCCGCGATCGTTTTTTGACGCTAAGCGTTAAGTTAAAGCGACGAGAAGCGTTAGTTTATCAACGCGAAACAATAGCCGATGTTGCGTTAGAATACAAATATATGTTTATATATATATATATATATATATATATATATACATATGTATATGTATATATATATATATATATATATATATATATACATATGTATATGTATATATATATATATATATATATATATATATATATATATATATATATATATATATATATATATATATATATACATACATACATATATATGTACATTATATATAGATAATGAGAGAGACCAAGTAATTCTTTGAAAAGGAAAATCACTTACACCTTGAACTTATATATTCACCTGGTTTACAAAACTGAAATAAACATAAAAACAATACTATTTGATGTATGTTATGTTTGTTAATTATTTGATGTATGTTTCATAAACTATTGAGTTTATGAAAAAATGTTGCAAACAAAAGATGTTTATTTTAAAGAGAAGAAAATTTTTTTCAATAAAATTTTTTTCTACCTCTTACGGTTTCAAAGATATATTTTTTCCTCCCTGGCGGGGGGAAACACTTTCCGATTTTGCTCATTAACGAATTTGACCTTAATTTTTTGGTGTAGAACACACAAAAATTTTCAGCTCGTTATCTCTTTTCGTTTTTGAGTAATCGACTTGACAGACAGACAGATTGACGGACGGGCATGTGAAAATGGCCGAATTAGGCCATTTTATGAATATCTTTGTAAAGCATTTTTGTCAAGCATTAATATTTTCAAGCATTACAAAGTCGGGACTAAACTTTATATACCTTGTATATTTACAAATAAACTGGGTGCAAAAATAGTATGTACGGTTGTTATGTATACTTACGGGTCCATGGAGACCATGCCATCATTCGCCTATTGTATTTTTAATTTTTTTTCAACTTTGAGGACAAATTTTGAGAAAACTATTGAGTTTATGAAAATTTTTCAAACAAAAGTTGTTTATTTTAAAGAGAAGATGATTTTTTGTTAACAAATTTTTTTTCTATCTCTTATGGTTTCAAAGATGTGTAATTCCCACCTCTTATTTGCTCTTTGTGAACAAATTATGAGAAAACTATTGAGTTTATGGAAAAATTTTTCAAGCAAAAGTTGATTATTTTATAAAGAAGAAGATTTTTTGTTTACAAATTTTTTTTCTATCTCTTACGGTTTCGCAGACGAATATTTCCCCCCCTCCTAGTGGGGGGAAACATGTTCCGATTTTGCCCATTAACGAACTTAGCCTTACTTTTTTGCTTTAGAACACACAAAAAAAATTTCAGCTCGTTATCTCTTTTCCTTCTTGAGTTATCGGGTTCACAGACGGACAGACGGACAGACGGACATGCTAAAATGGCCGAATTAGGAAAATTTATGAATACACTTGTAAAGCATTTTTGTCTAGGATTAATAATTTCAAGCGTTACAAAGTCGGGATTAAACTTAATATACCTTGTATATTTACAAATATACTGGGTATAAAAATAGTATGTACAGTTGTTATGTATACCTACGGGTCCATGGAGCCCATGCCTTCATTCGCCAATCAATTGTATTTCTCTTTTTTTTCAACTTTGAGGGCAAATTTTGAGAAAACTGTTGAGTTTATGAAAAAAGTTTTCAAACAAAAGTTGTTTATTTTAAAGAGAAGAAGATTTTTTGTTGACAAAAATTTTTTCTATCTCCTACGGTTTCAGAGATATAATTTTTCCCCCCTGGTGGGGGGAAACACGTTCCGATTTTGCCCGTTAACGAACTTGACCTTACATTTTTGCTCTAGAACACACAAAAAAATTTTCAGGCCGTTATCTCTTTTCGTTCTTGAATTATCGGCTTTACAGACGGACAGACGGACGGACATGTGAAAATGGCCGAATTAGGCCATTTTATGAATACCTTGGTGAAGCATTTTTGTCAAGGATTAATATTTTCAAGCGTTACAAAGTCGGGACTAAACTTAATATACCTTGTATATTTACAAATATACTGGGTAAAACAATACTATTTGCTATATGTTGTGTTTGTACATGTGAGGACAAATTTTGAGAAAACTATTGAGTTTATGAAAAAATGTTGCAAACAAAAGGTGTTTATTTTAAAGAGAAGAAAATTTTTTTTCAATAAAATTTGTTTTTAACTCTTACGGTTTCAAAGATATATTTTTTCCCCCCTGGCGGGGGGAAACACTTTCCGATTTTGCCCATTAACGAATTTGACCTTAATTTTTTGGTCTAGAACACACACAAAAATTTTCAGCTCGTTATCTCTTTTCGTTTTTGAGTTATCGACTTGACAGACAGACAGATTGACGGACGGGCATGTGAAAATGGCCGAATTAGGCCATTTTATGAATATCTTTGTAAAGCATTTTTGTCAACGATTAATATTTTCAAGCATTACAAAGTCGGGACTAAACTTTTTATACCTTGTATATTTTACAAATACACTGGGTGCAAAAATAGTATGTACGGTTGTTATGTATACTTACGGGTCCATGGAGACCATGCCTTCATTCGCCTATTGTATTTTTAATTTTTTTTCAACTTTGAGGACAAATTTTGAGAAAACTATTGAGTTTATGACAAAATTTTTCAAACAAAAGTTGTTTATTTTAAAGAGAAGATGATTTTTTGTAAACAAATTTTTTTTCTATCTCTTACGGTTTCAAAGATGTGTAATTCCCCCCTCTTGTTTGCTCTTTGTGCAAATATTATGAGAAAACTATTGAGTTTATCGAAAAATTTTTCAAACAAAAGTTGATTATTTTATAAAGAAGAAGATTTGTTGTTTGCAAATTTTTTTTCTATCTCTTACGGTTTCACAGACGGATATTTCCCCCCCCCCCCTCCTAGTGGGGGGAAACATGTTCCGATTTTGCCCATTAATGAACTTAGCCTTACTTTTTTGCTTTAGAACACACAAAAAAAATTTCAGCTCGTTATCTCTTTTCCTTCTTGAGTTATCGGGTTCACAGACGGACAGACGGACATGCTAAAATGGCCGAATTAGGCAATTTTATGAATACTTTCGTGAAGCATTTTTGTCAAGGATTAATATTTTCAAGCGTTACAAAGTCGGGACTAAACTTAATATACCTTGTATATTTACAAATATACTGGGTATAAAAATAGTATGTACAGTTGTTATGTATACCTACGGGTCCATGGAGCCCATGCCTTCATTTGCCAATCAATTGTATTTCTCATTTTTTTCAACTTTGAGGGCAAATTTTGAGAAAACTGTTGAGTTTATGAAAAAAGTTTTCAAACAAAAGTTGTTTATTTTAAAGAGAAGAAGATTTTTTGTTCTTAAAAATTTTTTCTATCTCCTACGGTTTCAGAGATATAATTTTTCCCCCCTAGCGGGGGGAAACACGTTCCGATTTTGCCCGTTAACGAACTTGACCTTACTTTTTTGCTCTAGAACACACAAAAAAATTTTCAGGTCGTTATCTCTTTTCGTTATTGAGTTATCGGCTTCACAGACGGACAGACGGACAGACGGACGGACATGTGAAAATGGCCGAATTAGGCCATTTTATGAATACCTTGGTGAAGCATTTTTGTCAAGGATTAATATTTTCAAGCGTTACAAAGTCGGGACTAAACTTAATATACCTTGTATATTTACAAATATACTGGGTATAATAACGAATAACTTTATTTTAAAACAAATATGTTGTAAATAATTAGCAAGAGTGATAATGTGATGAATAACAAGAATTAATATGTGAAGTGAATAAACTTAACAAAGTAATAAATAATTAATGAAAAAGGAATAAATAAAACAATTAACAATAAATAAATTCTGACAAATAGCCATAATTAAATAATAAATTAATATGGTACTTTACGATTCTGTGTGCGACTTAATTTAATTAAATTTTCATTGGTATTGTCCAAACGTGTTATTCGGCGGCGTGGGCTGAATTATTACAAAATAAAATTAGGTTAATGAAATTATTTAATGTTCTTGTCGTCGAAAACTGATATAGTAAAATTGTTTGTTGCGCTCTTTGAATCTGTCGTACTAGTGAGTAGTGCTCCACTTTTCACTTGCCTCAAACCTGTTTCGGCTGAAATTGCATCAAAAATATTGTAGTGGGGCACGTCGATCTGCGCGCACCGACTTGCCGGAATTGTGATAACTTAGCGTTTTGTTTAAAATAAACGCGGTATTGTTACATGTTGTTATGTCGACAAAAGTAATCATAACTGGGATGAGCTCCTAACATTAGCGAACCATTCTTATAATACTCACAAAAGTCAACGCAAGAAACTCCCTATACTCTCGGTTTCGGAGAAAAAACAAAAATCCCTTCTCAAATTGAAAAACCCCAAGTGAAACCAACCTATTGTAATCTTGCTCAAGATGTAACAAACAAATGAAAAATCGCGCTACAGCCAAAAAACAATTAATTCGAACCAAAAATAACAAAAAACTATTACGATAAAAGTTATTATCACACATATCCATTCTTTTAAAACCAAATGGTTCTCGTAATGGATAATCTCGCTTAAGCACAAAATAAGAAACTTAACTCCGAATATCGCGGTCCTTTCAAAATTATTCAAATTCGCAACAATAACACGACAATAATTGAAATATCTCGTACCAAACACTGTACTTATCATTTTAACCAACTGAAACCATTTGTTTCAGATGCGGATAGCGAAACAAGCGTTAACAATTAAGATGGCACTGATCCTTCTGCTCCCAATCCTAATGATCCAAGTCCTAGTAGGACCTTATTTAGGACAAACAAAAATCAGTAATCAAAAATTTTCCCTACTTCATATTTTAATTTAACAATATTAGATGATCAAAAGCCCTGTCATTATGTCATTTTACGGACGAAGAACAATCTAGCATAGTTTACTGTACAAATCAAATATCTTCATATATTACTTATGAAAATTCGAAACAAACTTAGCATTTTGAAAAAACACACAAAACAAAAACGTGATCTTATCAATGGTATATCGTATGGATTAAAATGGTTAGTCGGTACACCTGACGCAGATGACACTGTGTTTTATTCCGATTCAAACGAATACTTGAATGCATTAGATACGAATAATCTCTTCGACTTTTCATAATTTTTACAACTCTATGACAAAATTAATGAAAATATTTTAAATTCAAATATTCAATTATTCAATAATTATTCAAAAACCACGACTAATATTATGAACAGAGAACAGCATGATGTAGAAATTATCGAACACTTTACTCTCGACTTTACAACTTTACTCTCGAATATAGCAAATGAATTATTACTTCAAATAGAAAAATACCTTCACGACTTAACTTTAATACGTCATGGTATTATCGATTACAATACAGTAAACCCACAAACGCTCTTCGATGAATTAAAATTAATAGATAATCTTTGCCCATTCCGCTAACATTCGAAACTTTAGAATATTAATATAAAATAATCAACATTAAGGCGTTTCTACAAAATAAAAACCTAATTATTAAAATGAAAATCTCAATATCGTCAATATATAACTAAGAACTATTCAAGTTTTTCCTTTGCCAACCCCATATTCAATTATTTCTTTCATTTTCTCATATTAGACCAGTCAAAATAGCATTTAACTTTGCACTAAATTTCCGATCCAATTTTTTTTTTATAAGGTTTAGGATCACTTACTGAGCATACAATCACAAAATGCTGACTGATCCAGGTGGCGCTTCAAGCGCCATCTTGAAAAAACGTTTTTGGCCAATATCTCGGAAACTATGCACTTTAGGGCAAAAGTTATAGAGACCATTATTGTAGAGAATAAAATTTCGCATCTTTTGTTTCCAGTAAACTTTTTTGTAAAACTTACCATTGACGATTTATGGCCCATTTAATGAACCTGTTTTTCTATTGCGGCCGATAACTTTAGAAATATTAGATTAATCAATAAAATGCATCAATGCATTTGAAAAGATCAGTTTATTCTCTACTACTTTTGATTCAAACTTTTTTTTCTAATCTCCATACTTTTTGAGTTATAAGACGTTTAATGTTGGACTACCGGGCGTAAAGTTGAAAATTTCAAGATACGCATCTAGAGCACGGTAGTGCGTAAGGCCGAGATTTAAGGGAGACATTCGGACTTTTCACTACAGTGCTATTACTACACCTTAATTTAGCGTCATTTTTTAGGTGCTGTATCTTTTGAACGAAAAGAGCTACAGTGTTGATATTTCAAATATAGATACTTTACGGAATTATAAGAAACAGTTTTTTCAATCAACGTTAACGAATTAACCGTTAAAAAGTTATTTCACTTCAAAAACGCAAAATTCGCGGGAACGCCTACAATTCTTGGTAACTAATAGATCAATATTCTACGATACTTCCAGATATGCTGTAAAGTTGATATTTGGCATGTAGGTAACTGTAGTACCCAAACCGACGGGAAAATTGCGAAAACTGGAAATTTGTATCGGAAAAAAGGAAATTTTTACAATTTTCGTTTTAATTAAATTAGCATTAGAACGCATATATTTATCTTATTCGTTGATATTATTATAGAGTCCTATCTGATTGGATGACACTTAGGTATTTTAATATTGATTGTATTAGACCATTTAAAACTGAACACCCATGTAGAAAACACAATGAACTATATTATGACTAAAAATTTCTTAAACCTATAGTAGTGAATTGGCTTGTTGTATACAGCAGTTGGCATATAGCATATAAAAGTTAAGCAACATTAGTTAAAATCAGTAATTGGATGGGTGACCATTGTGTACAGATTTTTTTTGTAATTTTGTAATAAAATTAATTTATATTCTCATTTTAACTTTTTTATTATATTTTGTATTGATCAATTATTATTTATTAACTTCAATTGTTTCAGTGCAACCCCCCGGAAAATTGGAAAAACATACTCCAAAATTACGTTTTTCTTTTTTATAAATGCTAGAAAGAATTTTCACTAATCGACCCGAAATAACGTTAAATTAACAGAATATTTTGAAAAATTTCATTACCTATATCGCAACCACACCGAAAATGGGAAAAACATCCCTAAAACTGACCTTTTCACTTCTATTCATGATAGAAAGATCGGTTTTTTTCCATTCGACGTGGAACAGTTTCAAAATAACAGAATTATTTGAAGGAAGAAAATTTTTCCATCACAATCCTTCGAACTTGGTGAAAACACCCCCAAAACCAACCTTTTTGTTCTATACATGCAACAAGATGCAGTTTTTTGCAATCGACGCTTAATAGCTACAAATTAGGAAGTTATTTCGGAAAACTTCATTTTTTTTATTGCAACCTCCCGAAAAATCGTAAAAACAACCCCCCCCCCCCCAAAATTACGTTTTTCAGTTCTATATATGCTGAAATGATGGAATTTTCACCAATCGACCCGAAATAAAGTCAAGTTAACAGAATACTTTCAAAAATTTCATTTCCTGCATCGCAACCCCCCCTCCCGAAAATAAGGAAAACAACCGTAAAATTGCCATTTCATGTCAGTTCTAGTTAGTGAGATGGGATTTTCTTTTTAAAGTCAAGTTAACAGATTACTTTGAAAAATTTCATAACCTACATCGGAAACCTCCGAAAAAACACCCCTTAAACTGCCTTTTTCACTTCTATTCCTGTTAGAAAGATCAGGTTTTTTTCATTCAACGTGGACCGGGTTTAAAATTTTAGGATTTTTTTAAAACCGTAAATTTTTCCATCGTTACCCTTCGCAAATGGGAAACACATCCCTAAAACTACCCCTTTTCTTGTATACATGCTAGAAAGATGCAGTTTGTTATATTCGACGCTAAGCAGCTACAAATTAAGAAGGTTATTCAAAAAACTTAAAAACTTTCATCGCTTCCTCCCAAAAAAATCTTTAAAGCACCCCCGAAGCTACCCTTTTAACTTCTATTCATGGCAGAAAGATGGGATTTTCACCAATCGACCCAAAATAAAGTCAAATTAACAGAATACCACGAAAATTTCATAACCTACATCGCAATCACCAATAAGAGGAAAAACACCCCTAAAACTGCCCTTTTCATGTTAGAACGGACGGTTATTTTTATTCAACGTGGAACTGGATTAAAATAACAGGATTATTTTATTAGAGTAAATTTACCAATCGCAACCATTCACAAATGGAAAAAACACCCCTAAAAGCACCCTTTTTCTTCTATACATGTCAGAAAGATGTGGTTTTTTGCATTCGATGCTTAATAGGTACAAATTAAGAAGGTAATTAGAAAAACTTAAAACTTTTCCTCACCACTCCCCAAAAAGATGGGAAAACAACCCCCTAAAGTTCTATTCATGGTAGCAAGATGGGGTTTTTTGCATTTGGTGGAGAATTTCTAAGACATTTCTATTATACTGTTGGTCAATACCTAACATATATGAGATTCTATACAATAAACATACAAGTGTTACACATTTAATTGTTTTACCTCAGAACTCCGTTATTTATGAACCGATTTAGAATTTTTTGTTTTAAAGGGTTTGATTTCTCATTGTCATTATTATTATATAACAAACATACTATATTAATGTTTAAGCCTTTCAAAAAGCGAGCTGAGCCAGTTGACGTTACATAACGCGAAGCGGTCTCCTTTGTATGTGTGAATCTAAAAAGAGTAAAGTATCGCGAAGCGTAAAGAAACGCAAAGCATACGTGAAGAGTAACAAAACGCGTAGCGTTTTGTGCGAAGCCTTCGGCTTCGTATATTTAAGCCTTACAAAAAGGATTGATATCCGACCAAAAACATAAATGTAAGAAAGGGCCGAGTTTTCGGGAAAATCCTTAATGTAATAGTTCCTTCTTAAAAAGTGATGATATGGAAGAAAGGACCGAACTATTTACAAAGTAAATAGCTCTAGACTTCATATAATAGTTGCTTCTTAAAAAGTGATGATATGGAAGAAAGGACCGAGCTATTTACAAAGTAAATAGCTCTAGACTTCAAATAATAGTTGCTCTTTGAAAAGTGATGATATCCCATTAAAGAGCCGAGCTATTTACAAAGTAAATAGCTCGGTAAACTATTAACTAAAAAATTAATGAGGGGTAAATTGATTAAATGTAAGAAAAAATTTGGTTGAAATTTATTTCGTAAGTTTTCCCTTAGTATGTTTTTAAAATTTTATATAACGCGGCAAGTTTTAAAATATTTGAAATCATCAGGAAAAATAACTTGCCGCGTTATATAAAATTTTAAAAACATACTAAGGGAAAACTTACGAAATAAATTTCAACCACATTTTTTCTTACATTTAATCAATTTACCCCTCATTAATTTTTTTAGTTAATAGTTTACCGAGCTATTTACTTTGTAAATAGCTCGGCTCTTTAATGGGATATCATCACTTTTCAAAGAGCAACTATTATTTGAAGTCTAGAGCTATTTACTTTGTAAATAGCTCGGTCCTTTCTTCCATATCATCACTTCTTAAGAAGCAACTATTATATGAAGTCTAGAGCTATTTACTTTGTAAATAGTTCGGTCCTTTCTTCCATATCATCACTTTTTAAGAAGGAACTATTACATGAAGGATTTTCCCGAAAACTCGGCCCTTTCTTACATTTATGTTTTTGGTCGGATAGAATATAATGGTACAAATTCAACAAATAAATTAGAAAAAATATCCCGATTGTTTATGTAGTTAAAAATTAATACTTCCAAAAATAAACCTGCTTACTTTACAATAGTGCAGAGCAAACTGAGCTCGAAAAAATTTCGTTAGACCCTTTTTCCCATTCCCTCTTCTATTTAAGAAACTATTTTTAGAAATGGCAGGCTAATATATAGATATAATTCCTAACGCTAGACCTTTTCGTTCCTTCTTTTGTGTATAGATATAAAAGAAACGGTTACCTGCTATAGAAAACAACCTTTGGGCTGCCGCGTCACCCGCCGAGCGTCGGCATTTCTACATTAAACGTCTTATAACTCAAAAAGTATGGACATTAGAAAAAAAAGTTTTAAACTAAAGTTGTGGAAAATAAACAGATCTTTAAAAATGGACTAATGCATTTTATTGATTAATCTAATATTTCAAAAGTTATCGGCCGCGATAGAAAAACAGGTTCATTAAATGGGCTATAAATCATCAACGGTGAGTTTCACAAAAAAGTTTACGGAAAACAAAAGATGCGAAATTTTATTTTCTACAATAATGATTTTTATAATTTTTGCCCTAAAGTGCATAGTTTCCGAGATATTGGTCAAAAACGTTTTTTCAAGATGGCGCTTGAAGCGCCACCTGGATCTGTCAGCATTTTGTGATTTTATGCTCAGTGAGTGATCCTAAACCTTATAAAAAAAAAATTGGATCGGAAATTTAGTGCAAAGTTGACCAAAAAAACGTCTATTTTGACTGGCCTATATATTAAACCTGAAAATCCATTCATTCTCCTATCAAAAACCAGAAAGCAATATACTTTTTTAAAAATTTTAGAAAAATGAGAAGGAGTTTATGACTATCAATGGATATGTAAAGCAATATCTGTATTCTAGAAAAACGACCAGCACAACTGTGAAATCCATTTGGTCTCCAAAATAACGAACACAATTCCGCCATCTTGTCAATTCAAAACAATGCATGCTGATATAGAAATCTGGCAAAATATCAATCCAGACCCATGATTGTTCGTCACTTCAAACCCTACATCATGAAGAAATAATCAATCATATTGGTGTTCTTACATTGGATACAAATTGTAAAGCATATACCAACACACATACGTTAGAACCAGAGACAACGTTATCAAATACATCCACTAAAATCAAAATCCCGATAACAGATATCACATGCGATGACTGTTGCATCAAACACCATATCAATACCACATTGGAAGTTCTCCAACTTCAACCAATTAAATTCGATCATATGGATCAATTACTTCAACAATTCTATGATGTTTTACAAGAACAATTATCAAACCGTTTATAATTAAACATTCATCATGATTTCCAAGTGCACTATTCATCACAACTGGTATAATTCTAATAGTGATCCTTTATAATCTATGCAAATTAAAAAAATTAATGAATATTTAAAAAATCAATTAACTATATTGTATTTAATATCAATTATTAAGCTAATTAAATGCTCTAATTAAAATTTTAATGCTCTTTGTTGCACTGTGTAACCGCATACTCTGCTAGCTTATCCAGCAGAGCAATATTTAAAAAATCAATTTAAAAAATCAATGCAAAAAAAAAACACATCCTTCTAGCATAGATAGAAGCGCAAAATAATTTTTGGGTAGTTTTTCCAAATTTCATGATGGTTGCTTAAAGATTTTAGATAACCGTCTTTCAAATTATTCTCCGTAGAAGGCATTCTATCAAATATAAAATAAATTTTCTATTCTTTAAAATTTAGTCATAAATGCTCATATTTAACTTAAACTACTTGTTTCAAGATATTTGAAAACTTATTATTTAAATATTTAAATTAATGTACCCTTATTGATACAAACTAAATAATCGATCAAATTTTTATTCAAATTGTTCAACATAATTAACATATTCGATTTGCTAAAACTCCTATTTTGCCTAAATATAATTAAACGATACTAGAAAACATTATAATTACATAAAAAAGGTAATTTTTGGTGTTTTTCCCATTTTCGGAGATATCGCGTTGGATAAGTTAAAGTTTTCCGATTCTTCTAGGTTCCCCGTTACTCCGCGTCTTAACCATTAGGAGTTAATCAATAACCAATAAGAGAGACGTATATAAGTATATGGACTTACAATGTCAAATTTATCAAACAAAATATGCAAAAATTTTCAATTTTGGGATAGAAATTTTGGGTTTTCATAATTTTCCTGTCGGTTTGGGTAATAGGCCTAACTGTATGTCAAATACAAATTTTACAGAATATCGGGAAGTAGGCTAGAATTTAGATAGACAGTACGTGTATAAAAACCAACCATTTTTAGATTTTTGAATTAAAATAAGTTTTTAACTGTTCATTCCTTAACGATGAACACAAAACTATTGTCTTATAATTTTGTAATCTTGCTATATTCGAAAACTCACCTTTGTAGCTCTTTTCGTTTTTTAAGTTAAAATGGGGTCAAATGCACGCCCTAATTTTTCGTGTAGTAATAGCTGCAAGCATGCAATGCCAAAACACCCTTAAGCTCGACCTGGCGAACTTCCATGCTGTAGATATTTTTTCATTATTTGTTCACTATTCTTCATACTCAATAATGGGGAGCTATACCTTTATAAATGGCTTAAAGATTCATTTAGTATTCATTTCAATTATATCCAAAACATCGATTCATATTAAAACGTGCATCTCCTTCAAACTATCAATCTAATCATATTAAATTATCAAGTCTATCATCACTCAAACTGTGCCAACGCGGAGTTGTACATACATAGTTTAGTTGCAGATTATAGTATATAGAGTTATACAGATTATAGTATAGTTGCCAAAGTTTAGTAACTTTTGAAAAGTCTTGTAATTTTCTCAAAAACTGAATATCATTAAAAGAAGCTATTTTACATTACAAGCCGAAAACCAATACATGGTATAACCTTTTATTATGAAGCAATTAAGTTCTACGAGCGATTTTCATCTTGACTTGTAAGTTAGAATTCATTTCTAAATAAAAATATCATGAAACTATAGGTTGATTTGTTCCGTAGGTTGATTGGGTTGTTGTTCACGAGGTTTGCTGCTGCTATCGTCTGATGTCGGTGCATTTAATGTAGTGGAAGGAGTCGCATCTATGTCGTCAGTGCGCAACAAATAAGCTGGCTTGAGGCGGTCGACTGAAATATTTACATGTTTTCCTTTTATGTCGACGGTGAAATATTTATTTTCTCGTTAAAAAACTTTCTAAGGACCTTCATAAGGTTTCTTTAGCGCTGACTTTATCAACGCGCAGAAAAACGTGAGTGCTTTCATATAGGTGTTTATGAACAAACGGTGATGAACTGTTTTTGTGCCAATTAGGAGATGGTTGTAGGGAATTCATTCTTGCTTTCAAATCAGATACAAAAACTGCAGCGGCTCTTAGGGTATCTTCTCTAAAAATACTATGAAAGTATTGTAGGTAATACCGTAGTCCAGCTTGTTTCAGAGTTTGCTCTCATAGCGTTTTTAAGCGTTCGGTAGAAACGTTCTACCATTTGATTGTGGATGATACGCAGTCGTTTGTGGCATTTTTACTCCACATAATTTGCTAAGGGCACGAAACAAATATGATTGAAATTGTCGATCTTGGTCGGAGTTGATAACTGATGATGATCCAAATCGTGTGATCTATGTTTCAAAAAACGATCGCGCAAATGTTTCAGCGCGAATATTATTGAAAGGCATCAATGCATGTCAAACAATATGTATAAGCTTCTGATTGTGCGAGTGGACCTATCAAATCAATATGTACCGTAGAGAGTCGAGAATCGCATTTCAGAAATGTTTCTATAATTGAATGATTATGTCTTGATACTTTGCTACTCTGACAATCCAAACAAGATTGAGGCCAAGTAGTAATATCTTTATTTAAGATCGTCCACACAACTTTCGAAGCAATTAATTTAGCAGTAGACTTGATTCCTGGGTGTGTCATATTATGATATTGTTGAAAAATAGCAGATATAAATTTTTTAGGTATGTATGGTCTAACATTTGAAGTTGAAACATCGCACCAAATAGTTTTATTTTCCGTAAGTGGACATGATTTGAAATTAAGAGAAGTGTTTGTTCGTTTAAGATTTTCGAGTTCCGCATCCTTTTCTTGTGCATTAGCAATTTCAGCAAAATCAACAAACGCAACTTCTGTAATAGGAGATAATTGATCTGCTATAATATTATTTTTTCCTGAGATATGACGTAAGTCTGTGGTGAATTGAGATATTTATTGAAGGTGTCTTAATTGTCTTGGAGAGGCTTTGTAATTTTTTTTTTTAATGCAAAAATTATAGATTTACGATCGGTATATTTGGAAAAAATCCGACCATCTAAAAGGTGTTTACAAAATGTCCCTGACAAGTACATACTAAGAAGTCCTCTGTCATATATACTATACTTTTGATGTGTTTCATTCATTTTTTTTGAAAAGAAACCAATGGGCTTTTAACCAAATTTTTCAAATTGTTGTAAAACACCACCAACAGCTACATTTGATGCATCTACAAATTAAGCCAGTTTGCATTCCATCTTTGGATAAGTTAAAAATGCATCATTAGCTAAATCTTATTTGTAAGCTTCAAAACTCTTAACAGCTTCATTTGTCCAGCTTATTTTACGTTTGTCTTTATATTTTTTAAGTAGTCATTTAAAATAACTTGATTTTTTGCTGCGTTTTTATGTGCTTACGGTAAAAATTCAATAGCCCAAGAACGGTCGGAGTTCTTGAAGATTTTCCGGTAGTTTTTAATTAAGTATTACCTCGACCTTTTTTGGATCAGGTTGTATTCCTAAAGCAGAAATTTTGTGTCCGAGAAAAATAATTTCTTCGCGTCCAAATTCGGATTTACTTCTTCATTTCTTGAGGCAATTAAAATGTCGTCCAGATAGGCGAAGGTGAAATCTGGATGCCTTAAAGCATCATTAATCAATCTCTGAAAAGAAGATGGGGCATTCCGCAAACCAAATGGCATAAAATTGAATTCAAATATCCCAAAGAGTGTTATTATGGCTGATTCTTTATCTTCGTCGCTTAATGGAACTTGGTAATGAGCTTGAAGCAAATCCAGTTTTGAAAAAATTTTAGTTCCAGGTAAAATTATACTTTCATGTTTGGAAAAGGTTTTACCTACAATAGTCTCCACAAATTTGCCATGATCCCTTTTTCTTGCTGACCAGATTCAATGGGTTCGCCCACTGTGAATATGAAGGTCTATGTATATTATTATTTAGAAACTGGAATTCTTTTTTTGCTATTTTAATTTTTTCCAGTCTACTAGAAGGCCCTCCGTTATATACTGGAGGGCCTTCCGTTGTTAATATATGATGTACAATGCCATGACTTTATTGGTTTGGTCGAACTTTCGGTTTTGTCAATTCAGAAAATTTATCTAATAATGAAGTGTATGTTTTTTTAAATCCTACAGTACCAATTATATCATTTACATTTACAGAACTGATAATTCCATGAACTGATAATTTAGTTTGACTGTCGATTAAAATCTGCGTCAATTATACCTTTTGATGTATTAGCTATGATAAATGGCCACTCAAACATTCGCCGAAGCCCTAAATCTAGATTTGGGATGTAGATCTAGATTTGTGTACCATCCGTAAGAATTTTGCTGACATTGGCTGCGTATGATTTGAAATGTGTTGCTTTATTTCTCCCGTTTCCTGGTATGATGGAGATATCGGCGCCACTATCCACCATTAAACTAATTCCGGATTCTTTATATTGAATAAAAAGTCTATGGTTGGTACAAGGGCTTGTATTGGCGGCAGCACAAATGCCTTTTGGAGTTTCCCTCTTTTGACCATTGGCATGGCTATTTACACTTTTCGGTGTAACACTTCGCACCATATTTAAAAAGATTATAACAAAATTTGCCTTTTTCATAAAACTTTCTTCGGCTTCTACTTCGCGACCGCGATCGTGAACGAAAATTTAAGCATAATTACTTAATTTCTTTTTCCATTTCTGAAATTTTTTAATACAGTTCTTTTATTGAAATGTTTGAATTGGTATTATGTTCCTGCTGGCTAATTTTATTTATTGATTGGTTATTTGCAATATTCATTATTATATCACAAATTTCCGCTACTTTTTCAAGATTATCTTCAGAAGTGGCGAAAATACTATTACCAGATTTAGGTAATTTATCTAACCACAACGTACGTAACAGTTTGTTCAAAATTTCTGTACCGGCCAAATTTTTCATTTTTCTCAGTAATTGGGTAGGTTTCATATCATCTAATTGCAATTCACTAATTAATTTACAAATTTGATTATCTTCACTTTCCCGAAAATATTTTAACAGGCGCTGTTTGGACAATGTATAATTGTCTACGTATGTTTGCACAATATCATAAATATTTTCCACAGTTTTTAAGTCCAATTGTGAAATTAAATAATGAAACTTAGTTAATTCACTGGTAATATTAGCTAATGTCAATTGTGCTTCCACTTGCGAAAACCATTTATCTGGCTTTTCAGGCCAAAATGGCGGTAATTTTACAGATACACGATCTACCGTTCCCGCAATTACACTATTCTTTGCTGTATCGTCAGGCATTTAGAATAATTATTAACAAACAAAAAAATAATGTTTGTGAATGTTTTCACTAACCAATTTGTTAAATTTATATCCCAATATTATTTTATCGCACCAAACACTAACCACTAAATGTTTGTGTCAGTTTGTGAACTGTTGTTTTTAAAATAATTTTCAAAATGTTTGTTTTTGTCTTTTTCACTTTAATTGAGGATCACCAATTCTAGGTACGGTACAGAAGGACAATTTAAATAAATATTACTGCACGTTTTCATTTAAATAATTATTTATTCTGGTTAATAATTAGAAATTTTTAATTTTTATTGAATACAAATTACCTATATGGTTTAATATGGCGACTTAACTTGTAATCATTTCTTTATTGACATTTATGCTTCATCATTTATACTATCCTACAGATGTCTCGCCGATCGCACATTCAAATAACATACACGCAATTTAAAATAAAATACAATCATTCTAATAAATTATTAATTTTATTTTAGTAATTTCATACTCTGATCCATACTCTGTAAAACATCCAATGTATTACAGTTATTTGTGTTATTTTTAGAAAAGAAACATTTTGTGGCACCTCCCCCCGCCCCCTTGAGCAAGATTGAAATTTCCTGTTGTCTTTGATGGGAAGTTTTAGCATAAGACTTATCTTCCTACCAAACATCTACTTTCTAGAACAACTGAAACTATTCTAGATATTAATGACCAGTGACTCACCAAAATGTACATTTTTAGGGTTAAATATCTTGGAAACTATTAAAACTATAATATTGAATGGAATTTGGTACACACCGTCAAATTGTGGGTCTGAACGCCACGATTTAAATTTGAGTTTCCTAGGTCATTTGGGTCCTGCGATACATAATAATAAAAACTGTCTCTAATCCTCCCTGTAAAACGGCACACTACCATTCAATGTCATCGATAGTAATATCCATAATTAACTAGCCGTGGACTCCACGCTGTGGATTCTGGGTTCCTCTTTCTGAAAAATCTTATGCAATTTTCATAAACATGACTGTTCTTATAACAAAATACTGTGATCATATTCAGATACCGGGAAACTATAATATTTTTTTCCAAGTCACGATAGATGAAAAATTCATCTATCCGTCTTTTGTGCGGACGTCTTCTTTCCTTTTCAAATTCTCTAGACAGTTGTATTTTGTGTCATTCTAAGCTTTAAGAATTTAGATGGATTTTTAAAACTTAAAACTTCAGTTTCAGGGTTTGCGATTTTTTGTATGTTGTAAAAAAATTGTGTATCGACATTTAATTAAAAAAGTATTTTAGTATATTGGAATATGAGAGGAAGATTTTCGATTAGAAATGAGATCGGGCGTTTCGTCCGTTTGTAACTCAGAAGTCATCGTAGACTTACTACAGTTTCGATTAATTTGGCTGGAAACCATTTTTCATAGGGTTTGTGAATGTGAATGTTTTCCATTTGGACACTAATGCTCAAAAGTTTTTTGAAAGTTAACAATGGAAATATTACCCATCTGGTGCGCTTTTATTTGCGTTCACTATATATGTGTTTATGATGTAACAATTTATTCATTAATTGAGAATCGAGCTGTTGTCTAGAAGTCAATAACATGAACCAATATGCGACGAAAAGTTTATATATGGCGCACTATCATCAAAACTAATATATGTTATTTATTGTTACAGGCACAATAATAAACAAAGTCAAACTCTAATTTATTTTGACTTTACTTATTCACCCGTACGTATAGTAGTTACTTATACACAAATAAAATGAACCCCATTTCATACATACAATGTTCATTTCAACCAATCAATGTAATAACCTATAAAATAGTTTATGTATTTTCAGTTTTATGATTCGAAGGTATTAAATTAAATAAAAGCCATAACACAGTTTATTTATTTTGGCATGCGCCTTTCCTCAGTGACTATATTAAACAAAAATATTTTGTCTTTTCAATTATTAGATGATTCTAATATTTTGTAATAATATTTAGAACAGAATTCATTTCAAAAGAATATTCGTCACGTAGGTAGACTTATCAAAAGCACCAAGAATGAAATAAAATCTAGTAACAAAGGTGCCGGTTGTATTATTAACTATTATGAAGAATCTAATATACTATAAAGCTGAAAGTGAAGCTGACTGACACACTCATCTATATAAAACCTAACCCACTTCTAGACATGCTAGAAAGATGCGGTTTTTTGCATTCGACAAGAAATTACTTGAAACCGAGGGGAAAATCGGAAAACTTTAATTTTTTCATTGCAACCCCCCGGAAAATAGGAGAAACCTCCCCCACAGTTACGTTTTTCTGTTATATGCATGCTAGAAAGATGGGATTTTCACTAATCGACCCGAAATAAAGTCAAATTAACACAATACTATGCAAAAATTCAAAACTTTTATTGCAACCCTCCCGAAAATGGGGAAAATATCTCTATAGTTGACCTTTTCACTTATATTCATGATAGAAAGATCGGGTTTTTTCCATTCGACGTGGAACAGGTTTAAAGTAACAGAATTATTTGAAGAAAGAAAATTTCTCCATCATAACCCTTCGAAATTGGGAAAAACAAAAAATCCCCCCCCCCCCCTATTAATTCTTTATACTGGTAAGTACTTTTTGGGAAGTATTTTTTCAACTTATTTTGCAATGCATGTAAGGTTATTTTCTGTGACGCGGAGCCACGGAGTCAAGAACCCCCTGGCGAGCAGAGCGAGTTGTAATATTAAAATTGAAAATATTTTTGTAAATATCAGAGTTACATGAAATATGGACAAGACATAACAAATGATAAATTTGACAAATGATAAAATTTTCCCATTTAATTAATATTAGGAGAGACATCCACAGTTTGTTTTTTCAAAAAGTATTCTCTGTAACTATTTGGAGTGAAACTTACTTATCTGTTTGTTTGGTCGATCGGTCTGTTATATATGGGTCGTGTATAGTCAACTAAATCTATAACGTTGGAAGGTGGAACATTTTCGTAAGTATCTTGTAAAAACTTTTTAATTGCTTGCAAGTACGGCAAATAAGATTCTAAGTAGAGCAAAAGGAACAAACACTATTTGTTTTCGTAAAACATTAATTTGTTTCCGACAGTTGTTTCGTGGAATCAATTTTTTACATGGACTTTTTTCAATTTTGCTCATTGGCATTAAGTAATCTTACATTTCATATTTTGCCTCAATTCCTAGAACATTTGTTTGTATTTTACAAATACGAATTTCGACTACAATGTTTCGACCAAATTGCACATGAGCCAGATGTTCTTTGATTCGAGCTCTGATTTGGCGACGACTTTGACCAGCATAAATTTTCAAACAGTTTTGACATCTGACCCCATATATGCCCGATTGTTTTTCATTACTAATTTTACCCTTAGGGTCGTCCAGTAACTGTTTGATTCTATTTTTACTAACAAGCGCTGTTTTTAGTTTGTGCATGCACAAATAAAATCTCTAGAGAATTAAAGGACCACAACCTAAAAACAGCGCGTGTTAGTAAAATTAAAATAAAACAGTTACTGGGAAACCCTAAGGATAAAAGTAATGTTGAAAAACAATCGGGCATATACGGGGTCAGTTGTCAAAACTGTTGGAAAATTTATGTTGGTCAAAGTCGTCGCCAAATCGGAACGCGAATCAAAGAACATGTGGCTCATGTGAAATTGGAGAAACATGGGAGAAACGAAAAGTCGTGTATAGCTGCACACGTTATTGAGAACAACCACAAAATTGACAAATCGAATTTAAAACTACTGAAATCGGTACAAAACCCCATAGAATTAGATGCATACGAAAGTTACTACATATACAAATTGAGAAAAAAGATAATGAAGTTAGACAATGGCCCAATTCCAAATTCTGATTTAATAAAATTAAACCATTTTCAAAAAAATTTAATACCTGAATATCAAGGTTAGCTTTGATACCCTCACTTTAGTGAAAAACAACGCCGTATATTCACAAAAGGATACCGTCAATAAATAGGTGGGGTTCTTCACACACCTAATGCTTTAGTCAGTCAAGTCATCAGTCAGTCAACTCAAATAATCCTCAGGTCAGATCATACCGTCAATCAATTCATATAAAAGACAGGCCTTTTCTAATATCATTGTGAGACACGCACCAAATTAGCAACAAGTAACATATCTCTGAATGCATATCCCAGAGATAGTTACGATTAGCTAATTCATACTGATGATGACTACATTGTAGTCGAAATACGTATTTGTAAAATACAAAGAAATGTTCTAGGAATTGGTGCAAAATTTGAAATGTAATTTCAAAAAACCTAGAGTTCTATTTGATTATTTTAATAATATTTATTAAGTAATATATATAATTATACCTATGTGACAAAATTACAATCTTTTCAAATCAAGAATGAAGATGTGTGTAAAACGGCATTTCGTATACTTCATTGATTGAGCACTACTTAAGAATGTTTGGGACCTTCATTTTAGGAGTTGCAAGATGAGAAGAAGTTTATGTACTTAAATGCGATGTCACACATATCAATCGAAGAAAACAATTTTAAAATTTTATTTTATTTTGTATTAAATATCATCTTATGACAAGCTTATATTAAATTTTTAAATATTAATAATTAATTGTTTATTTAAATGAAAATAATGCTGCATAATAACGGACCTGGCAACATTGCATAAAATCGGTGTAAGTCTTGCACGAAGCCCAAGACCAAGCTATACTATTACAAAATTTAAATGATCTTGGTCTGGGTCTTGGGTCTTACTTAATTCATCACTCTTAATGAAGCTTTACGTAGGTGGTAAGCAAAGGTTTAGAACTCTAATTAGTTTTCTTTAATTCCTGATCATTTAGTTTTCATTTATGTCGAATTTAAAATCGATCATTAAAATCGGATTTTATTAAATGTTTATCATTATATATGATATTTTATTTGAAAAAAATCTAAACATTTTTTTCAAAATACGTACTGTGTATCGTCATCAGAAAGCGGATTTTAATGGTTTACGTTAGCGAAGTGGACCTCAGCGCTGTCCGTTTATGAAACAATCAAAAAAATTGTTAATAAAAACGTAGTCGACATAATCTTTTGGCACACAAATAAAAAGGCATTAATAGAAATATTTCCGGGGATCCTACAATTCGTATAGCGTCAGATCCTGATAGAACTCTATGAAATAAGACGAAAAGTAAGAATACAATTTTTCGATATCTGGCTTTGTTTTGGAGATATTGATGTTTAAAGTTGAACATTTTTAAAAAATTATTTGACATATTTCGATAGGATTTGAAAAAATAAATTGAAAATTAAATTTACGATTTTTCGATAAATCTCTTGGTTTTTGAGATATCGACAAAAAAAAAATTAAGGCATGTAATTTGTTGTAAACTTAAGTGGCACAAAACGATTTTAGCGTTCCGGCTTCACCACCGGAGGTTGACATCTTCTTCTGGGTAGTCGCCCAGAAAAAACGACGACCAGTGGCCGAGTTCTAGAACTTTCTTATTTCGCCATGTTCTAGAAGGATCTACCTTCGGTACTCGGTTGAAACAGTTAACATATTTGTTAACTATTTCAACCGAGTACTACAATCTTTCTTTTCATCGATAACCGATAACTGTTCAAATTTAAATCAAATTAATAAAAAAATTTATAGACAGCTATTTTTATAACTTATCAATGCGACAATTGAAGGAAACCGATAGATATAGTGCTCGTTTCCTGCAACTTAATCATTTTCGTTATTTATTTAAACAAAATATTGAAAACAAAATCAAAAAACCCTATTTGTTGTCTTTACTAAAGCCTTCGATAGCTTGGAACAAAGTTTTATCTGGCGATCTCTTGAATTCTTCGGCATATCCTCTAAATATATTAACATTATCAGGCAACTTTACAATAATAACTCAGGCCGAATTAAGTTGGAGAGTTTGGGTCCTCAATTTCCCATCAACAAAGGCGTAAAGCAAAGTGACCCTCTATCCCTTAAACTGTTCAACACAGTTTTAGAATATAAATTCTCTGAGCTACAATGGGAAAACCTTGGTGTGAAGGTTGACGGTGCTAGACTTTCTAACTTGCGTTTGCAGATGATATAGTTTTGTTTGCGGAAAATGCTAGGCAACTACAAAGCATGCTCAATGAACTAAGCACAACTTGTAAAGAAGCGGTCCTGATCATAAATAGAAGCAAAACCAAGGTAATGTCGAATTCCCAACAGTTACCGATTCTCTTGAATGGAGTCGCTCTTGAGTATGTCAATCAATATAAATATTTAGGAAAAATAGTTTCAATGCGTAATAGTCCGAATGAAATTAACGCCAGGATAGCTAACTCATGGAAAAAATTTTGGTCCTTAAAACATATACTCAAGGGTGACATTCCAATTACTCTGAAGGGGAACGTAATCGATGCCTGTATGCTACCGGTGCTGGCCTATGGATCTCAAGTTTCGGCACTAACTAAAAACTACTATAAAAAACTTCGCACATGCCAACGTGCGCAAGAACGAGCCATGCTCAGTATTAAAAAGCCGCAAAAAATATTTTCTATAAACATAAGAAACAAGTTAATTAAATTAAATACTGATATGAAAAAATTAACTCGTCAACCAGGAATCGAACCTCGGGTCTCTGGATATCTAGTCCAGTAAGTTTTCCTCTACACCAAAGACGATTGTGATGCAACAGCCAACGTTTTCATATTATTCTAATTTTTTATTTTTATTTATTAGACAGTATTAACTTCTGCTGAAGTGATATTTATTTAATATTTGTTTATTTGTGTATACTTTCGTGTCAACATACGATGTTTGTCCAAATTCCTTTCGGTTACGTATGACAAACTGTAGTAGACTATAGCGTATACTCCGACACATTTCATTGTCATTGAATTTATTAATTAAATTAAATACTGATATGAAAAAATTAACTCGTTTTCGATTCCTGGTTGACGAGTTAATTTTTTCATATCAGTATTTAATTTAATAAATAAATTCAATGACAATGAAATGTGTCGGAGTATACGCTATAGTATTCTACAGTTTGTCATACGAAACCGAAAGGAATTTGGACAAACATCGTATGTTGACACAAAAGTATACACAAATAAACAAATAATAAGAAACAAGAGCAAAATTAAAGATGTAGTAGTACACATTAAAAGGTTAAAATGGCAGTGGGCGGGATACGTGTCGAGGCTTGAGAATACGCGCTGGACTAATAAAACGACCACATGGACACCTTATAATTGCAGAAGAAAAAGGGGACGCCAGATAAAACGCTGAAGAGACGAAATTGTTAAATATGCAGGATGCCTGTGGATGCGTAAGGCAAGGAATAGGGAAAATTGGAGGCTGTTAGGGGATGCCTTCGCCCAACCAGTGGGCTGAATTGGGCTTATAATAATTGAAAACAAATATTTAATGCGAATCAATTTTTAGTTTATTTTTTGAAGGTTTTTCAAGGATACATATATGTTAAAACTTGAAATATTTTCTAGCTAGAAATTATGTATTTTGGTTCGTCAATATTTTTGTGTTTGATGTTATGAAATAACACTTTCACTTAGAAAATTTATACAGTGTACACTCCCGTTCAAAAAAAAATGAACAGACCTGAACCGAATCAGTCTCTCACAATTTTGATTATTCTTGTAGTAAATGTTTTTGTTTACATAAATAAAAAATATAAAACTTCCATTTCTTTTTTCACATTTAAAAAATATACTACTTATCTTTGTTTGTAAATAAATAATATACAGAGAGTTACAAAAGTGAGGAGTTTTATGAAATGTAAGAAAATTAACATTTTAGGTCTGCTCATGTTTTTTGAACGGGCGTGTTCATGTTTTATTAACGGGGAATTTCTAAACAGTTTCAAAGCCAAACTCCGTATTTAGGTTTCGAAGTTGATCCACTTCATTGAACTTGATATTGTAGAATAACTACTTCCGTTTTTTAGCGAATTTCCTGAAAGGAAATAGAGCTATTGGTCCCGTACCGAAGTCAAAATTTGGCAAAAATTTCTTAAAATGTCCATCGATCCTACCAAGTAGATGTCAAAAATCACCATCTGTAAAATTTATATATATATATATATCTATGGACATATATATATATATATATATATATATATATATATATATATATATATATACATATATATATATGCATCTGTAATCACTCTAGCAGTCACAGTTTTCATTTTATCGGAATGAAATTTGGTATTTGAGGCGCTTTTGGTTTTCAAAAGGTCAAGTTCGTTAATGGGTAAAATCGAACAAGGGGAAATGGGGGTTTAAAGGGAGGGCGAAACACAAAATTTGACATATCTCCCTTAATATTCGAAAAATTGAAAAATTTCTAAGAAATAAAGTTGTAGGTATTAAATTTTACTGTAATTTTGTTTCTTATCAATTTTTCTGTTACCCTAATATTTACAGAAATATTGACGGTTTAAAATTTAAAATTAAATTCCTCACTATCTCTGTACACATTAGAGTTTGAGCAAAAATGATAAGGTGATGAATTGTAGCAAATTTGATTTCCTACAACTTTATGCCTTACATATTTTTCGATTGTTCTAATATTAAGAGAGATATTTTATATTTTGTGATTTCATCTTTCTTTATGCCCCCATTTCCCTTTGACGTTTGTCATTATTAATAAAATTGGGTTTGCAAATACTAAAATCATATTCGACATTTCATTTTGATCAGACTAAAATTGTGACCGCTAGAAAGTGATTTATGTATTTTAAGGAAATTCGCTAAGTTGAAGCAGCTCCTGCGTAACGAATTTTTTTTAAATAAATATTCTCTTCAACCGACTAATTGAGCTAAATTTATTTATTTAGATACGAACTGAATTATTTTTAGAGTGATCTATGTATATATTTTTTTTAATAATGAAAAATACATGATTGTTTGCTCATACAAATTCCCAGTAGATTGATTAGTGTAGCCAACCATGTAGAGGTAGGAAATAATATATAAGCGCAATAGCATCATGTATTCCCTCATTCTAACCTATGTAGGTGAATATATATGTAGGAAGATGACTTTACATTTACGATATGTAATAATTGATTTTATTTATTATCTATACTATGCAACCGTTTCTCTACTTGTTGCATTAATAAATGAAAATTCATTTGTATTTTGAAATTAAAATATATACCAAATTTATACCTTTAATGAAATTATATTTCGTATTTAATCAATGTATTTCTTTATACAATAATTCGAGTTCAAATTATTTAGTTTTTGCCTCTTAGGTAACTCTACCGTATAAGAAATATGAATCAACAGACTCGAATTATTTAAATTATAAGATTTAAAAAATTCGTTACGCAGGAGCTGCGTCAACTTAGCGAATTTCCTTAAAATACATAAATCACTCTCTAGCAGTCATAATTTTAGTGTGATCCAAATGAAATATAATATCTGATATGACTTTAGTATTTGCAAAAATTAAATTTATTAATAGCTAAAAAGAAAACGGTAAAACGATTATAGTTTATAGTTACTACGGAAACGACAATCAAAATTTTTTACTATAAAATATATTTTATATATTCGTGTCAAACACAAAATATTAAATATCTCTCTTAATATTAGAATAATCGAAAAATTTATTAAGAGTAAAGTTGTAGAAAATCAAGTTTGCTACAATTCATTACTCGATCATTTCTCTCAAACTCTAATGTGAGCAGAGATATTTAGAATTTTAGCTTTCAATCTTTAATAGTAAATATTTCTGTAAATATTAGTGTAACAGAAAAATGATAAGAAACAAAATTACAGTAAAATTTAGTACCTACCACTTAACTCCTGATAAATTTTTCTATTTTTCAAATATTAAGGGAGATAGTCAAATTTTGTGTTTTCCCCTCCCTCTAAACCCCCTTTTCCTTCGTCCGATTTTACCCATTTACGAACTTGACCTTTAGAATACCAAAAGCGACCCAAATACCCAATTTCATTCCAATCGGAATAAAACTGTGACCGCTAGAGAGTCCACAGACATTTAAAAAAGGTACATATGTTGCATATATATATATATATATATATATATATATATATATATATATATATATATATATATATATATATATATATATATATATATATATATATATATATATATATATATATATTTATATATATATATTTTTAACATTGTCGCGGTATCGTGGCTCTCTTTATCCTCAAAGGAGCGCTGCCCGAACCTGCAATGATTCAGATACTCGACAAAAAAAAAAAAAATATATTAGTAAAAGATATTACTAAATATTTTGTAATTGGAACAACACGCACGTTTTTGTTTAACGAAAAAAAAAAAAAAAAATTAAATTAAATTAAACACAAGTTTTTACGAAACAAAAAGAAAACCTGATTTTATTGCTTAAAAAAAAAATGATTATCCAATTTCTTTTTCAACAATTATTTTAATTTTTTTTTACACAATGTCAAACTTTGAATTACTTGATCAAATTACTTGTACAAATTCCAACTTTAACTTGATCTGGATTGAACAACAATTATATACTTTGATACTAATCAAACAATACTTGATTTCAACTTTGATACTAATAGTCGATATTAAACTTTGATACTAATCGCACAATGATCGATTTAAAACTCATTTGAATCGACACTGGTCACGGTTTATATACCCGCTATGGGTCGTTCTAGAATATGATTGTGTTTTTGAATAAATATTTTGTTTTTGACAATATATTTTCGCATGGAGGCTTCTAGAATATTTTAGTATATCAACACCCATGGACGTAGTCGGAGTGTTCAGACTATTTATAAAATTAATTAAAAATTATACCTCTACTTGGGTTTGACCCATAGTCATACCCCGCTTGGTTGATATTTAAGCAGAGACTTAATGGACACGGCCAGTGTGAACTCAAAATCTATATACAAATTTTATGATACATTCATAACTGTAAGCTAGCTTACTTCTGTTTATTTGTTTTACAAAAATTATCTTGTTTATACAAAATTATTTATTTGTGATCTGTTATTTTGAAAAACATTCAATTTGTATGACTTTTGATTAAAATTAAATGTAATAATTTTATTTAAATTTTTGATTTTTTTTTTTAAAAATAGAAAAAACTTAAAAAAAACTTAGTTTAAGAAAAAAAATAAATCGAGCTACATTATTTTCTTTTTGTACTTTTTATACTAAAAAAAAAACTCCTTCTTTTTGCAAGGAGAAAAATATTATTTTGTTAAATATTTTTCGTAATATTTTACTTTCATAATTAAAATGTGTGTTGGATCAAAAAAAATTATTTAATAATTTTCATTACAACAAAATCTCCCCCTCTAGATTCCAACACACATTTTCTAATTTGCTTATTATACTTGGTCGACCAATTTTTGACTTATAGAACTATTTGAACTATTTCAATTGTACTAGTACTTTTAGCTAGCTAGCAAAACTTAAAAGTGTACGTACACATTAGTTCTTCACTCTTCATCAACGGCGCCTGTTGTTAATTGCCGGTCGTCTGGGCCGCAAGTTGTACCCTGGCTCTAATGCTCTGGCCTCTGGCTCGTCCACACTTGGTACATCCCGTCGTCTTCCATCACCTCCATGCCTTTGACCCCCCAATCGATCTGGGAAAGTTGGCCGAACACCTCGTTCCCCACACTAAATCTTCCCAGATTCCCATTGGCGGCGGTCCTTGCACTGGCCGGCTTCAAGAGACCTCCATGTATCTTCGTGGGAGGCCCTGTATCCACAACATATATTCCAGCTGGTAAATTCCTCAGCACTCTGTAAGGCCCTTTCCACTTCGGTGCCAATCCACTATGGACACCCTCCACCTTACTGCTGAGCACTTGATTGCGCATCCAGACGGACTCTCCTGGTAGATAACTGAGTCCCGTCTTCACTTGGTCGTTCTCTTCGGCATTGGCCAATATTGTATGCCGAGCTCTCTCTTCAGTTTCTTTACGTTCCTGGCCTCTCTCATTGGCCCATTCTTCAACATCTTGAGGCTCTTCTTCGACTATTATTTGCCAATCCCCAGGCTTCTTCATTTCAGCCCCCAGTAACAATTTGGCGGGCGAAAAACCAGTTGTTCGGTTTGCTCTATTTCTTATTGCGAATAAGCACTTGTGTAGTTGTTGGTCCCAGTTTTTATGTGCTTGGTCCAACAAATTTAAACGCAACAACTTCTTCAACTCTTGATTTTGTCGTTCCGTGGGGTTGGCTCGTGGATGGTATATTGGTGTTGTCCATATCTCTGTGTTCCAATCTTTATTCACTGCTTTCCATTCTTTTGATCTGAACTGGGGACCATTATCACTTAGTACTGCTCTTGGATATCCATAACGACTAAATACTTCGTCTTTCAGTACTTGGGCTATCTTCGAGGTCGACGTGGCCCCCAATGGAAATGCTTCGATCCATCTAGTGAATAAAGATTGGAACACAGAGATATGGACAACACCAATATACCATCTAATAGGTAGGATCGATGGACACTTGAAAAAATTTTTACGAAATTCCTTCGGAGGAAATTCGCTAAAAATGGATTTATTCATTCTAGTAGCTATCTAGAATGTCATCATACCTGATTATGCTTGGTCAATAATTCCGTATATATTACCCCAATAATTTAATCGGTATAAAGAAATCCACCAAACGCCATTCTTTATTTTGATTTAAGCTTTGTCGTAACCGATACAACAAATAATCAAAAATGTATCCCACCAAAATGGTTCTGAATGTATATTTGTGTCCATGCTTTATATCACGAAATTCCACTTCTTAGACTAAATAGTCCCAAATTGTATCATCCGAACACTTTCGTTGCGAATGCAATGTAGGCTAAAACAACACTTATATCAAAGTGGGGAATTGTATCACTGACATCACCTAGTAGATTACTGGATCCCGCAGACATTCGGGATTAATTCCATTCACTAAATTTTCTACCACAATTTAGCATCAATCAAGATGTTCTAGATGATCATGTAAAAAAACTTCCAGAACCATTTTTGATATGCAATACTTTGTACTTTAGAAAATCGGAAAAACACAAAAAAATTATGAATTTCAAATATCAAAAAACTATCTAAACGAGCATTATATCTATCGGTTTTCCTCAATGGTTGCATTGATAAGTTATTGAAATTTCTGTCTAAAAATATTTCATCGATTTGATTCAATAGTTTCAGAGACAAGTAGAATTCTAATAAACCAATTGGAATTTTAAAAAAATTAGGCAGCTTATTATTATTACGGGTTGGCTGATTTTGCGTAACGCTTCGGCACTCCTTTTAAAGTTT
This sequence comes from Nineta flava, assembly GCA_963920215.1. Classification (NCBI taxonomy): domain Eukaryota; kingdom Metazoa; phylum Arthropoda; class Insecta; order Neuroptera; family Chrysopidae; genus Nineta; species Nineta flava. The sequence goes on from OY986045.1 coordinate 6,060,620, forward strand.
CGTGCAGTCTCACGTTGCTTACCAATTTTCAATTAATTTTCTTCATTAGTTTCGGAAAAACGTGGGGGGGGGGATGTTTTCAAAATTAACCACATCGTATTCAGTTTTTCTTTCGAATCTGTGGGCAAAAAGTTGAGGATACTTTGTTCAGTGTTTGGTGTCATTATCCTGGTCAATCCTAACTAATGTTATTGCGAAAGTGGGTTTGTTTGTTTATTTATATTGTTTGTTTGTTTGTTTTATATACTACAGTCTATTCAACTATATACCGTCTGTTTTGTTTACATCTTCGTATCATAGATCCCACGAGTATGAGAGAGTACATATGTACACATACATTAAGCAATGTGTATGAGCAGGAGGTCTTATAGGTTTGAGTGGTTGGTGACCACTCGAACAGTTATGAACCTATAAGACCTCCTTCTCATACACATTGCTTAATGTATATGTGCATTTGTACTCTCTCGTGCTCGTGGGATCTATGATACGAAGATGTAAATTAAACATAGTGTATACTTATTACAAGGCAACATGTCACTTCCGAGAGTTTATTCAAAACTTTGATTTACTTTTTAAGTTTTTTATCTGCTGATACGTAATGTATATAAATTCCCACAAAATACCTTCACCTATTATATTGCAAGATATTGTCCGTAGCTTAAGTATTTCTTTGTTCGTAGCTTAAAAGTCTCTCTGTTAATAAAAATTTGTTTGTGACGCGTTCACGCCTAAATCGTTAAACCGATTTTGATGAATTTTGGAACAAAAATAGATGGGACCCCGAAGACTTGAATGGGAAGAAATGGGAGGAGATGGGGGTGAATTTTGTATGAAACTTCTTATTATGTCGTCCAATTTGCTTCAAACTTTGCAGATATATTGTTTATAACAAATAATTAAAGTTTGCATATATGTTTTTTTAACTACCTCTAAAAGAGGGTGGAGTAGTGTTGTAAAGATAATATGAAGAAGTTATCTCCATAAAGCTGAAATTTGGCTGGTAGGTAGTTTATAGATACTTAAGGTTAGCTAAGAAAATATTTTTGAAAATTCACATTTTAATGGGGAGAAATGAGGAGGAGGTAAGTTTTGTATGAAACTTCTTATTATGTCGACCGATTTGCTTCAAACTTTGCAGAAATATTGTTAATAATAAATAATTAAAGTTTGCATATTTGTTTTTGTTAAACAACTCCTAAAAGGTGGTGTAAAGATAATAGGGAGAAATTGTCTTCATGAAGCTGAAATTTGGCAGGTAGATCTAAGAAACGTTTTTTTTAAATTCACATTTTAATAGGGGAAATGGGGGAGGCTGAACTTTGTATCGAACTTTTCATTGCGAATACCGATTTGGTTGAAACTTTGCAGGAATGTGTTTGATAACAAATGATTGAGGTCTGCATTTTTATTTTTTCAAACTACTCCTTAAAAGGGGTGAAATAGGGGTATATAGATTTTGTCAGAATTGATTGACAAAATCCATATTAATGCAAGCAAAGCCGCGGGCGAAAACTAGTATCTAAACGTACACTACATGGTCCACATGATATTAATTTTCATTTAATTTGATTTAAATTGGATTGCATATTGTCAACAAATTTTTTTCGATAGTGAATTGAATAGGTCGTTATTTGACGAAAATCCATTATAATTATAAAATAAAACAAATATTTGAAACTTTCGTAAAATCACTTTATTTGACTAGTTTTGGAACACAGTTCCTTCTTCGGAAATAAAGTAAAAATAGTGAAAAGTGAAATAATCATTTTTTATTTCTTGAAGAAGGAACTGTTTTCCGAAACTAGTTAAATACAGTCAATTTACGAAAATTTAAATTTATTGTTTTTTAATAATTATAATGGATTTTCGTCAAATAACGACCTATTCAATACACTATCGAAACAAATTTGTTGACAATATGCAATCCAATTTGAATCAAATTAAATGAAAATTAATATCATGTGGACCATGTAATTATGGTTTCGATAGTTTTGGAGAAGTTGGAGAATAATTTTTTTTACTACTCCACTGTATAAAATTTATTATTGATATTTTTTCATATTTTTATTATTCAAAAAAAGTAATTTATATAATTATTGGTTTATGCTAGTTGAGAATTTACATAATTTCAACAAACATTTACTTAGATCAGAAATGACTTGCGTATATACAAGCTTACTTCGATATTTCAGCACATATTTCAAATCAGTTACAAAAATTAGTTGGCTCAGTAGAGTCACAAAAAAAACAGTTACAAAGAGTATTTCTCTCTGGGAGTTACAAAAATTACTTGTCTCTGTGAGGTTACAAAAAGAAAGCAGTTACAAAAAATACTTGTCTCAAGACAGTTACTAAAATTAGTTGATTCACATGAATTAATGAGATGGTATTTAAAATTTTTATTTCTTCAGTTTACAAATTGAATATTTTTTATGGATTGTGCTGAAGTATCGAATGGGCGAATTAATGGTTTCTATCTGATTGTATCTAAGTATATTTTTTTTTTGTATAATTTATTTAATTCACTATTCCGAAACTTGTGGTCTCTCAAACTTGTAACAATTCAATACACATTCTATACACACTTTTGCTGTACAATTTATATTTTATGTGAATATGCATTGACTTTTTCAATTTATAACTATATTGTTTGTATACGCTTGGTTTTTTTTTTGGCCGTGTATTTTTTCTTTACAGAAGCGTAATGTCTCTTTATATACAACTATGTATCTGAATTAAATTTGTAATCCATATTTATATTTTTGCAAATCAGACATATTTGAACATATTTTTTTTTACTGTAGTTTTCTTTTACTACAGTTCAATTAGGCACATATTCATGTAATCTTTGTTTTCATAACTTGTACAACCAAAGTTAATGTTTTAAGGATAGTTATACTATCAATATATTAAATTAAAAATTATTTATTTCAAATATATATTTTATTTTAACATATATTTCGTTTTGTTCTTTTTTGTACCTTTTTATTTTTTTTCAGATTCGAATCACTTGTCGATAACTTAGACACTTACTGGATAGTAAAAATCTTACTACCTCAATATTATCTTTTAAATGGGCCCAGCTTTTATTGAAAGACTTTCGGTTCAACGTGTTATTTTTTTTTACGTGTATGGCGTTAGCACCGATCGTTTTCCAATTTTCATAATTCCACATACAATACTCTGCTTTGGATTTTTTTTCTAAAGTACCGTATATTTAGTTTTCATTATTTTTTTTTAAAAATACATCATAATAACTCTTTTAATTAAAATTACTAAATTAACAAAATTCCAATATTTATGAAAATAATTGATAATTCAATTATTTTCTATAAAGTGTTTAGTCTTTTTTTTTAAAACTAAACACACAATTTTTTTTAAAATTAAACTATAATTTATTTTTTTACATACACATATGGAAGCAGAGCAAATATCCATATGTGTCTTTTGTTTTCGATAGTTTTCACAAAGCTCGACTTGTGATTCTGAAATTCTTTTTGAAAGTTGAAATGATTATAATTTTTTCTTTATATTTATACATTTATATCTTTTACATTTTCTTTAATTCTATAATTATATTTAACTTAGTACTAATTTTTTTTCTCTTTCTTCTATTTTGTTTGTGGTTTAAATTTTCATTATGCCGAGAACAACTCGTAATACACCAGGTACCCCAGGAGATGACGATCCTCCAGCTGCACCAGATGACTTACTCATCACGCCTCATCAAGTATCAGCGGTTAACTTAGCGGCTATAACTACGCAGATGCAGACTACAGCTCAACAGTTCCATGCGTCAGTGCTGCACGTTTCGGATGTACAGCAACAAATACAACAGCAAAGCAAGCAGATAAGTAGCATTACCGATGCCTTGGCAACAATAACAACTACTCTATCAAATAATAACACTAGTTCAAATCAATTAACTTCAAATTTTAGTTTTTTTGCAAAACCGAGTATAGATTCCTTTATAAATAAAGTCACTATTCTGGACATTTCTGTTCCAGAAAATATTATACAGTTTATTGTCGATACTCAACATTTAGTTGATATTAATTTTTTACCTATACACGTTCTTTTGAAATCTTTAATCAATAGGTGTGCTTCGAACGCACAAACATTTTGGTCTACTTGTTTGGCTGACTCTTTGTCTTGGCAAAATATTAAACATAATTTATTACAAGTTTATATTCCACCTTTGACTAAACAGATATTAATTGATAGATTGGTCCGGCGAAATCAACCTGACACTGAAAAATTTTCGACATTTGTTCCTTCAATAATAAAATTCGCGAACATCCTACTTAATGATTCATCTGAATCTGAAATCATACAAATTATTTTTGCTCATGCCAATAATTATGTACTATCTATTCTTGGTTTATATCAAATTCCCGATACTTATAAAGATTTGTATCAACTAATCACTAAAATTGAGGAAATTCAAGCGCGAATAACTACAACACCCGTCAGTGTAAACGTTACTTCAATTCAAAATACGCATAATGACTCTAAATTTTTTTGTACCTTCTGTAAAGGTACTAATCACAATTTTAAATATTGTTTTAAAAGAAAGAAGGATAATATAAATGTTAGTACTACGGTTCCAAAAAACTCGCAATAGACCCCAAGTTTCTTATTAATGATGTTATTTTAAATTATACTATTTTACCTCTACAAAACATTTTCATTCAAGGTTACCCTTTATTAACACTTTTTGATTCCGGTGCTACTGTTAATGCTATTAAAACTGCGACTTTTAACAAGTTAAAATCTAACAATAGAAACATCGTCACCGAATCAATTGATAAAACTATTTCTTTGCCGGGAAATAATTTTTTTACATACAAAGTGTGACAACAAACACAAAAAATTACAATCGTAAAAATTATAATTACAAAAAGTACACATTATTTTTATAGATTAGCATTTCTATTAGTTAAATTGTTTATCACATTTTGTTTTTTTTACACTTCGTAAATAATAGATCGATTTTTCAACATTTATAATTTTTTTGACGTTTCATTTTTAGCAAATTCACAAATATAAAAAAAAACCTACGAAGTTGAGTGTAATCAACGGCTCTGATGGCGGCGATCCTTTTTGTATCGTACCGATCATTGCACTTCAAAGAGCGCAGCAATATAGTTTTTAATTAAACAAAGTATTTAGTTCAATGATCAAAGTGCTTTATTAATTTATGTACAAATGGTCTCAAAAGTCGGTCTACCATTTCAAAATTTTATAATTAATTTGTGTTTTATTTATTCGGTTTTCGAAAAAATTCTTGCTTCGGATAAAAGTGTTTTTTTTTTGTTGTAAATGATACCTCGACTTTTGACGATATTCTAAGCCAAGTGAAATTTTTCGATGTTCAAATAATCGTTCCATTCACCGTCCAAGTGGGCGAGCGGTCTTAGGCGTTATGTCCACTTGGAACTGGGAAGTTATGGGTTCGAATCCTGACCTGGGCAGTTTGTAATTTATTAAGAAAAAAAAGGGGCAGTTAATTGACTAAACTGTCGGCGTATGGCCAAGAACGAAGTAACCGGCTATGCTTGTGAAGGTTTTCTGCAGTTTCCTTCACGAACTCTAGATGAATATCGGCATAGTTCTTATCAGAGTCACTAATTCCTAGCCTACACACAAAAAATCATTCCATTCCACACATATCCACACATCATTAGGCATTACAATGGACCTTATGGCCAAAGTACAGCCTCTACAATCAATCAATGAAGGATATCAGTATTTCGTATTCCTACGCATACCAAATACTACGAAAGTATTTTTGTAGAAAAATATTTTATTTTTGCAGGGTTAAATTTAGCATTAGTCGTTTGTGTGTAAGTTATGCTGTTTCAAAATGATGACTATACAATGACATGGAACTAGATAAACTCTTGTTTTAAAATATATGAAAATATTTCTATTTCTTTAAATCGAAATTTTATACCCAAAAAAATTTATATTTAAAATAACATAAAATCTAATATTATGTTATTAATAATAAATATATTGAAAATCAAAACTAATTAAATAGTCACTGGAAACAGTGTCAGGTGCTTTGTGTTGAAATTTCGGCAAACCCCACGCTTTTACAATTACTTAAGTAGAAATAGTTTTTTGCTCTTTAGTGCGCTAACTTCGAATGGAGGGTTCTACTTTTGTTTTTTTTTGTTTTAAGTACACATTTTGACTGATACATAAATAAAAACAAGTAAAATTACCACTTACTGAGTTAGTTGTTTAAATACCGGGTATATTTTGAGTTCATTATTAACACGCGAAGTGTTTATTTTAATCAATACTCACGTACAAATGTTTAAAAAGCCGTATGTATATAAAGGTGCTATACACAAATATGCTTTTGTAATCAAGAGTAATTACAGATGTTTGAACTGAAACTGTGATATACTTATTCAGTTTACGAAAAGAAGTTTATTATTATCACAAAAATTGTTTAAAATAAAAAGCAATATTATATGATTTCAAATTTACAATAGTGTTTCTACAACAGTTTTTGAGATATTTGCAAAAAACTAACCCCCTTTTTATACCCAGTATATTTGTAAATATACAAGGTATATTAAGTTTAGTCCCGACTTTGTAACGCTTGAAAATATTGATCCTTGACAAAAATGCTTTACAAAGATATTCATAAAATGGCCTAATTCGGCCATTTTCACATGTCCGTCCGTCCGTCCGTCTGTCCGTCTGTGAAGCCGATAACTCAAAAATGAAAAGAGATACAGAGCTGAAAATTTTTTGTGTGTTCTAGACCAAAAAAGTAAGGTCAAGTTCGTTAATGGGCAAAATCGGAACGTGTTTCTCCCCGCCAGGGGGGGAAAATTATATCTTTGAAACCGTAGGGGATAGAAAAAAAATTTTTTTTTTAAATTCTTCTTCTCTTTAAAATAAACAACTTTTGTTTGAAAACTTTTTTCATAAAAACAACCGTTTTTTCATAATTTGTGTTTAAAGATGAAAATGAGTCGATCAAAGACGGGCACATGTACAAACATAATATACATCAAATAGTATTGTTTTTATATTTATTTAAGTTTTGTTAACCAGGTGTATATATAAGGTCAAGGTTTAAATGATTTTCATCATTTATTATCAAAAATTATCCATAAAATTGATATACATGTATATATTTATATACATGTTTATATACATGTTTATATATATATATATATATATATATATATATATATATATATATATATATATATATATATATATATATATATATATTTATATATATATATATATATATATATATATATATATATTTATAAATATATATATACTTAAGTATATATATATGTTTATATATTTATATACTATATAAATATATATACATATATATATATATATATATATATATATATATATATATATATATATATATATATATATATTTATATATATCGCTACTTACGCGACTTTCTAACGAAGCATCGGCTATTGCTTCGCGTTGATGAACTAAAGCTTCACTTCGCCTTATTATAACGCTTAGCGTTAAAAAACGATCGCTTTGAATAACTAACGCTGCCAAACTATCGCTTCAAGTTGAGTAATCACCACTTCGCGTGACTAACGTCGACTAACGCTTCCCATGTACTAACGTTTGGCATTGACCAATGTTTCGCGTTGACTGACTTACGGTTGGCTTAAGCTTACGCTACGTTTTGCGTTTACCAATGCTATGCGTTGATTTACTAACGCTTTGCGTTGGCTGACATACGGTTCGCGTTAACTTACGTTTCGAGTTGGTTCATGCTTTTCGCTGGGTTACGTTTCGCGTGAAATCACGCTTCGCGAATCACTTCGCTTTGGATAACTAACGTTTCGTGTTGGCTGACTAAGGGTTCGCTTTAGCTTCGCATTTCGCGTTGGTAAACGCTTTGCATTTACCAACGCTTTGCGGTGTACTTTCTATCAACTAACGCTTCGCGTTGGCTAACTTACGGTTCGCTTTAGCTTACGTTTCGCGTTGATAAACGCTTTGCGTTTAAAACGCTTCGCGTTGACCTTACACTACCTATTAACGAACGCTTCGCGATGGCTGACTTACGGTTCGCTTTAGCTTACGTTTCGCGTCGATTTACTAACGCTTCGCGTTGACCTGCCACTTCCTATTGACTAACGCTTCTGATTGACCATCGCTTCGCGTTGGTTAAAGCCTTGCGTTAATTAACGATTCGCGTGAAATCACGCTTCGCGTATCACCGACGTTTCGCTTTGCATAACTAACGCTGCTCATTAACCAACGCTTCGCGTTGGCTGACTTATGGTTCGCTTTCGCTAACGTTTCGCGTTGCTTTTCGTCTTTCGCTCGCGTTTCGCTTTGCGTTTACCAACGCTTCGCGTTGGTTTACTAACGCTTCGCGTTGGCTTAACACTTCTAATTGACTAACGCTTCTCATTGACCAACGCTTCGAGTTGGCTAACTTGTGGTTTTCTTCAGCTTACGTTTCGCAACGAATTGCGAAAAGCGTTTAGCAACGAATTGCGTTAATCTACTAACGCTTCGCGTTGACCTAACGCTTTCTATTGACCTACGCTTCGCGTTGGAAGATTTACGGCTCGGTTTAGCTTACGTTTCGCAATGGTTAACGCATTAACAGTCGCTTCGCGTTGATTAACTCAATTATATAACTCAATATTTAAATATATAAAAATCGCAAGACCATTAATAAAAATTTTTTTAAATGCAAGAACATTTATACTGTTTCAATATTAAATATTAATACAAAACAAACATTTACAAATAATTCATAGTTTATAAACATTGAATAGGCAGAAATATTAACAATTCAAACATTGATATACAACTCAGTATATACTGGGTATTCAAACATTTTTTTATAATGTAACATTACTTGTTTTTTAATAAATTATTTATACTCTTACATGTTTTTTTGCGGGGCTCCAACTTTTTCAAAAACTTTTTAGATGCAATTACCCATCGAATGAGACCTTGGTCATAATTTTCTGAGAAGGCGCAGTGGAATTCCAAAACAAGGCCCATGTTTACTAGTCTAATACTTTCATATAATTTTCAATGTGTTATTTAATTTAACGTAATTATTGATTTGACAATCAATATTCTTGATTTTCATCGGGTTACGAATCGCGACGCATTTATTCTAATTTTTATTGTTAAGTATATTCGTGTATGCGTGTACATGTACTATAAAAATAAGTATAAAATTTTGTGGTGTTTTTTATATTTTACACAAAATAATTTTCGTGATTTGTGCTATAAAAATGTGTTCCAATTTTCTGACGAACATGGCAAAGCTAGAATTTGTGCACGTCAATCTTTAATTTCAAAAACACGAAAACAATTACCTGTTAAAAATGCAAGGATACTGGCCATTATCGTCATCAATATAAAAAAAAAACAGACTAACGCTTTGAACGTTGTTTTTATTACCGGAACTTTGAGTAAAAGATTGGTACGTGGATTCCGCAGTTCGCATGCATATGACTGCGAATGAAAATTGGTTGAAAAATTCAATGTTTTCGTCGAGTTTGGCAGAAATTATCGTTGCAGATGAGACAAAAGTTCCTGTTTTATGTTCTGGACACGTAGAGATTACAATAAATCATGAAACCGAGATTAATGTGAATAATGTATTATGCGTGCCAGTCTTACAACGAATCTCTTATCAGTCAGTGAATTGATCAAAAATGAAAACAATGCGATTTTCAAGCCCAACAAATTCCTTACACGAAACAAATTGAATGATTTGATTAGTTTAACCATAGACCCTAAACAAGGACACATAACTCCATGTAAACAAATAATTGGCAAAAATAAGATGTCAGTAGTGTTCCTTCGGCATCGGAAACAAAACAGAGAGTATAAGGCGCGAGTTTTAATTGAAAAAAAACATTACGTATTTATAGTATTATAAAAATTATTTCCAGCCAAAGTATATTTCCAATAAAATATTATTTTAAATAAATGATAAATTATTTCAATTTTTCAATAAGGATTTAGTTGAAGTGATAGTTAAAATTCGCAAAATAATTACATAAAAATATATAAAAAAAAAACATCAAATAATTAAATAGTAACCTGTAATGTTGGAATTGTAAAAATGAAAGAAATTATTGAATCAGATATTAAATTAAACTTTTATTTATTAATAATAATGCTGAAAATTAATATTTAATATAATGCCATACAATTTAATTAATTTTGGAATATTTATACTAGCTTTTGGTACTTTAAAAGTCCTGGTTTTTTAAACCCAATTGATCCCGTTGCTTATTGTCACAAGCACTACCACTTTTACAATTGTCTACTGCACATACTTTTCCCATTTTAAATGTTTTTTAAACAGTTTTTTATTTAATAAATTTTTTTAACCAAATTGTGTACTTCAAAATGATCACTTCAAAATAAAACTAGTTACTTGGCTTACTTCACTTCTATTTATTATACTATATTCACTTTGGTAAGGATGAGTATCTATCAAAAAATAGCGACCCTAGCGGCATAAAAAGTTAATATAACTTCTCCCATTTCGTGGCCATATTTTGTCAATTTTCCCGTATATAGAGTTATATCTCCTTTATATAGCCTCCATGAGTTTAACCTAAAAAACACAGAGCAATCTATAACAAAGTTAGCAGTGGATGTCGACACATAGAACATGTGACTAGGACAAATAAACAGCAACGACATGAACAAAATGAAACTTGGCTTGCTTGAAGAAATGTATTTTCCTCTGACACATCTGTAACTAATAATTTGAGCTACGAGATATGCTGTGAAGGAAAACAGGCAAGGTTAAAGGTTCCCCTTCCCTACGGGTATACGAGCCATAGAGACACTTCAAATCGTTCATTCTGACATTTGTGGCCTCATGGAGAGAAATTTAACTGGTGGTGCAAGATATTTTCTACTGTTCATCGATGATTCTTGTAGAATGACTATCTATTTTCCAAAAGCAAAAAGTGAAGCATTGACCAAACCCGAGGTATAATTTAAACCCTCGGTCTTGAATCAACTCCATATACGCTGCACTAACTTCCAGTACGTTGGTGTGTACCGTATCGACCTTCGTGTTGTTGATAATTCGCCACTCCTTGGTTCGCAGATTTAAATTCTGCAGTTTTGATTATTTTGTCCGTTTCGACGGAGTAATAGATCTGGGGAACATACAGCAGAACTTATGTTCATCAGAGATTTTGTATCCCCGACGATAAGTCGCTGCCTCCCATGGCCTGATGCTCGGGACGTTCTCCATAAGCCAGTTTATGGATGTTGTGTCTATGCACTGCACAACAAGGGCCCCCTGTTCAGGTAGCAACCCCGATACTGTGGGCCCTCAACGATCTCTGGGCTAGTGGGGCTTAGTAGCATTGAGAGTTGCACGCTTTCCGATTGTTCCTGAGTCATTGTGACCTCAGGGTACCCCCGAAGTACAATGTTTATCATTGTTTTTGAGGCGGTTTCAGCAAAGGTATTTATAGCCCTTGCCTGTTCCTCCCCCTACATTTTTTCGAGATTTGTTTCGTGCTTTGAGTTCCGTCTTCAGATCTCGACCTCTTTTCCTGTGGGTTTTCCAAGGATTGATTCCCTGAATCGAACCCCACAGGTATCACTGTTTCTGAAAACAGGGCTGTAGCTTTTGTTTCCGGATTTTCCTCTTTGTCGAAGGAATCTGTTTCGCCTCAGCCCTGGCTTTCTCTACTGCTGCTTTCTCTACTGCTGCTTTTCTCCGGGCTGCACCCGAGGGACTTTTTGTGGAAACAAAAAGTCCCTCGGGTGCAGCCCGGAGAAAAGCAGCAGTATTCAGGAGAGTATTCTGAGGTTTATCGCTCAGATTTTCTGCTGGGCTGGATGCACCTGTATTTTTTTGTGTCTCGGCGAGGTTACCTTTTGTTCTTGATTGACTCACTTTTTGAGGGGATTTCAGCACCAGAGATATAATTTTTTTTACCATTAACCGTTTTTATCCCACGAGTAAATCGGGCCGTGTACAACCCCATCGGCCCCTTGAAGGGGAGAGCATTTATACAGTGGAGTTCGCCAGTTGCTCCAAGGAGATTGTTTATGACAGCATTTGACCCTACTGCCTTAGCCTTCGGGTAGTTCTCTAGGCACAATGCCTATCATCGTAGCTTGGGACTGACTATGGCAGAGTTTATTTCCCTCCTTACTGAAAGTGTGAGAACAAAGTTTGTATTCTCGAGAGTTTATTTAAAAATCGTGACCACACCTGAATGATTACTTTATTACTTATTTTCAGAATCGTTAGGCAAGATATCATTGATAGGCCAAACCAAGTTTGGGCATAATTTGCCAATATTTTTCCGTACTGTTAATTAGATATGAAACACTTTCATTTTCATTTCCTGTTATTCTTCAACAAATGAAGTGTGGAAGAAAATATTGGACCAATTTTATAATATAACTTTTCAAAATTTATTATGTGTTATCGGTAACTATGTCGAATCACGGCTGCAGCTTAAAACCGCTCTAAATTTTTTTATAGCAGTTTAAATGTTCAGTAAACGATATCCCATGTAATATTAATGAAGGAGAAGAGTCCCAACATCATAAAAAAATATAAAAACCCATAGTAATAAGAATAGAAATAATATTGTAGTTATACGGGTGGTGACAAGAGGTGACCAGTGGTGATGTGGTATGGTGTAGACACACACACACACACACACAGACACACCCACACCCACACCCACGCACGCACACGTTTTAACGTTGTAATTTACAATTTAGTTGCTGTCCGAATGAATGTCGTCGTCTAGGACTCCGTGGATGAAATTTATCCAATCACAGACCGTGTGTGTACCCATTTTCATTTCGTTCATGATAAAATCCTGATGCGATGGGTTCAACAGCATATAATAGGCCAGTAATGCACAGCACCTTTCTGTTGCCAAATTACTGTTGTGAAGCCACGTTTTGGTTCACAAAGATTGTTTGAAATTACACACTGTTCGAACCACTTTTTCCCCAATCCGTTCTTCATGTCTTCTTTGACAACGCCAAATGAGACTATTTTCACAGCTCTGTCAACCTGGAACCCGCCTTTATCGGATTAACACCAATTTTAAACTGAATAAAGTACAAACCCTACAATTGATTGTAGTAAGCTTCATTTGTTTGTAGTAACAAGATTCATCAAACTAAAACAATTCATTGTGTTCAAATAAAAGATAATGATAGTATCGTGAAAAAAATTATTGGAGTATATCCAGAAACGTTTGTAGTTTATTATAGTTTAATCCAAAAAATTGATTATTTATAAATACCCCCAAAAACATCTAAGTAGGGGAATATACGTGTAATTAGGGAAAAAAGATGTTTTTCACAAACTACAAACCCTATAATTGATTGTAGTAAGCTTCATTTGTTTGTAGTAACAAGATTCATCAAACTAAAACAATTCATTGTGTTCAAATAAAAGATAATGATAGTATCGTGAAAAAAATTATTGGAGTATATCCAGAAACGTTTGTAGTTTATTATACTTTAATCCAAAAAATTGATTATTTATAAATACCCCCAAAAACATCTAAGTAGGGGAATATACGTGTAATTAGGGAAAAAAGATGTTTTTCACAAACTACAAACCCTATAATTGATTGTAGTAAGCTTCATTTGTTTGTAGTAACAAGATTCATCAAACTAAAACAATTAATTGTGTTCAAATAACAGATAATGATAGTATTTGTGAATAACATCTTTTTTTCCCTAGTTACATGTATATTCCCTTACTTAGATGTTTTCGGGGGTATTTATAAATAATCAATTTTTTGGATTAAACTACAATAAACTACAAACGTTTTTGGAAATACTCCAATAATTTTTTTCACGATACTATCATAATCTTTTATTTGAACACAATTAATTGTTTTAGTTTTATGAATCTTGTTACTGCAAACAAATGAACCTTACTATAATCAATTGTAGGGTTTGTAGTTTATTCAGTTCAAAATTGGTGTAAATCCGATAAAGTCGGGTTTCAGGTTGACAGAGCATGTTTTCACAGAGACTAGCAGAATTTTTACATTTGGCACAAACTACTTCACGTTTCAATAGGTCAGCGCGACAGTACACACTCGTCACAATTTATCGTTACGTCGATACTATTATTACAATATATGCTTACCTTCGTACAATGATATTATTTCATGCCCCTGTTTGGAAGTCTTCCCCCACCATAATGTTACATTTATCTAGAGCACGGAAGTGCGCAAGGCCGAGTTTAAGAGGCATTTGGCCTTCGTACTTACAGTGCTATAAATACGTTTTAGTGATAACAAGCGTTAGAAAATAATTTAGAGCTGTTTTAAGCTGCAGTCGTGATTTGACATGTTGATTGTATTATCAAACAACAAGTTTTAGTTAAAGAAAAATAACGGTTGCTTTTTTTTTGAAATTTTAAATACTGTAAAATGTCAACAAATGCATAGTTTTTAAATTATTGGATATATCCGGATTTTTCTTTTAAAATAGATATGTTTTAATAATACATATTATTAATTAAATAAATAATAATTAAATATCGGAATAATAAGTATTAAACATCGAAAAAGTATAAAAAGGTTCATATTGAATTTCTTAAAGTTGCTTCGCTAGCAAACAAATCAATTAAATACATGTAGCGATTAAATTCCTTAACGATCCAAACAAAATAATAAATCAGGAGTAATATTTTTTAACGAAATATCTGTTCATGGTGATGAAAAAAATGGTACAATTATGATTGTTAGTTAATTTTTTCAAATTATAGATCGTGGAGATAATGGATCTCGAGGTACATTGTATTTCGTATTAAAAAAAAAAGATGTAAACGAAGCGTTTACGAGGATACGAAAGAGTATATGTTTCGAATGTTTAAGTAATTATAGATAATAAAAACAAATTCGACGAATTGGAAACGTAAATTCTACGTCTACTATTTATTTTTGTGGTGATTATTTATTTAGAAATTATTGTATAATTTTACTTCATGAAACAGGTTAACAATAGGGAATTTATTCGAAATTGAATACACAGAATACATAAAAAATACGGGTGTAAACATAAATTGTATGTTAGCATTCATAATGTAAATACTAGGCATAAAAGTTAGATTTAAATAATATAATACAAATTTTATTACGATGATTATGACTGTGATGATGCCACAAATCAAATTAGTGTCCCTAAATACGAAGAATTGAATCAATTAACAAAAAGTAGCGAAGGCGTATTCTTTTCTGGTTTTTGATTGGTAATATGAATGAATAGATCAGTAGGCCAGGAAATGGGTAGATTTGCATGACACTTCTCCGTAATATTTGCGAATTGCATATTCTTGTAGGGCTGATAGCTCAGATGAAGACCTACTATTGTCCAACCACCGATTCACCACCCATTGTTTTTGCAACGCGTTCAAATTTGGCGAAACGGAAAAGAGGTTTTTGAGCAATAGCGACGAAACTGTGTGTTTGACAGAAAAAGAGTTAAGGGACCATTTATAGGTATTAGCTAGACAATTTGGCGTGTCGGAAATTAAAATTGAAAAAACAAAAAAAAAACCAAATATGTCCGAATGTCAATCTTTTTTTACGTTGATATGTTTCGTTTGGGTATTGTTCAGAATGTTTTCTATAATAAATAAACCATCTTAATATGTAAGTACGTTTAGTAATTATTTCAAACACTATCTACTAATTGTATTAATAGTTATTTCAGAAATGACCAGTTCAGCTTGTTTTTATTAATACCTAACGCTTGTTTGCCTTGTTAATACCTAAAAAATGGTTCCTTTACTTTTTGCTGTCAAATTCACAGTTTCGTCACTATCTCTCAAAAACCTCCTTTTTCTCCGTTTCGTCAATTTTGAACGCGTGGCAAAAAAAATGGGTGGTGAACCGGTGGTTGGGCAATAGTAGGTCTTCATCTGGGATATCAGCCCTACAATAATATGCAATTCTTAAATATTACGGAGAAGTGTCATAAAAATGCCTCTTTTTGAACCCATTTCCTGTACTACAGGTAAAATAGTGAATTTTAGTCAGTTGAGTTGAAATAGATTCATTAACCAGTTTTAATGTACATTTCATCCCCACGCTCATAAATCTTGAACTGAGTATCTCACTTCGTGTTAGTAGTAACAGTTTGAAATATGCGACCTAATAATTTGTGAAAAATGTAACAAAACTTTTAAACCGTTTAACTCTGTTTTGGAAAAGAACAAAAATCCAATCTTGTTGAAGACTTGTTCAGGCAAAATCGATCGACATTTTACATACAAAATATTTTTTCCATAGCTCTGGAGTTATTTCATAGGAACTCAATTAGGTATAATTCGGAAGGTTGATTTAATTTTCTCGCTAAGGGCATTTAGTCTTTAATGGACAATAAAACTTCAATATTTTTGTAATCAAATTTTTTCGTCTGTGTTCTACAGTAGATTGCTTTGTGATTTATGTTACTTCGTTTGGTAATATGATTTTAATCATTGAACAGTACCTTGAATTAAAAAATATTGTTAACTAGTTAGTAATAAGCATTATTAAAAAATATTATTTCAATTTTTTATTCAATAAATATTACTTTTGATAACACAATTTTGTATCCGCCTATATTGTTTCAATTATATGCTTCCGACTAGTCCACTGAACTAATGTATGGAGTTTTAGAACAAGTTTTGACACATAAGCATAATTTAAAATTTAATATCATGAATATCGAATTTGCTATTTGATGATGTAGTGAAATACAGAATTAAAATGGTAATGCACGTAAGGGCCCCGTAAAAAAGTGAGTTTTCGGCCCTGGGTTAAGATTTTTTGGATTTTTTTTTGTAGCTTATGATGGTTCGATCAAAAAACATTCCTGGGTACAAATCAAATAAATGAATGTTTTTGACTCAAGATTATATGCACTAACTTGACAGAAAATGTAGTTTTTATATCTTGCTTGTGATCTTGTTACATTTACAAGAAAAATCTACGAGATTCTTCATTTTTTGGGTCGCTGAATGTTAAGAACAATCAATGTTTTTTTGGCCAAAGTACTGCAGTATCAATGAGTACACTTTAATGACATTCTGTTAATGTTATTTTCAGCTGCCCAAACTATGCACTCGAGATTTCTTCTTTGGTTCAAGACATTTACTATCAAACTACTCTTACTATTGTTATCATTTTCAAAGGATAGAGAGAAGGCTAAGCCAAATCTAAGTGGCAACGCTCGCAGGAGGAAGATACCCTATCCTTCCAAGAAGTCGAGAAAGAGTCAAAGCTTAACTCGGCTGTTAAGTATGGTGGTCAAAAACCACGTCATCTGGGAGGTAATAGATCGTAGCAACACTGTTGGGATCATCTCCCGTAAAAACTGGAAGTGGCTTAAGTGAGTTTATGAGGAAAACCCGGGGCCCCCACACTGCAGAGATACTAGTTATTGGGCCACATTAAATTAATGGCCTGTTAAGACCAAAAATCAGCGGGTCTGTACAAAGCAGCAATTGGAAAGGTAGGGAAGTATGGAAAGGTAATAGACTAGAAGCTATGTTAAAGGGTTCGATCCCGAGCAGACCTATGCCTAGGACCTGGCTCTCAGCCAAACCGCCCGATACAAAAGAAGTATTCGAGCTCATCCAAATGAGCAATACAACTCTACCCACTCACGACTGGACTGGAGAGTAGCCATACATGAAGAAGTTGTTGATCTAGACAAGCTCTGATTATCTTAAATCAGAGCAGAGGAGCTCGCCTTCAAAATAATCGAAATTATTCTAAATCTCTTTTGAATTTCAATTATTAAGTTTTAATATAAATTTATTATTCAAGGTACTGAACATTTCATTTGTAGCAAATACAATGTCTTTCTTAACCGTAATTGCCATGGTATCAAAATGAAAGAATGAAAGAAAAATTTAAAACTCATTTTTACTTTCGCTCTGAATGATAAAAGAAATTATCTTATTTGTAAAGACCTATGTCTTTGTTGAGGAAACAAAAAATTTTCAGTGTCATCAAACAAAGGTTAATTTTTTTTACATAACATCAATCCCTAGTGAAACACTCCTATTACATCTATATAACATATCACAACGAAAGAATACAATAAATTGTAATGTTATTGAATGAAGGGAAAGTAATATAACATTGTTTTCAAACAATTGTGCAACTTGATATTATTCTAAGCCGGCATTATTAAAATATATTTTCCAAATTAAATACTGCTATGAAAAAATTAACTCGTCAACCAGGAATCGAACCTCGGGCCTCTGGATGTCTAGTCCAGCGTGCTAACCGCTACACCAAAGACGACTCTGACGTAAGAGCCAACCTTTTCATATCATTCTTATTTTTATTTTGACAGAATTATTTCTGTCGAAATTATTATTCATATACTTATTTGTGTATGTACTTAAGCGTCAATAATAATAAGACAAATTCTAGAAGACTAGCGTATACTTTATAGACCAATGTCATTGGATTTTTAATTAAATATCGATTTTTAATTAAATACTTTGTCATACGTAACCGAAAGGAATTTGGACAAACATCGTTATTTTGACGCGAAAGTATACATAAATAAACAAATATTAAATAAAACAAATCACTTCAACAGAAGTAGTACTGTCTAAATAAATAAAAAATTTAGAATAATATGAAAAAGTTGGCTATCACGTCACAATCGTCTTTGGTGTAGCGGAAGCATACTGGACTAGTTATCCAGAGGCCCAAGGTTCGATTCCTGGTTGACGAGTTAATTTTTTCATATCAGTATTTAATTAAATTAAAAATTCAATGACAATGAAATTTGTCGGAGTATACGCTAAAGTCTTCTACAGTTTGTCATACGTAACCGAAAGGAATTTGGACAAACATCGTTATGTTGACGCGAAAGTATACACAAATAAACAAATATTAAATAAAACATTGTATTGTTGACGCTTAAGTATACACAAATAAATATATTAATATTTTCCAAAGCCTGTAAATTATGTTTAAATTAAAAAAAAAAAATATGTACTTCACATTGTCACCTTGTTCGAACATTGGATTTATGTTATTTTAGAGCGAAATTCGTACCGATGTCATTCAATTAAGCTATTGTGGAAAATGTATGAACTGGAATTGTTTTTCGAGTTTGAAAACAACAATTTCGATCTCAGAGTTTTGTGTTTCTCTCTGAATATTAGTAAAATGAAAAATTTTATCATAAATAAACTTGAAAAAATTATATTTTAACACATTTTAACCTCTGATCATATGTTACATAATTATAGTCTTTACAGAAATTTTTCCAGTTTTAATATTCAAAAACTTATAATACTAAATGCTACTGTGCTAATTTGATTTAATATTCCGTACGTGTTGGAAAGCATTGCTAATAGAGAATCAATGTTAAATATTATTTACTATAATAACTATACACAATATGCTTAGTAAAGAAATAAAAATAGTGGGGGTACTCTTTAGTGTGTCTCTTGTGTGTCCTTGCTGGACTTTTTTGTACTGCATTAACAAAAAAATAATTTACATATTTAACCACTTTCATTACATGAGAGTGGTTAAATATGTTCATTGTTGTCTTCTTAAGCTGAGCATTACTTCTAACAATTGAAAATTCTTTTTTCAATATCCCTTATTATTTGTATGTGGAATGTTTGAAAATAAATGACAGTATTCTATTAACTGTATAACATAAATTAACAATCCAACAAATTAAAAGAAAAATAAAACCCCAAAAAGAAAAAGAAATAGAATTCCGACAAAAAAAAAGTTAAACCAACGGTTCGAATATTCCTCCATTACTTGCTAAACAATATCCGAGTTGATAGTAGAAATCTACCCGGGAATTTTCTAGTAATTGAGGAGAAATATTCGGACAATTATCAACAATTCTTTGCCTTAATTGTTGCAAATTGTCAGGCCTACTACGCGAATAGATCTGTGTATTGAGAAAACCCCACAAAAAAAGTCGTTAGGAGATAGATCTGGCGATCTGGATGGTCACTTGAAGATTCCAAATCCATTCATAAGACGTTCCTGGAAAGTTTGTTCCAGGAAAAGCCTTACTATCATGGCATTGTATGCAGGACAACCATCTTGTTTGAACCATACAGATTCCAGGTTTAAATTAGGAAGAGCTCTAACAGTTGGCAAAATATTATTTTGTAACAAACTCAAATATTTTTGAGAATCTTAAGATCCGTCAATGAAGAATGGTCCTATAATATGGTCACCCAATATTCCAGTCCAGACATTCAGTTTCAGTATGTATGTGTATGTATGGTTTTATAGTAAATATTTTATTTATTTAACATTGATTCTCTGTTAGAAATGCTTTTGAAAACGGTCTATACCTATACCAATAAACCACAAAACAAAATAAACCGAAGAAAGCTTAGCACCGATTTTCAACGTTGAAAACAACCTGCAACACACAATACGTCGTAACCTGCATAAAAACAATAGTTAGGAAGCTAAACATATCTTTTACCATTGGTTGCAATAAATTCTTGAACAAATGGAAAAACATGTACTTGTTTATAGTTTCAATGAGAATACAAGAATTCCATAATATTGTTGTACCTACGGGCGTGCACAAAATTTGTGTATAAATGTATCTGACCCGTATTCAACCACTACAACATATAAAAGTGAATAAAAAACAAATAACCACCCATACAAAAAAATAATTTGTCAATATAAAAAAACTCAAACGTCTCGTTTCAACTAAGTTAGTAAACGACAAAGCACGGAGCTTATACTTTTATTATAATAAAACATTATTTCCACAATGAATTATAAAACGGCTATTAGAAAACCTTACCTACTAAGTGCATTGATAAGACCATTATTAATATGTTGCCAAATATTTGGTATTAATACTTCCCAGATAATATTCAATAAATCATCATTCTTTAAAATATTACTACTTCGATTATATTCAATAATAATTATACTTTCAACAGTTGTTGTATTCATTTTGTTGGAAAATAAACCAATATTTAATAAGAACATTAATACAATTGTAACAATTGCAAAACAATGCACACGTAATATTGATTTTTTTTTATTAATATTAGATATTTCAATATATCTATATCGTAATAAACAATTTCAACAAGTTTATCTAAATTTAATAAATGTTGAACGAGTATTAATAAATGAATTAAAACAACAACTCAATTATAAAAAACTATATATATTTTTACATATTTTTATAACATTATTTTTAATAATTGATATCATATTATTTACATGGCACTTTTCATTACATAGCATGATTTTTGATTTTTCATTATTTGTAAATAATTTAAGTGTATTTTTATTTTGTACACTATTATTAATTACATCAAAATATTTTCAATTATTAAATCAAATTTTATTAAAGTTTAATGGTAAAAATATTGAAAAAATACAAAAAATTCGTGAAATACATATTATATTAAGTGAAACAATTGTACAATTAAATTCCATAAATACTTTACAAATACTAATACGATTTTCGAATACATTTGTTCGTATTTTTCGAACGATATATGAGTTTCAATTTGGTTTTTTGGTTGATGGTGAATTAACGTATACCTGGAATACAGTATTTTTTTCATCTTATATATTAATTGTTGAATTGTTTAAATTGTTTTTAACTGCATTCTCAAGTGAACGTGTTGTACATGCATCTAAACATATGGCGATTATTGTACATAAAATAAGTTTTCTACTTACAATTATTGATTTTAAAATGAAACATCTTGTAAGTTTTGAATTATTATCTATACCGTTCAATTTTATTGAATACAATTTTTTTATACATTAATTATAATCAGAAGTTCTAGCCGTAGCGAAATTGAACACAAAATTTGGTATAAGCCGTTTCATTTTGGGGAAAAATATATTATTGCTTATCGCATAACTGGGTTCGATGTCCGCTTTCAGTGAGTCAAACATTACACATGCACAGAAGAGAAGCAGGTCTCGTTGATGCATGAACAAGAGCTCATTGAAGAACCTGACACAAACTAGCAATCTTTTGAAACGTTAAGAAAGATGATTTTGATATATATATATATATATATATATATATACTCGCCGAGTAATATATATACTCGCCGCGTTACATAATGTGGAGTGGTTACATGTGTTGGTTAACGTGTTACATAATGTGAAGCGTTTCTTAACGGAGCATTACATAACTCAAAACGTTAGTTAATACGAAGCGTTACTCACCGCTTTGTCTTAAGTGACTGCCACCTCACATTAAGTTACGCTCAATGCAAATTAAACGCTTCGCGCAAGGTGACTAACGATTCGTTCGCATTTAGAAATGCTTTGCGTGATGCAACTTGAAAGTTTTTGGAGGTTTCTAGGCAAATTGAATTAGTTATCCTGAATGGATGATATGGTGGAGACAAGTTAGGAGAATTGACAGGTGAAACGTCTGAATCATCCCATTTTTCTTTGGAAGTAGAAATAGACGGATTAAAGGAGAATATCAGTTATAAGTTTATAACTGTAAACATAAAGTTAAAAAATCTAAATGGCTGAAACGTAGAATAAACCCTTTGATGGATGGAAGGTAGCTATTGTCAAAATAAGTACAGGAGAATTCGGAATTTATAAAATTGGAATAGTTAATATGACAAATCAAGGTAGATTGAAGGCGTCAGAAGATATACTGCAGAAATGGATGAACTTTTTGTTTAGTGACATGAAAGCCAGATTGGGTAGTAGCAGAAACAATTCCAAATTCCAAACCAACAACAAATGGTACGACTACGACTGTAAGATAAAAAAAATTATTACGATCGAAGTTAAGAAAGATGAGAAGAGAAAGGCAAGAAAAACGCGTATACGGATACGTAACATGTTCCGATGAATATAAATTTATGTGTAGTTTATAAAGTACTCAATATGAATATATTGTTATGGAGGAGGTGAATAAAGTCATGATTATGAACGACTCAAAGCGGTTATGGAATATGATTCAGGAAAAAACACAAAAAAAAACACTGGACAAATACGAGAAGTGAAAATACATGGATCAACCACTATGCTGAACTTTATGACCTGTATTTAGCTCTGTATAGTATGAATGCTAATGTGGTTAACTCGGCTGATACCCTGGACAGAGTGATAACAGAAAAGGAAGTACAGGATGTGGTTAAAACGTTTACGAATGGAATACTGCAGGTATTGATGGTACTAACAATGAAATGGTTAAATTCTTATCAGCAACTGATTGCGAGTTTATTAAAGTACTGACAAATCTCTTCAACGGAATTAGGAAGCAATTACAATATTAACATAGCAATTACATAATTATTCCTGAAGCATAGTAAACCGGTGTAAAATATATAAGGGAAAGAGGCATATAACTGATATCAACAGCTACCGTGGTTTAACGCTAATGCCAGGTATCAAAAAAATCTAGGAAAAGCTATTATTCATACAATAATGGACAATGGAGATGAAGCTCATCTCAGATTATCAGCCAGGCTTCAGAAAGAACTGCGAAACTATGGACAACATATTAGTGCTCAAAACCGTGATTGACAAGGGTCTAGCAGTTAGAAGATGCTAACTATACTGCTGTTTCATAGATTTCGAGAAATGTTTCGATAAAATTAATCGACTCTTACTTTGGGAGAAAATTCTTAAATTAGGAATGTCTTTGGAAATGGTCATCATTCTCAGGAGTAGGTATCATGAAGTATCATGAAACATATCCATGCGTTCGTGTGAATGACAGATACATCTCAGATAAGTTCCAAACCTACTAAGGGCTTAAACAGGGATGCCAGCTATCTGCTATTCTTCTCCTATATATCAATGATCTTGTGGAAGTAATAAATACCGTGGATATTATTTCACCATGCGTAGACGGTAGAGAAGTTAAAATTCTACTATATGTTGACGATGTTGTTATTATTATCTAAAACAACTCTAGGAATGAGTAGAGCTTTAAATAGAATGGAACAATATTGCACGACGAATAAACTCAGAATTATTGTGAATGAAACAAAAGTGTTAGCTGTAAGCAATGGATGAAAAATGAGAGCAAACGATGTATGAAGACTGAACGGTGCTACTATTGAGAATGTTAAAAACTTCCAATATCTGGGGGTATGTATGAGCTATAATGGTAAACGGAGCGAGCATGTGGAGGGTCTAAAAGGTAAGGCGAGCCGTGTACTAATGTATATTAGGAAATATCTATACGGATTCAACAACTTTCCTCATAAAGATGACTCTGAGAATGCTTCAGTCTCTAGTAGTACCAGTGATGACTTATGGGAGTGAAATCTGGGGGAGCGGCTGTTGAAGTGAAGCCTGAAAACTTTGGAAAAGGTATTAGTATTTAATCTCTTTCAGAAAATACTTGGTGTTCCTAGATCTACTCCAAATTATGCAATTATTGTTGAACTGGGCATAAGGACAATGGACTATCACATCCTCAAAAAATCACTTATTACCGCCGAACTTCCGCTTCAGATAAAGTTCTGCAAAAATATATATGAAAAATTGAATTGCCAATCAGCTTATATGTACCATAAAGCTACATGAAATCAAGGATATATTCATCGAAAACTAATTCTTGATTAGCCAAATACTATCAAGAAGATTATGCAGGACCATTTCCTTTTCTGAGCTCCTCTTATAAAATAGAATCCGGAAATAATAGTTTAACTTTCTTTCAAATTTTTTTCGGTTATGAGAACGGAGCCAGATGAATGTGTAGGGGTGTAAGGCGAATATTGGCGAAGTTTATATCGTATACCTTAGGATTGGAGAACAAAAAAATAAACGGTGAACGAATCAGGGGGAATTAATGTTTCATGTGAGAGGATTGAGACTGAACATCTTGTTGGAGATTGCCAAAGTACAAACTTTGAGGAATGGCTCAAAGAAAATGAGTTCGGACTGGGACGGCACTGGATGTGCTCAAATCCGAAAAGGAAGATAATCTCTGGTGTGACATTATACAAAATCTGGATAAAAAGGAGCAAAATCACTGCTCTGAGTAGTACTGGTTTCTGCCCGAATTGCTATCTATCTGTTTTATATATTTATCTATTTGTTTTATATAACTTTATTGTACTAAATCATTTTGTATCAAATATTTGTGTGTGTAATTTTCTGGTTCAAGATTCCAGATATATTTATATATTATACTCAATATTTTAACAAATATTTGTTTTCAAATTTTAGTTTCAAGATTTCTCATTACAATTAATACACCAATCAATTTCAATAACAGCATTCGGGTTCTTCGATGTAAATCGAAGTACAATACATACGGTAATTATAAGATTTTTTTGTGAATTAAAACATTTTTGTTACCTTTAATAATTTTGTTTAGATTTTAGGTACTGCCTTAACATATTTAGTATTATTAATCAATTTTCATATCATGTTGACTGTGAATACAATACATATTGCAAACTTAAATGTTACTAATTAAATGATTTAAAATATTATGAAGATGAAAATGATTCGATAAATACAAAAATACAGTGTTTAATTTTTTTAAACCCTACAAAAAGTTCCAATGAAAACACATATAACTTAAAAAATTCTATAATTTCCAACGACTCGAGCGTTCACGAACGCTGTTATGAAGCGTTCATATTTTTAACAGCTAATATTATAGTCATACGTTACGTACCACAGATTTGGGTTTTTGTTTTGATAAGTTCAGTGGTGTAATTGCTCGGTTAAAAACTCTATTTCTAAAAAACTACACGTCAAATTATGTAAAATTAATTAATTAATTATTTTAACTCATTACGATTGTCGCGGTATCTTGGCTATGTCTAGTGTTCAAATGAGCACTGTAGAACCTGCAACAGATTCCAATACTCAACACACAGAAAAAAAAAACACAAAATATTAGTAAAAGTTTACTAAATATATGTCAATTGGCCAACACGCTTAAAAAAAAAAAAGTTAAATAAAACAAAAACTCTATGATATCCAAACCTAAATGATTTGATTTGATTTTTCTGATGAAGCCATTCACAAAAAAAATTTGAATTTTAATAATTTTTCTTTCATTTCAACTATAATTGAGCCTTTTATTTCTGTTTAATACAATGTTCACTGACTGTTAAACCAATAATGGTTTACTTTAAACTGAATGACTGTTCATTTAGAACTGATGATAATCAAACAATACTGATTTTTAAACTGACTTGAATTGGTGAAACTGCAGCTTTATATACCCCCATAGGCCTTTCTAGAAATATGGCTGTTGACGTTTTAGAACATATTGTTTTTGAAATTATATTATTGTATAGATTTCTCTAGAACAATTTAGTTTCTCAACAACCATGGACGCATGCAGAGGGGCTGATCATTAATAAAACTTATTAAAAATTATATTGGCCCGCCTGGGATCGAACCACCCATCTAGCGATGCCGTTGCTCACACGTGCACTGGTAGATATTTTTCCAGTTCAAATTTTTACAACATATAAATAATTGATTCATAATCGCATACTTGCTTTGTCATTTGCCAAATTTTACTGGTCTATATATTTGATTTTGAACAAAATCATACTTTTATTTTTTATTTTAAAATAACTTTCTTCAATTTAGATTGATTTTATTAGAAAAAAACTTTTCTTTTTAAAGAAAAAAGAAATTTTTTAAATCAATATGTAATTTCTTTGCAATTATTTGATTTAAAAAAAAAAACTTTGTTTTAAAGATGGAAAAAAATTAATCAAGCTAGATACTATTATTTTTTTTTGCAATTTTAATATAAAAAAACTCCTTTCTTACGGAGAAAAATATTCTCTCTTAAATATTTTCCTATTATATTGAGAACTTTCATTTACAAAAATGTGTAAGGTCCAAAAACTATTCTAAATAATTTTCGACACAACACGATGAAATTGATATATCAAAAATTCAGATTAACAAGTAAAAATAACAACTAACTGAATTAAATACCCTGATAAACTGAACTCATTAATCACATGAGAAACCGTGTTTTGATATCAACATTAATTACAGATGATTACGCTGAAATTGTCCCAAGCCATACAGTTTTAAAAAAAGTTTCAAGGAAACGTTGCATTATTATTAATTCTTTTTTTTTTTACTCAAGTACAGCTTATCAATTTACATCTTCCTTTACAAATTTGAGATTATACAATTTGGAATGTGCAAAACTAAAATTAAAAAATAAATAAAATCTATATAGTAGAATTGGCTTAATAAGCACTTAAATATTCTAAGAATGGTTGATGCTGGTTCCATTGGTTCGTATACATGAATTTCACTATATTCAGATATTATTGAGTCGAAAGCAAGATCCACAAAATATGTATATAGTTTCCTTCTTTTTTTATTTAGCGTATATTCTATGATTTCATTGAGTACCAACAAATTATCCAAAGTTCCATAGTTAACTGTGAATCCTGCTTGGAGATTACTGATTATTTTATTCTGCATCGTCCATTCTTGTGGTCTATCGGCTATAATTTTCAAGAATATCTTACTGATTGTTGGTAATAATATGATTCCTCTGTAGTTACTTGGATTATTAGTTTCTCCTTTATGTTTATATATATATATATATATATATATATTGTGAATCATCCCAATTTTCCACTCTTTTGGTATGATTTTGGGTTTTTGGATTTTTAGATCTGAAGGCCAGTAGGTTGGTTCTCCAGTAGATAGTTGATCCAGATTGTTTGCTTGGATTGGTTTTAGCAAATTTCTACCATTAGAATTTATGAGCCTCGAGCCCAAGAATGTGTGTTTGGCAATATAGCTACCACCGCAGATAAATTTATTACTAAGACTATTGAAAAAAGTTTTGAATATTTCTTGGCTAATTCAATGCCTAGATGGGCAGTAAAGCTGACACTGTAATTGGTCCTACCCAATCCTCAACAACAACGCTTGAATTTGTTGATAGTTACATTTTTCAATTTCGTAGTGTTTTAGACTACTTTTTATAATAACTGCTGTTCCTCCTTGAGCTTTTCCACCTGGATGTTTAAATAGCTTTTCATTATGAAACGTATCTCAGAAATGAGAGCTATATCAATATCCCGATTCGTGAGGAAAGCGTCAAGTTCTAGACGACGATTTGTTACACCGTTGGTTTTGTTCCACAGAACAAAATTTATGTTTTGGATCATTTTATTTTATTTTGAAAACAAGAGCAGTTAATAAATTGACCTAATCGCTCTTTTGTTTCATTAGATTACGGAACATTTCTTTGAGTTCAGTAAAACACTCCATAATAGCTGCGAAATTGTGTTTTTCGCTGTGGTTATTACTGGTTCCTTCTTCGGTGGGTTTATGAGTATTATGGTTATTGTTATTAACTGCTTGAGCGTACGAAAAGTTTTCACGTATATAATGGAGTGTGGAAACTCTTGAGGCTTCATTGGGTACAGCTAGTTGGCATTTTCTTAACGCTGGATACCTTTTTTCAAGGTGTTTTTTGTAGACTTGTTATCCTTTGTAGTTCGCTGTGTGATTTTCTTCGCAGTTTATGCAATGATCAGGTTTATCCCTAGTTATTTTTGTGTAAGCACCAGTCGGGTGATTTCCTGTACATTCCTGTACATTTAACGCACCTAAATGATCGCCCACAGTTAATTTTGTGTGACCAAATCGCTGGCACCTTTTGCGTTGTGGTAATTCACGTTTTTTATTTGGAAGTTCAAATTTGACAATTTTGTTTCCAAGTTTGGTGACAGAGTATATATATTTATTAATGATATCATTTTGAGATCAATAAAAAACATTGACAGTGGCTGTTTTGTCTGACTGTATTTTATGTTAAATACGTTTTCTACAACGTATCTGGCAGGTTCTGACAGGTCCTAAATAATATCCTCGTTAGCAGTAGAGTAGTGTACGTTTCTCAAAACTACACGATGTGGTCGTTCTTGTTTCAGACGATGAGTGTAGTAATTTACATTTTTAGCTTGGAACATTTTTACAATATCCTTGTACAACATCCTCGGGGATTAACTTAATATGGTTGTTTAAAATTTTTATCAGACATTTTTTCGAAAAACCGTTGGTGTGTAGCTCTTGTTGAAAAGCTTCAAAGTTGACCACATTAGTAAAAAAAATTGGCTGTATTTGTGGTTTTTTGTGTTCTGCAGTAAGATTGTCGTTGGCAGTCGCGTGTAATAAAGGATTGAACCGATTTTCCGTAATTATATGATTCGAGTTAGTGTCTTCCCTATGTCGAACACGCGGGTCGTTCACATCAGGGCTTCGTTTATTTTTTCTAGAAACAACAACAAAGTCATCTTCTTGCCATAACGGAGTTTCGTTTGTAGGAATACAATTATTGTTGACTAGGAATGTGGAATTGCTACTCATTGTTTCAGATGATTGAGAAGAGAGGCTTAGTCGTCTTGATACATTTGTCAATTCTTACATAAAAAATTCCGTGTTACTTTTGTAGTCAGTAACATTAGCTTTGACTTTTTTAAATTGTGGAGTTTTTTGGTGACTTGTACTAACTTCTAGTATGTCATCAAGAAGTGATTTAGAACTCTAACGAGAGCATATTAACTTGTTTTGATTAAGGTAATCAGATTTATTTGGCATTCTATACAACAGCTGTTAATTATACCATTTCAGATGTAATTATTAATGTGAAATAGTTAAGATTACTGACCTATCAATTGTTGGTCAGCAAAAAAAAATTATATCACTTCAAACACAATAGTTTCATTACAAAATCACGTTTCACTAAACATAAACTATGCATGTTTTTTATTTTAAATAAAAATTCTGTCTTTATGCAGTAATTAGATTTTTGACATTTGAATTGTAAAAATCACTATTAAAAATTAATACGTCTGTACACGTTGACTGTCTATATTAGAATCCCAAGATATGACTATTGTTGACTATTAATTAATATAAATTTTAAAAGATTAACTCATCCGCTAGGAATCGAAACCTAGATATACCTCTTCATTCGGGGGTATATGGGTGGATTCCTGGCAAATGCGTTAATCTTTTTATATTAATATTAATTAATTGAATGAATGACATGTTAGTCTATTTAGTATAGGTTAGTTATTTCATACTTGCGTCTTCGTTACCGTACTAGAGTGTGTCGTAGCATTGTGACATTTATGTATACGCAAAAATAATATATTTTCTCTTATATTCAAACTTTCCATAAATAAATAAATTGAATTTTATCCATAAATTGCATAACTATTGTTTAAACAACATTCTTGACAAGCCGCCACAAATAACATTATATTTATTATTTATTTTATATAGTGTATAAGTTTTAAATTCTCTCACAATAATTGAATATTTTCGCCACCATGAACGTTAATATCTAATCATAATGGGGACGCAATGAAATGTATGTTTACGAAGATGTTTGTCTTTGCATCAGGTTAAGACGACTCAAATGATTTTGATACGGTTTTCACCAAACGGGTCTATGTGAAGTTGACAACCAACTTAACGTCAGGGGATGTTGTTACTTTTTTCGATTGAACTCGGTGTGAGCTTGATTGTACCAGCTAAATTTTGTTTTTACCTCAAGCGGGTAAAAAAATATGGGAGTGAGCAAAGTTGGTCCGCAACTCGTATCAAATTGTTGAAATATTTTTTCAACAATACAAAAACTAAAATAAACGGTTGAGTCATGGATAATAAACAAAACTACTTTAAATACCAGTTACTATTAATGAATAATAATACGAAAGATTAACTCATTCGCTAGGAATCGAAACCTAGACCTCTTTATTCAGAGGTACATGGTTTGAGTATCGGCGGATGAGTTAATTTTCTCATATTAATAGTAATTAATAAATTGAATATGTTAGTCTATATAGTGCACGTTAGTTCTTTCATACTTGTGTCTTCGTAACCGTACTAGAGAATTTCATGGTATTGTAACGTTTATATATACGCGAAAATAATATGTTACCCCTTATTATCTAATTTAAAAGTTTTTAAACTTACTTCCTTATTCTCAATAAATGTGAAAAAATTGTTTCCATAAATTGCATGATTATTGTTTAAACAATATAAATATTCACGATTAACCCCCCCCCCCCCCACGAAAATGTTTCTAATTTAAAATAATATATATAAAAACAATCATCCAAATCGGTTCTGTTTCTCAGGATTATGAAGTTTTTATGATTTTTCTGCTCCATACGAAAAATTCACAATTTTCGAAATTACAATTCGAAAAATTTGATTCTGCTAGAAAATTTCTGATGTCAAATACTAAGGTATAAGTAATATTTAAGAAAAGTTTCATCAAAATCGGTACTGTTTCTAAGAATTCTAAAATTTCAACGATTTATAATCTGTATTGACTCCACTATAATATTTCGGCATGTGACCACTCTATTTGTATACTCTCTAGTCGTCAAAATTTTAGTTCGATACAAATGAAATGTCGTATCTGATATGCTTTGGTATTTGAAAGGTCAAGTTCGTAAATGAGTAGAATATAGGCCATAATTTGCTAATAAAAAGTTAACAAATATAATCCAGTGATTAAAAGTATTATTTTGAAATATTCTTTTGACGAAATTACGAATTCATTTATTATTGTTCCAACAAAAAAATTTTTATTTATGATACATACAAAATTTACTTCCCAGAAAATTTATTTAAATACATTTAAAAAAGTGCAAGTGCAACAATCCATAATAATGGTATATATAAAAATTCGTTACACATGAGCTGCTTCAACTTAGCGAATGTCCTTAGAATACATAAATCACTTTCTAGCGGTCAAAATTTTAGTGTGATCAAATTGAAATATCATATGTGGTATAATTTTAATATTTGCAAGGCCAATTTTATTACTAGATGGTATAGGCCAAAGGGAAGGGGGCATAGAGAAAGAAGAAAAAATGAAATATTTCTGTTAATATTAGAACACTCGAAAAATATATAAGGAGTAAAGTTGTAGAAAATCATGTTTGCTACAATTCATCACCGTATCAATTTTCTCAAACTATAATGGGTAATATTTAGAATTGTATTCTGTAAATATTAGTGTAACAGAAAAAATTATAAGAAACAAAATTATAGTAAAACTAATTACCTACAACTTTATTGCCTTCCACCTCATTTGATAACATTTAGGGTTGCAAAGTTCACTTTCATCTTTTACTTTATAAAATACTAATCGTTTATTGTGTGATAGAGGTTTCATGAGCAACTCCTATTGAAATTTTTTTCAAATGTACGTGTTTCCATCAACAAAAAATCCAAAATGACAGTCTCTTCAATAATAATCGATATGAGTTTGATCTGAAATTAATAAGGCTATCATGGCGGAACAAACATGCGCAATGAATTACATAAATGGACGAACGTCCAATTTTTCTATAAAAAAATTTTCCCAGAAATTTTTTTTACGTAGGGTGTGTGATAAAGAAACGAAATAATAATAACTATATGTTGTCTTGTGAGATGGGGGCTAATTAATAAATCATATCGAACTTCGTTTTAAAAAACTCAAAAACATTTAAAACACTTTATAAACCAATTACTTGTTTTAGAAATATATATATGTTATACCGTGAATAAAAGTGATTAATTAACACATCGTATACATTGTACACAACGTGTACAATGATTGTACGTGAACCCAATTCATTATAGGGGCGGGTTAGTGCAGCCACCTATTTAGTGACGTATAAAACACTCTTCCCCTCCTTAAAAGAAAAACTAAAAATAATCGTTTAAAAAAAAAGAGCAAAAACATAGGTATTCTTAGAATTATTAACGTGGGTGAGTAAAAACCAAATAATAGGTAATAATAACTTATAACTAAATATTAATTAAAAAATTTGAATCTAAATTTTCACTGCATTCAAGCAGTTGATTGACATGTTGTTTCCACTGAAGTACATCTACTTCTACCATACCATACCAAGTTACACCTGGTATTAAAATTTCACTAATTTTACCAACTATTTAGTGACGTGTACACCAATATCTTTATTTCTTCATTATGTTAAAATAAATATCATCATTGTATTGTTTATTCTTTTATGTATTGATTTCAAAGGGCCTATATAAGCAAAACCGTTGCGGCTATTACAGGACACTGGCTAGGCGGCAGGCACGACTGGGCCTACCAGTGCATCACAATTATTGCAGGAGCTGACACAGTGAGGAGGAGAAGGAAACGATGTCTCATATTTTTTGATACAGTCCAGCTCTTGCCATGAGAATATGGACTCATCTGAGTCTGCCTTTCTTTGACAACCTCTCCGATCTTAAGTCTGTTGACGTCAAAGCACTTTTGCTGTTCTTAAAGCTCCAAATGGTTCATGGAGTAGTGGCCCGAGATGGGCCAACCCACTTTTTTGGTATCACAACGGACCCTATAGTCCATGTGTGTCTCACCCCAGGACTGCCATTCTAACCTTACCTAACATAACCTTATGTATTGATGACGTTTTCTGTTGAATGTATAGTGTGTCGCTTCTGAAAGTAATCAATCTGTCTGAATTTTTTGAAAGATTATACCACATCACAAGTTTATCTTTTTAGTAATCGTAATAAAAATCAACCTCTTTGCCATGTATCATTGATCGATAGTGGTTATACCGTCTGTTTACGGCGAAATCTATTAATATTTCATCCCGTAATTTACAGAAGTATTCATATCATTTACTGTACTTGTCTTTGTTAATTTTTGAAGTAAAAATTCATGTTGTAAATAACTGTTCGTAAAAGTGTAATCTGTAATATACGTTAATAATATTTTTTGTGTTATTTTACTGTGTTAAATATATTTAATAGTGTATACCAATTTATGTTCACAAACAATATTCGTGACGACTGATTTTGACATTTATTAACTAAAAACATTCGTGGAGTGTGCGTTCATAAAGAAACATTATGTTAGCACACATGGAGCTGAATCCTCGTTTGATTTCTTGAGTATATAGTTTTTTTACAAAAGCGGGAGTTTTTATCGGTACAAAAACAATAGCTGCATTTCCATCTCCAATATTCTATAAATATTTGAGTCACGAAAAATATGGTAAGGTAATGAATTGTAGTAAATTTTATGTACTACTAGTTTACATATTATAAATTTTATAAAATTTATTTATATATATTTATAAAATTTATTTATATACCTATATACAATTTATTTATATATATTTGCCGGGTTATAAAATTTTAAAAACATTCACCTCTCATTAAGTTTCTTGATAAATAGTTTACCAAGCTATTTACTTGGTAAATAGCTCTTTTTAAGGAGCTACTATGCGAATAGATTGCGAATAGATTGACCTTATCTTGCACTTTTGCACATGGATGGTTTATAATATAGAGTAATGGATAGGAGAGGTGCTTATTTTTTCAATATCTCTATTGGTTTTCGAGATATTTCAGTTTTTAGGCCCAGGCAAAAATTTCATTTTTTCATGAATAATGCATCCAAAAAAATTTTTATTATAGCTGATCAATCTTTACAGATTCTCAGAGAGTGAAATGAAAGCTGCTGCTTGTGTATTTTATCTTAAAACAGTAAATGACATGGTTCATCCATATTTAAATTATTATGGATAACATTCAATATACGCTGCGATACGAAGCATGTGTCTATTTTTTTTTGCTTTGATTGACTTACTTAATTATCATGGATAACATACATTCCAACAAGATGGAACATCTTTGTATCGAAGAGACACCTATACAAAATAATTACTACTATTTAAAAACAAAACTGTTTACAAAATAATTTCTAACTAAAGAAACGTAAGACTAGAATTAGAAATAAAGAGAGAATCTTAACTAATATGATTGGAATGTGGGCAAGTTCATTTTATTTTAACAACCAATCCAATAATATGTAACTGAAATTTTTCATTATTTGTGAATGAAATAGATACTTTTCTCATATTTGACTTTATAAAGGGTAAGTATCTTTTTTGACTTTTAATAGATACAAGATGAGACCATAATAACGGACCACCCTACGTTCTTTTAGAGATCCTCGTTTGATTTCTTGAGTATGTAGTTTTTTTACAAAAGCGGGAGTTTTTATCGGGACAAAAACAATAGCTGCATTTCCATCTCCAATATTCTAGAAATATTTGAGTCACGAAAAATTAGGTAAGGTAATGAATTGTAGTAAATTTTATGTACTACTAGTTTACATATTATAAATTTTTCCATTTGACTAATATGCAGGGAGAAATTCAAGCTTTACTGTTATTTAAAATTTAGGTAATTTAAGATTTAATTTAAATTTTAAATATTTTAGTAAATATTAGAGCTACAGGAAATATGGTCAAAAGTTAAAAGTTAAAGTTTAAAAGTTTTTACTTAAGTTTTTATTTCCCCCTTCCCTCTAAGCCCCCCTTTTGTCTTGTCCGATTTTGCCTATTAACGAACTTGACCATTGAAATACAAAAAGCACCTTATATACCAAGTTTCATTCCGATCAACATAATAAATACATATAGAGAAAACAGTTGAATCGTTCTTGCATCGTTTTGTATTTTTAATTATCAATAAAATAATTTTTATTTATAAGGATATAGTTAACAGCTAGCGGAGGGACGATAGGTCGATTTTTCTTCTTCTCGAACTTGAACATACTTTTAAGCAAATTTGTTCGAACATTTTCTTCGAAGAATTTGAAGAAATTTTACCGAATCCACTTTTAACGAATTTTCAAAAAATTTACCTATTGGTTTTGTACCGATGAAGGAATTTCGGAAAAGTTTCTTTAAATTCTTCGAAGAAAATGATCGAAGAAATTCGATATTGATAAGAAAAATTAACTTTTCAACCAGGATTCGAACCTCGGCTCTCTGGATATCTAGTCCAGCTTGCTTACCGCTACACCAAACACGATACTGACTTAATAGTCAACTTTTTCATATCATTTCCAGGATTACTTGTCAAAAATCAACATTATTATTCATATAGTTTATTATTTGTATATACTTAAGCAACAATAAAATATTTGTCAAATTCCATTCCGGTTACGTAAGAAAAATTCGAGAGGACTAGCGTATACTTTATAGACAAATGTTGTTTAATTTTAATTAAATATTGATAAGAAAAAATTACAATAACATAACCTCCCTCTTTTACGTAGTAAGAAAACCAAACAACTTAAATACAAATGACACTAGTTATGTGCAAGCCTGACATTAGTAAGGAAATATGTACTTAAAACCGTAACAGAAGAATAGTTTTTTAAAACAAACTATTGTTGTTTGCTCATTAGCTTAATTATTTTGTCACAATTTAACTTCAAGTATATGTAGTTCAGCAGATTAAAATGTCATATGGGGCATATTTGTATGTATCATCTAAGTCATATTATACATCTGTACGTATGCAAAGGTGAAATAAATAGTTCAAGCACTGATAATGAGTAGAGAATATTTCAACAATTAGTTCAATAATGTTTCAATAATGAATTTTTTTATCATTTGAATTTTTTTTAAATTTTAAATTAACATTCAAACATTCAGCAAATGTCGCTTAATCTTTTCGATCAAGCGATCAACCGACCTTTTTGTTCATTTTAACTACTGTTTGATGGGAGGCGAAATGCTTTCAAAATTGTAAGATTGTATTTTCTCGACAGGGAATTGAAAAAATAGTATTTTTGTTCGAAAAGGTGTTTCATTAATTAAACATTCCTTTACAAATAATACATAACAGTTTCTAGATTCAGATTCTAGATTCTAGATTCCTTATTTCACTTTTCAAATTTACAATTAATTACTTAATTAAATTAAATACTGATATGAAAAAATTAACTCGTCAACCAGGAATCGAACCTTGGGCCTCTGGATAACTAGTCCAGTGTGCTTCCTCTACACCAAAGACGATTGTGATGTGACAGCCAACTTTTTCATATTATTCCAATTTTTATATATATATATAAATCGTCTTTGGTGTAGAGGAAGCACACTGGACTAGTTATCCAGAGGCCCGAGGTTCGATTCCTGGTTGACGAGTTAATTTTTTCATATCAGTATTTAATTTAATTAATAAATTCAATGACAATGAAATGTGTCGGGTATACGCTATAGTCTTCTACAGTTTGTCATACGTAACCGAAAGGAATTTGGACAAACACTTGTATGTTGACACGAAAGTATACACAAATAAACAAATATTAAATAAAAATATCACTTCAACAAGAAGTTTATACTGTCTAATAAATATATAAAATATATATATATATATATATATATATATATATATATATATATATAAAAATTGGAATAATATGAAAAAGTTGGCTGTCACATCACAATCGTCTTTGGTGTAGAGGAAGCACACTGGACTAGTTATCCAGAGGCCCGAGGTTCGATTCCTGGTTGACGAGTTAATTTTTTCATATCAGTATTTAATTTAATTAATAAATTCAATGACAATGAAATGTGTCGGGTATACGCTATAGTCTTCTGCAGTTTGTCATACGTAACCGAAAGGAATTTGGACAAACACTTGTATGTTGACACGAAAGTATACACAAATAAACAAATATTAAATTAATTACTTAATTACGATGATTTTAATTTTAACAGCTTGTACTTCAATTATCTTATGTTGCCCAAATAAAATATTTTGAGGTAAAACAACGGGA
This sequence comes from Nineta flava, assembly GCA_963920215.1. Classification (NCBI taxonomy): domain Eukaryota; kingdom Metazoa; phylum Arthropoda; class Insecta; order Neuroptera; family Chrysopidae; genus Nineta; species Nineta flava. Next base: position 6,098,250 of record OY986045.1, read on the forward strand.
AGTAAGAGCAAAAAAGTCATTAATACAGTGTATTAATGGATAAGTTTTTTCCGCCAAAGTTTACCCATCCCCAAAAAGTAATAGTTGGATAAACAAAGATAGTCAGAAACATTCTGTAAAAATTTTAGCTTTCAAGTTCTAACGGTTTGACCTCGACATTGAAAAGTTGGCCATTCGAATTGTATATATTAATTCATTATTTTGAAAATATACCGATTAATACAATTGATATGCAATATTTACATAGAAATTTAAAACCATAAGGTAAAATAAATTGTATGTAAAATACCTCAAATTTTCGAATAACTTCAAATTATACTAAGTAACAATTTCAATTTAATTTAATTGAAATTGATTTAACGCAAAATGTAATGAATATTATTCTAAATACAATATTATTTACTATCTATTACATTACATCTATATATGAGTATATACAAAACCCTATTTAAAATCTTATCTGATTTGGGTCTGTATGGTAGGTAGCATCTTATACTATTAACTAACTATACATACTTATTTCTGTTGGTTTATGCCTGTAATACTATGAAGTCTATGTTGTTTTCTAAAACTTAATAGTAGGCTATATATGAATCCTTTAAGGATATAATTTCCTAAAATTAATTGTAACAATTGGATGCTTTAATGTGATATACACGGTTAAAAACAATTAAATCTATGTAGAGATAAAAATATTTTAAGGATTATTATAAGTATAATATTTTATTTTTATAAAACAAATTATTGGATATTTTTGCTACAATTGCTACAATTCATCGCCGTATCAATTTTCTCAAACTATAATGGGTAATATTTAGAATTGTATTCTGTAAATATTAGTGTAACAGAAAAAATTATAAGAAACAAAATTATAGTAAAACTAATTACCTACAACTTTATTGCCTTCCACCTCATTTGATAACATTTAGGGGTGCAAAGTTCACTTTCATCATCTTTTACTTTATAAAATAGTAATCGTTTATTGTGTGATAGAGGTTTCATGAACAACTCCTATTGAAATTATTTTCAAGTGTACGTGTTTCCAAAAAAACAACAAAAAATCCAAAATGGCAGTCTCTTCAATAATAATCGATATGAGTTTGATCATCTGGAATTAATAAGGCTATCATGGCGGAACAAACATGCGCACTGAATTACATAAATGGACAAACGTCCAATTTTTCTAAAAAAAAATTTTCCCACAAAATTTTTTTACGTAAGGTGTGTGATAATGAAACGAAATAATAATAACTATATGTTGTCTTGTGAGATGGGGGCTAATTAATAAATCAAATCGAACTTACGTTTTAAAAAACTCAAAAACATTTAAAAACACTTTATAAACCAATTACTTGTTTTAGAAGTATATATATTTTAGAAGTATACATTGGATATTTATAATTAAACCAGAAATATGAATCCGATCCAAAACATAAATGTAAAAAGGGTGTTTTTTTTTAAAAGTGATGATAGCCCATTAAAGGACCGAGCTATTTACCGTGTAAATAACTTAGTATACTATTTACCAAGAAACTTAATGAGGGGTGATTTGATTAAATGTAAGAAAAAATTTGGGTTAAATTTATTTCGTAGGTTTTCCCTTAAGTACAAAATTGACGCGGAACATGGTTGCAGCAACATTGAACTCGGCCTATAAAATATTTTCAGTACAGACGCTGCAACCAAAGTTTGGGATCATAAAATTTAATTTAATTATTTTATGACTCTAGTCATAAAAATTCAATCATTTCTCATCTTGTCTCTATCTATCTCATTTAATTTGTCTAGTTTATTTATATGTATGTATCTCTAGTAAAAACTAGTGTTGGGATAAATATCTATATTCTCAAATAATAAAATATATACAGTGTGTCAACTTAAGTGGGCTCCATATGGAAAACTTTTTTATTAATTATAAGGTTTACGAAAAAAAGTTATTATTTATAAAAATCTCTGCATTCGAAAATATTAATATTCAGCTATTCACTTTTAACATCAAATGTATAGGGTGTCTAAAAATTTAAAAAGTTCGATAGGAATGTGTTGACCACTTCAATTTTAAATTAAATTTTGTATATTTTTATTCTAAATGTAGACCATATAGAACAGATTATACGGGAAACGGTTCAAGAAATTACTCCCGAGATATGTAAGAGTGGATTTAAAGAATTTTGTAAAAGAACAATTACATGTATGGAACGCGAAGGTGGATACGTTGAGGCAAAAACGAACTGAAGATAACTGTTGTTACTTACGTCAACAATAATAATTTTATTTGTAGTGTAATGTATGAAAAATAAATGTACTGCATTCATTATTTTGTTACATATCATTCATTAAATGTTTCAAATCAGCAAATAAACATTTGAAGTACGATGACTGGTTAATTAGAATAACAGATAACGTGTTTTATAAGTAGGATTTGCAAAATTTAATTTAAAATTGAAGTGGAAAAAAAATTCCTATCGAACTTTTTCAATTTCTGCACACCCTGTACATTCGTTGTCAAAAGTAAATAGCTGCATGTTAATATTTTCGGAAGCAGAAATTTTTATAAGGGGTAACTTTTTTTCGTAAACCTTATAATAAAAAAGTTATCCATATGGAGTCAACTTAAGTAGTCACACTGTATATATTATATATAATGTAAATTGTAACCGATATAGGTAATAAAACATCATAAAATATTAGGAAAGCATAACATTTCAGATAATATGGCCAATTTCTATATGGACATTTAACTCCTACAAAATATCAAATAATTTTTATTTTTGCAGCAACCGTTCGAGGTCATGTTTTTTGTTGCTGCAACCACTTTACACACAGAGCAACATGCTAGGTTGCTGTTCAATGTTGCTGTTCAATGTTTTAAAAACATTTTTTGTAAAATTTTAAAAACATTCACCTCTCATTAAGTTTCTTGGTAAATAGTTTACCAAGCTATTTACTTGGAAAATATCTCTGTCCGTTAGAGGAATGTCATCTCTTTTTAAGGAGCAACTATGCGAATAGATTGCGAATAGATTGACCTTATCTTGCACTATTGCACATGGATGGTTTATAATATAGAGTAATGGATAGGAGGGGTGCTTATTTTTTCAATATCTCTATTGGTTTTCATAGCATTCAATATACGCTGCGATACGAAGCATGTGTCTATTTTTTTTGCTTTGACTGACTTACTTATCATAGATAACATACATTCCAACAAGATGGAACATCTTTGTATCGAAGAGAAACCTATACAAAATAGTTACTACTATTTAAAAACAAAACTACTTACAAAATAATTTCTAACTAAAGAAACGTAAGACTAGAATTAGAAATACAGAGAGCATATGAACCCGATGGTATGTTCTGGATCAGAATCTTAACTAACATGATTGGAATGTGGGCAAGTTCATTTTATTTTAACAACCAATCCAATAATATGTAGCTGAAATTTTTCATTATTTGTGAATAACATAGATTCTTTTCTCATATTTGACTTTATAAAGGGTAACTAAAAGAGCTACAGTACTGAGTTTTTGAATACAACAAGATTACGGAATTATAACAGTACTTTCACAAGCTAATCGTTAAGGAATAAATTGTGAAAAAGATATTTTAATTCAAAAATCGAAAAAAAATCACCACGGCTCTGTAAATTTGGAAGGCTGGTAATCAATATTTTTTCGTACTTCCGGATATCCTTTAAAAATTATATTTGGCAAAGAGTTATGTGTAGTTGCCGAACCGATAGGAAAATTATAAAAACCCCCATGTAACCTCGGCTCATCGAAAAAGAACGAAACTTTATCTTTTGGCCTAATCCTAGCAAGTAAGCCAATCGATTAAGAGAATTGAGTGCCTCAAATATAGATTTGGAAGCAATAAAAATGTGTCAACAACTCTTTAGAACTGGGTTTATTGATACAAGCGAAACTATTCCATAATAGATCAAACAAGAACCAAAACTCCATTAATTGTGAAGCGGACATCGTAATAATAATGCAATATTATAATATTAACTTCTGTTTAAATTTAATATCAGATCCATATTTTTTGTAAATATCTATAATGTTATAAAAATAACACAGACGTTGCTTTAAACATACTGTATACTCTCAGTCAAACCATTTTTCTAATGTATATTACCTTTGTTTAATTCTTAATAAAAATAATGTCAACAAAAAAAATTAGTTGATAAGTAAGTATCATAATGTTCATTTATGATACTAGTGCTAAATATATATTTTCTGTCTCCTATTTTGTTGGATTTATGTAGTAATTGGTGTAATGTAGTAATTGGTGATTAATTGGCATGAATCATTAATTACTTTTAATTTATTAAGGTCTAATCATTTATTTAAAAAAAAATACTTACCTTCAATTTATCTGTATAACAACGAAAAAATCATATTTCATGACAAATTGCTTATTAATCAATTTTATAAAATGTACGTGAGAATTTGCTTGGCCATCAATTTTATAAAATGCACGTGGCTTTGGATTGTACAGCAGATGTTGTGTAATATTTTGTTTTAAAAAATGCTTACCATTGATACAAATGTTTAATATTTCCTAGAATTTGTCGCATTTTTATAACAACAAAAAAATGTTGACAAACTGTAAATGTTAGACGACAAACTGTATTGGAATTTTGATCAATAAACAATTTTTGTGTAATAAGATATACCATTACAATAAATGCAAATTTACCGAATCAGCAAACTTTCTTACAACACAATAAAAATAATAATAAAATAAAAAATTAAATAGGATTCCAAAAAAAAATTTTTAACAACTAATGAATTACGTCATATTTTTATGTTTTTATTTTATTTTATATTTGATTTGCAGCAAACTGCTTATCAATTAATTACAATAATTACAACAAACAAAATAGATAAATTCTAAAATAAAATTTAAAAAAATCAAACTCAAGATGTTTTACCATGATAGAACTAAACAAAAAAGAACATACATACCTAATAGAGATAATAATAAATATATAATAGTTAAAAGAATCAATACATCACATTATTCTCATTGATTCGTGATCGCAGACTAAAAACGTTTCTTCCTTTCTTCCAAAATACGCTTGAGGTATATAACCACAGTTGGTAAATCACTCTCATTATGCGTATTTAATATGGCTATAGCATTATCCAGCCCCAGTTTGGTGAGATTTTCTCGTTCGGTACCTTCGGTGCCCTGGCAGCTATCTAATAAATGCCGTACATTTTCACTCCCTCCACACAACTCACACCACCTTTCCCCGTCCACTCTAACATTTCCCCATATAAACCGGTACAATCTGAAATTTGCCATGATGCTTCTTTGTTCTCTATTGGCTACATGCACATATTTCGCTCCGTTAATATAATGGTCTAATTGGCAATAAATCCCCAAGCTACTTTTTTCTCGAGCCTCTTTTGTTGCTCTAATTATGGCAACTTCTTTGATTGTATTGCGAATCTTATGTTTACTCGTCACATATTCACCAGCCCCCTTACACAACACATTCAACTCCAATGAATTCATCAGCTCCTTCATTCGATCTACTATGTCTTCTATAGAAAACGCTCTTTGAAAAACCAAGTACTCACAACCCAACAACCCCAGTTTCAGACTTACAACACAGTTTGGCGTTGATTTTGATACTCCCAAAACCTCCTTATAAATACTATATGCTAGACCATTTATTGTTATACCCAGTATATTTGTAAATATACAAGGTATATTAAGTTTAGTCCCGACTTTGTAACGCTTGAAAATATTAATCCTTGACAAAAATGCTTCACCAAGGTATTCATAAAATGGCCTAATTCGGCCATTTTCACATGTCCGTCCCTCTGTCCGTCTGTCCGTCTGTCCGTCTGTCCGTATGTTCGTCTGTGAAGCCGATAACTCAAGAACGAAAAGAGATAACGGCCTGGAAATTTTTGTGTGTGTTCTAGAGCAAAAAAGTAAGGTCAAGTTCGTTAACGGACAAAATCGGAACGTGTTTCCCCCCGCCAGGGGGGAAAAATTATATCTCTGAAATCGTAGGATATACAAAAAATTTTTGTCAACAAAATATCTTCTTCTTTTTAAAATAAACAACTTTTGTTTGAAAACTTTTTTCATAAACTCAACAATTTTCTCAAAATTTGCCCTCAAAGTTGAAAAAAACGAGAAATACAATTGATTGGCGAATGAAGGCATGGGCTCCATGGACCCGTAGGTATACATAACAACTGTACATACTATTTTTTATATCCTGTATATGTAAATATACAAAGTCTTTTATGTTTAGTCCCGTCTTTGTAACGCTTGAAAATATTAATCCTTGACAAAAATGCTTCACAAAAGCATTCATAAAATGGCCTAATTCGGCCTAATTCGTCTGTCCGTCCGCCTTTGAACACGATAACTCAAGAACGAAAAAAGGTAACGAGCTGAAAATTTGTGTGTGTGTTCCAGAGCAAAAAAGTAAGGTCAAGTTCGTAAATGGGCAAAATCGGAAAGTGATTCCCCCCGCCAGAGGGGGAAATTTATATCGTTGAAAGCGTAAGATAGAACAAAAATTTGTTGACAAAAAATCTTCTTCTCTTTAAAATAAACAACTTTTGTTTGAAAAATTTTTTCATAAAGTCAACCGTTTTTTAAAACTTTGTGCTTAAAGTTGAAAATGAGTCGATCGAAGACAGGCACATGTACAAACATAACAAACATCAAATAGTATTGTTATACCCAGTATATTTGTAAATATACAAGGTATATTATTATACCCAGTATATTTGTAAATATACAAGGTATATTAAGTTTAGTCCCGACTTTGTAACGCTTGAAAATATTAATCCTTGACAAAAATGCTTCACCAAGGTATTCATAAAATGGCCTAATTCGGCCATTTTCACATGTCCGTCCCTCTGTCCGTCTGTCCGTCTGTCCGTCTGTCCGTCTGTGAAGCCGATAACTTAAGAACGAAAAGAGATAACAGCCTGAAAATTTTTTTGTGTGTTCTAGAGCAAAAAAGTAAGGTCAAGTTCGTAAACGGGCAAAATCGTAACGTGTTTCCCCCCGCCAAGAGGGGAAAAATATATCTCTGGAACCGTAGGATATAGAAAAAATTTTTGTCAACAAAAAATCTTCTTCTCTTTAAAATAAACAACTTTTGTTTGAAGTTGAAAAAAATGAGAATACAATTGATTGGCGAATGAAGGCATGGGCTCCTTGGACACGTAGGTATACATAACAACTGTACATACTATTTTTTATATCCTGTATATGTAAATATACAAGGTCTTTTATGTTTAGTCCCGTCTTTGTAACGCTTGAAAATATTAATCCTTGACAAAAATGCTTCACAAAAGCATTCATAAAATGGCCTAATTCGGCCAAATTCGTCTGTCCGTCCGCCTTTGAACACGATAACTCAAGAACGAAAAAAGGTAACGAGCTGAAAATTTGTGTGTGTGTTCCAGAGCAAAAAAGTAAGGTCAAGTTCGTAAATGGGCAAAATCGGAAAGTGATTCCCCTCGCCAGAGGGGAAAATTTATATCGTTGAAAGCGTAAGATAGAACAAAAATTTGTTGACAAAAAATCTTCTTCTCTTTAAAATAAACAACTTTTGTTTGAAAATTTTTTTCATAAAGTCAACCGTTTTTTAAAACTTTGTGCTTAAAGTTGAAAATGAGTCGATCGAAGACAGGCACATGTACAAACATATCAAACATCAAATAGTATTGTTATACCCAGTATATTTGTAAATATACAGGGTATTTTATTATACCCAGTATATTTGTAAATATACAAGGTATATTAAGTTTAGTCCCGACTTTGTAACGCTTGAAAATATTAATCCTTGACAAAAATGCTTCACCAAGGTATTCATAAAATGGCCTCATTCGGCCATTTTCACATGTCCGTCCGTCTGTCAGTCTGTGAAGCCGATAACTCAAGAACGAAAAGAGATAACAGCCTGTAAACTTTTTTGTGTGTTCTAGAGCAAAAAAGTAAGGTCAAGTTCGTTAACGGGCAAAATCGTAACGTGTTTCCCCCCGCCAAGGAGGGAAAATTATATCTCTGGAACCGTAGGATATACAAAAAAATTTTGTCAACAAAAAATCTTCTTCTTTTTAAAATAAACAACTTTTGTTTGAAAACTTTTTTCATAAACTCAACAGTTTTCTCAAAATTTGCCCTCAAACTTGAAAAAATGAGAAATACAATTGATTGGCGAATGAAGGCATGGGCTCCATGGATCCGTAGGTATACATAACAACTGTACATACTATTTTTTATCTTGTATATGTAAATATACAATTTCAAGTCAACCGTTTTTTCAAACTTTGTGCTTAAAGTTGTAAATGAGTCGATCGAAGACAGGCACACGTACAAACATAACAATCATCAAATTGTTTTTATGTTTATTTCAGTTTTGTTAACCAGGGGTGTATATAAGGCCAAGGTTGAAGTGATTTTGTTTTTCAACAAAATTGTTGGTCTCGTACAGATGTCAAAATTTTGCAAAAAGTTTATTCAAAGTTCCACATATCCTATCAAAAATCATCTATATAATTTTTATATATGTATATATGTACATATATTTATATATAAATATATATATATATACATACACATATATATATATATATATATATATATATATATATATATATATATAAATATATATATATATATATTTATATATATATGTATATTTATATATGAATATATATACATACACACACATATATATATATATATATATATATATATATATATATATATTTATATTTATAATGAATAGTTATATATATATACATATACATATATATATATATATATATATATATATATATATATATATATATATATATATATATATATATACATATATATACATTATTTATAAATAAATTTATATAGTATTTATATATATATATTTATATATGATCTTACGCCGAACGTTTCGCATTGACTAACGTTTCACGTTTACTGACTTACGGTTCGCTTAAGCTAACGCTATGCTTTGAATTAACAACGCCTAGCGTTGAGTTGCATACGCTCCGCGTTAACTTTCACTTTGCGTTAACTAGTGCTTCCTGTTGATTGACGCTTCGAGTTGACCTAACTTCCTATTGACCAACGCTTCTCAATGACCAACGCATCTCGTTGGGTGACTAACGGTTCGCTTCAGCTTGCGTGTCGCGTTGGTTATCGTTGATTTACTAAAGCTTTGCGTTGGCTGAAATACGGTTCGCGTAAACTTACGTTTCGAGTTGGTTCATGCTTTTCGTTGAGTAATGATTCGCGTGAAATCACGATTCGAGAATCACTGACGCTTAGCTTTGGAAAACTAACGCTTCTCATTGGCTGACTTACAGTTTTCTTTAGCTTACGTTTCGCATTGGTAAACGCTCTGCGTTTACCAACCGTGTTGACCTAACACTTCCTATTAACTAACACTTCGCGATGGCTTACTAACAGCACGTTTAAACTTACGGTTCGCGTAGGTTAACGCCTTGCGTTGTTTAACGATTTTCGTGAAATCATCCTTCGCGAATTACCGACGCTTCGCTATGAATAACTAACGCTTCTCACTAAGGAACGCTTCGCGTTGGCTGTCTTACGGTTCGCTTCAGCTTTCGTTTCGCGTTGGTAAACGCTTTGCGTTTACCAAAGCTTCGCGTTGACCAAACACTTCCTATTGACTAACGCTTCACATTGACCAACGCTTCGCGTTGGCTGACTTACGAGTCGCTTAAGCTTACGATTTACGTTGGTTAATGCTTTGCGTTGATTATCGAATCGTGTGAAATCACGCTTCGCGAATCACCGATGCATCGCTTTGAATAACTAACGATTCTCATTAACCAACGCTTCGCGTTGGTTGACTCACGGTTAGCTTACATTTCACGTTGATTTACGAACGCTTCACGTTGACCTGACACTTCCTTTTCACTAACGCATTTGATTGACCAACGCCTCGCGCTTGTAAACGCTTCGTGTTAATTCACGATTCGCGTGAAATCACGATTCATTAATCACCAACGCTTCGCTTTAGCTCACGTTTCGCGTTGATTTAATAACGCTTCGCGTTGTCTTAACACTTCCTATTGACTAGCGATTCTCATTGACCAACGCTTCGCTTTGGTCAATTGACTTACTCGCATTGACTTACGTTTCGCTTAAGCTTACGGTTCGCGTTGGTTAACGCGTGGCGTTTACCAACGCTATGCGTTGATTTACTAGCGTTTCGCGTTAACTTGCGTTCGCTCAACGTTAACTTGCTTACGCTTATCGACTGACGCTTCGCGTCAGCTAACTCTTCGCGTTGTATAACCTACGCGTGCTTTCGCTTCACGTTAACTATCGCTACGATTTAACTAACTTTTCACATTTACCTTAAGCATTAACCATTCGCGTAAAATCACGCTTCGCGTTGAATCACGAACGATTCGCTTTGAATAACTATCGCTTCTCATTGACCAACGCTTCGCGTTGGCTGACTGGCGGTTCGCTTTACCTTACGTTTCGTGTTGGTTAACGCTTTGCGTTGGTTAACGATTCACTTTGTACAACTTCTCATTGACCAACGCTTCGCGTTGGCTGTCTTACGGTTCGCTTTAGCTTTCGTTTCACGTTGACCTAACACTTCCTATTGATTAACGCTTCTCACTGACCAATGCGTCGCGTTAGCTGACTTACGGCTCGCTTGAGGTTACGATTCGCGTTGTTTAACGCTTTGCGTTAATTAATGATTCACGTGAAATCACGCTTCGCTAATCAGCAACGTTTCTCTTTGAAAATCTAACGCTTCCCATTAACCAATGCTTCGCGTTGGCTGACTTGCGGTTCGCTTTCGTTAACGTTTCGCGTTGGTAAACGCTTTGCATTAATTAACGCTTCGCGTTAATTTAATAATGATTTGCGTTGTTTTAACCCTTCCAACTGACTAACGCTTCTCATTGACCAACGCTTCGCGTTGGCTGACTTGTGGTTCGCTTCAGCTTACGGTTCGCGATGGTTAACGCTTCGCGTTTACCAACGCTATTTGTTGATTAATTAACGCTTCACGTTAACTTGCTTACGCCTAGCGTTAACTTGCTTACGCTCCGCGTTAACTTTCTCTCGTTAGCTAGTGCTGTATATCGATTGACGCTTCGCGTCAGCTAACTCTTCGCGTTGCATATCTTACGAGTGCGTTCGCTTCGCGTTAACTATCGCTACGATTTAACTAACGTTTCACGTTTACTTTAAGCATTAACGATTTTCTGGAAATCATGCTTCGCGTTGAATCACGAACGATTCGCTTTGAATAACTATCGCTTCTCATTGACCACGCTTTGCGTTGGTTAACGATTCGCTTAAATCTCGCTTCGCGAATAACTGACGCTTCGCTTTGCATAACTAACGCTTCTCATTGACCAACGCTTCACGTTGGCTGACTTTCGGTTTGCTTTAGACTACGTTACACGTTGACCTAACACTTCCTATTGACTGACGCTTCTCATTAACCAATGCTTCGCGTTGGCTTACTTACGGTTCGCTTTCGCTAACGTTTCGCGTTGGTAAACGCTTTGTGTTTACCTACGCTTCGCGTTGACTTAACACTTCAAATTGATGAACGCTTCTCATTGATGAACGTTTCGCGTTCGCTTACTTGTGGTTCGCTTCTGCTTCCGTTTCGTATTGGTAAATGCAACACGAAACATGTCGCTTTGCGTTGATTTACTAACGCTTCGCGTTGACCTAGCGCTTTCTATTGACCTACGCTTCGCGTTGGTTAACGCTTTGCGTTGGTTTACGATTCGCGTGAAATCACGCTTCGTAAATCACTGACGCTTCGCTTTCAGTAACTAACGCTTCTCATTGAATAACGCTTCGCATTGGCAGGCGAACGGTTCGCTTTAGCTTACGTTTCGCGTTGGTTATCGCTTTGCGTGTACCAATGTTACTAACGCCTCGCGTTAACTTGCTTACGCTCTGCGTTAATTTCCTCGCATTAGCTAGTGCGTCGTATCGACTGACGCTTCGCGTCGGCTAACTCTTCGCGTTGTACATCTTACTCATGCTAACGCTTCACGTTAACTAACGCTACGATTTGACTAACTTTTCACGCTTACTTTAAGCGTTAACGATTCGCGTGAAATCGAGCTTCGCGTTGAATCACTTACGATTCTCTTTGAATAACTAACGTTTCCCATTGACCAACGCTCGCTTCACTTTGGCTGACTTACGGTTCGCTTTAGCTTACGTTCCGCGTTGGTTAACGCTTTGTGTTTACCATCGCTTTGATTTACTAAAACTTCGCGTTGACTAACGCAATTTGGCTAATACTTCGCGTTAGCAGTCGCTTCGCGTTGATTAACTAAATTATATAACTCAATATTTAAATATATGAAACTCGCAAGAACATTAATATAAATTTTTTTAAATGCAAGAACATTTTTACTGTTTCAATATTAATTATGAACAAACATTTTCAAATAATTCATATTTTATATACATTGAATAGGCAGAAATATTGACAATTCAAACATTGATATACAACTCAGTATATACTGGGTATTCAAACAATTAACTCAGTTAGTTGTTACATTACTTGTTTTTAAATTGCCTTTTGTGTGCGATATCAATCCCCAAATTTCTGCACCATATAATAGTATAGGCATCACAGTTGTTTTAAAAAGGTCTAACACAATCTTTACTGGAAACTGTGTATTTCTATAGATAAATTTTCTAACTTGAAATAATTGTTTATTAGCCTTCATTTTCATGTGAACTCCATTTCCCATTATGGGTGAGATAAACACCCAAATACTGATAACATTTAACATTTTCTATAGTAGAGTTTTTCATTTTGAAAGTTTCATTGTGTTGAATTTTCATATTATTACTTACAATAAACGTCTTTGTTTTTTCTGCGTTTACTTTCAATTCGGCTTTATCCGAGTATTCTTCTAACCCTTTTAACGCTCTTTTCATACCCCCTACAGAGTTGGCTAGGATAACCAAATCATCTGCATACAGCAGAATTTTTATTTCTGTTGCTCTAACGCAGGGTGATACTGTGCTTATTTCTTCCATAAACGATCCTAAATCATTTATATATAAACAAAATAGTATCGCTGATAGTGTACAACCATGTCTGAGCCCTTTGTTTGATTTGAAATCTGCCGAGGTTTTATTACCACCCAGATGGACGCAGGATACAGTTTCTTTGTATATTGATTATAATAAACTTACCAAGTCCCCGGGCATACTGATTTCCAAGTGTTTCTTCTACAGAAGAGTTCAGTTTATACTATCAAAAGCTTTTTCGTAATCAATAAAGCAACAGTAAAGCTTCTTACGTTTCATCTTCAATGATTTTTCCATCAGAGATGCTATAACAAGTCAGTTATCCATAGGTCCATATCCTTCTCTAAAGCCGGCTTGAAATTCACTCAGTCTATTATTCCCACACATCCATTCTTGTATTCGATTGGCTAAAATCATGGTGTAAATTTTACTTATGCTTGGGAGTAAAGCTATTCTTCTGTAGCTATTTGGATTATAGTGGCTGCCTTTACCCTTATAAATGTTACAAATCACTCCATTGCTCCATGTTTAGAGATAAACTTTTTGGCTACAGATTTTATTAAAGAGGTTAGTTAAAATATTTGAAAAATCAGGAACACAGTCTTCAACTACCTGAATTGCTTTGTTTAATATGCCGTCTTTCCCTCCAGCCTTTGACCTCTTCAATGTACTTATGATCCAACTAGTCTCTTCTTCACTTATATTAATATTTATATTCTTATTAAAAAGCTCTTCATCGAGATCAAGACCAGCATTATCTTCGGATCTAGCCTGCATACCGTACAAATTCGCATAGTGCTTCAGCCATTGATTTTCTTCAATATAATTTGTTTTAAATTTTACTGACTTACCTCCGATCATGTCCCAAATCTTTTTTATATTATTTTCCTTAAGCGTTTTCTTTACTTCAGACACGTAGGCATCGTCATGTTCCTGTTTTTTTTTGTGCACATCAACTTATATTCCTTTCTAAGTTTTAAAAAGTTTTGAATATTTACAGGGTTACTAATCCTTCTCATTTTCCTTAACTGGTTTCTTAGATGTAATTTGGTTTTAAAACATTCTTCATCAAACCATCTGTTATCCTTTCCTGCACCCTTTTTGCTTTTAATTTCCATATCTGAGATTAAAAATTGAAACCATTTTTGCAAGATATCGGTTGCCTCATTTATCTTTTGGCTTGCCATCATATGATTAATACCAATTAGATATATTTCAGTCTCTTTGGATTTAATTTTTCGTTTCACCTCTTCTACTTTATTCTCCTGCCACCTATACCTACAAATATCGTTTTCTTTTTCCATTTCACAATAACTTTCGTGTTTCTTGTTTTCATTTTTTATTAAAACTTCCAGTGGAAAATGAAATGACTCACAAATATCACCTACTTTCATATCTACAGGGTATCCGTTCCAAATATCTTTTGACACTAGCACATAGTCCACCACACTTGACCCTATTTTACTGACAAATGTCCATTCTCCTTCGCTATCTCCAGGTGTCCTGCCATTTAAAATAATCAGTTCATTTGCTTTGCATAAATTTAAGAGCTGTCTCCCATACGAGTTCACAACACTGTCTTTCGTTTTTCTAGTCTGTAAGTAGTCTACTGTTAGAATATTGGAAAAAGGCAAATGTTTATTTTCTACGTAAACAATGTCTGGATCTGCTCCTATCCTCAAGTTCCAATCTCCACCTATAATAAACTCAGTGCCAGGATAGTTTTGCATAATTCTCAATGTTTCAGACTGGAGTCTTGTGAAAAAGTCTGAAGATGTGTACTTTGAGTATTTTGGTTGTAGATACACCAACCCTATGATTAACTGCATCCTACCTCTTGTGTACAACAACCATATACATTCTTTCATTTCATTTTTTACCTCACGCACAAATTCTCTCAAATTGCTTTATAGAGAATAGCCAAACCACCAGGACATCTTCCCTTTTCAAGCTCTTTTTTTTCCGTTCTTAGTCACTTTGTCATAATCTTCTGCATTAAAAACGTCATCATTCTGCGCCCATGTCTCAACCAGCCCTATAAAATAAAAATTTTTTAAATAGTTTATTACATTCACATTTTCGAGTTTACTTTTAGCCCCTTCAATATTCCAAAATATCAGACTTATATCCCTATAATAACTTAAATGTTTTTTGGCACTTGCATGCTTCCTGACTTGAAACAAGCCCTGTTTCCATCCTTCATCTTCTTTACTTCCTGCACTACTGCAGTCATTTCAGTTCCATCTTCTTCTGAGCTCTGCACCATAAACCGCTTTTTACCATTGTCTCCCTCTTTCATTATATTGGCGTCATAATATTTTTATGTAATAAGATATATCAAAATTTCTTACAATGCAATAAAAAAAATTGCAATTTTATTCAATTAAAAAATATACTTTGATTAATAGACAATTTTTATGTAATAAGATATATCATTACAATAAACGTAAATTTACCAAATCAGCAAAATTCAGTTCTAGTTAATTTCAACTAATTCTGACATGTTCAAGGTTACCACTTACGTCACACCAAAACACCTGCTGTGGTCATCAATTGACTCCTCCTAATCAAATCTCGCGTCAATACGATCGCAGCGCCCCCAGCAATACCATCCTCCAAACTTAGCCGAGATCAGAACCTTTCAGAGCACACAACCACCGATAGCAGCGCCACCAATGCCTCTGGTGGAGAAATCTGGCGGCTGTGGCCCATAAGAGACCTGACTATACTACTGGTCAGTGTGTAAAATATTCTTCACGTATTTGCAAGGCTTTGGCCGATTAGACCCCGGCTTCACAAAAACCGTTATAATGAGGTATTTAAAAAGGTGTGACAAAACGCCAAATTTTCCCACTTAAAATACGTATAATACTATGAGTCACTATGAGTCATTTTAATCAATTTCTTCACAAATTTAATTAATATCCGATACAGGCCATTCGATTACTTTTCACCATTTAATTTCACAGTAATTGAATTTAATTATGAATTTAGTATCACTAATTAAGGACTTCGGTGCAAGTTTATCTGCGAGCAAAAATCGCAATCTCCAGTTCTTCCTGCTTCTGATCGCATCGAGTGAAGTCACAAACTTTATTATGTGGCGGGGATTATGGTTACTGTTTTAGATGTAAAGATACAACACTACTTTAAAGTAAACGATAGTAAAGCAGGGATTTTTAAATATTATTTGCTGGATAATTGAATATCAATTCTCAAAGTTTCGCAATACAAAATAAAATTCGTAACAAACGCTGCATCGTTCGGGAATCATATTATTTAATGGATATCAAATTAAATTCTCGATGAACAGAATTTAGTAAAATTATAAATAAAAATTTTAATTGAAATAAAATATTCCGATTTAGAAATTTAAAGTAAAGCCTTAAAAGCAACTACAAAATAGATAAATAAAAAATTCACGCATGGTCACCAAATTCCAAGCACTTCATTTTATAATCAACAGGAATTACGTGCCACAAAGACAGCCCATTTGAATATCTCGGCAGTATTTGACAAAATAAAAATAATTGATGGACACGTTTCAACTTTGGTGAAGTATGACAAAACTTGGTTGGTATGGCTACTTACAAAAATTTAAAAAAATAAATGGCGAAGATGCTGATAAGCTGATAACATTTATATCCAGAATCCATGGGGTGGATTATCTTGGATCAGCTTGTCTCACAAGGGCTTCTGAACATTGCTATGACTGGTGGATTACAGCTTTGGACCACTACAAAACCTGAAGATAATTTAAAACAAATTTATTAAACACATTCGTATCAAGCATAGATTCTGAACTACAACAAGGGCACATTGAAGGGGCTTTAAAAACCGGGTGAACCCGTTATCCGTTAATAAATGACATAAATGGTATTTTTTTGGTGGTCGTCGTTTTCGAGATGGGATGGAATGAATCAAATCTTGTAACACAAATTATATATTGAATGTGGACACATTAGAAAAGATTAATTTCGAACAATTACCTAACCCCAATGGTTAGGTAATGGTTGGTTTAATACACATGTCACAAATTTTACTGCAAATACCATCCTTCATTCAGTATTTATTGACAATTGCAGGATTTACAACCAAACTGTCTTCATCAAAACTTTAGACAGCTACCATTTGTTGAAGCTTCAGTCAATCATGAACTAGATAAAATATTATTAGACACTGGAGCTACAAACAAGTTCATAAGTGGTGAGTGTTTCTATTTATTTTTTCATAAACTTATTATAAAATATTATATTATCGAATGATAATTAGTGAGAACTCTAGGTTTTTGAAATAAAATTTCACATTCGCCCCCTTTACCTAGATCAGTATCGGGTATCGACACCAGGTATTGGTACGTTACCTGGCATAGCCAAAGACTTTTGGCAAAGCCAAAGGTACCGTTGCTACAAAGGTTCTGGAGGGGTTGGCACCGGTGACGGCCTGAACGCCTG
Source organism: Nineta flava (assembly GCA_963920215.1). NCBI lineage: Eukaryota > Metazoa > Arthropoda > Insecta > Neuroptera > Chrysopidae > Nineta > Nineta flava. The sequence continues at coordinate 6,115,760 of OY986045.1, forward strand.
GGGCAGTTGACAAACTCAACATTTACGATCCGAATGAGAAGAAGGCTATGGTGGATGAGGTGGTGGCTGGTGCTCAAGAATCTGGAGCATCTGCTACTGCTCTTTATGCCAAACTTTCCGTAGAGACGGACTTAAAACCATCAAAGTCCTCACGTAAAGATGGATGGAGGTCCGCAAAGAAGAGGAGAAAGAGGAAAATTGCATGGCTCTGACCCCCAAGCAATGCGGAAATATTTGGCCGAACACCTCGTTTCCTACACTCAATCTTCGCAGATTCCCATTGGTGGCGATCCTTGCACTTGTCGGCTTCAAGAGATCTCTATGTATCTTCGTGGGAGGCACTGTATTCAGTATATAGACACCACCTGGTAATTATGTCAGCACCCTTTAAGAATCTTTCCACTTCAGTGCCAATCCAGAATGGACACCTTTCACCTTACTGATGAGCATATGATTGTGCATCCAGGCGGACTTTCCAGGATGATAAACGAGTCCAGTCTCTACTTGGTCGTTCTCTTAGGCATAGGCCGACATTGTTTTCCGAGCTCTCTCAACATTTCCTTGACATTCTTGGCCTCTCTCATTGACTCAGTCTTGCAGATCTTAAGGTTCATTTGTGACATGTCTTTGCCGATTCCCAGGCTTCTTCATCTCTGTCCCCAGTAACAATTGGGCAGGCGAAAACCAGTTGCTATGTTGACCCTGTTTCGTATCGCAAACAATGACTTGCTCAGTTGTTGGTCCCAGCTTTTGAATTCTTGCTCCAACAGATGCAAACGCAACAACTATTTCAACTCTTGGTTCTGACGTTCCGTGGGGTGGGCTCTTGCATGGTAAATTGGAGTGGCCCATATTTCGTCTCTAGGATACCCATAACGACGGAATAAAATGCTTCAATCTATCTAGTGAAAAGCTTTTTGTCTTGATGGACGCAGTTATGGACCCCTCAAGTCGATTCTGACTACCTCCCATTGAGAATAAGCTCTTCGACTTCTCATTGATAAACTTGGTTTCTGAGTTAGTGGCTTCAATCTAGCACACGTATCACACCCTTTTACTTATCTACGTATGTTGTCTTGCATTTCATACCAGTAGACGTGGTTACGGATGTGACGATACGTTTCTCTCCAACCAGGGTGTGCTGCTTCATTATTGCCGTGGTATCTTTTTAGAAACCAAAGTCGACGTTCTACGGATACCACTGGCACTTCTTGTATCATCTGTTGACTATGGTACTCGTCGACTCGAAGATTACTTCTTAGTGGACTGTTGTGATCAATGATGTATCTTCTGATGGCAGTCACATCACGATCTTCATTCTGCCATCGTCGAATGTCGTCGAGTGTGGGTATTTCTACTTTGATGACGTTGAGGGTTATTGGTGTTTTCACCCTCTTTTCTTTCAGCCATTCCGGAATGTCTTCCACTTCTTCGTCTTCCAACTTGCCCTGTGGTTGTCTGGACAAGAAGTCGGTGGCTTGATTATCTTTTCCGGGGATGTGAATTATTTCAAAACCATAGCCTCCCAATAGCAATGCCCATCTTGTTAATTTGGCACGATTATCCTTAGTCTTTTTCAGCCATTAAAGCGCTGCTTGATCCGTGAATAATTTAAAGTGTCTTCCTTCAAGATATCCTCGAAACTTCCTCACTGTTCAAATAATCGAGAGATTTTCCTTTTCTATAGTGGCGTATTTTCGTTCTTTGGGTCCAAGTTTCTTACTGGCATAATTAAAAATACGTCTTGCCTTTCCATCATCTTCCAGTTGAAATAATATAGCCCTCAATCTGATGTCACTATCACCCGTGTTCAAATGAAACCTTTTCTTAAAAACAGGATGTGCTAGTTTCGGTGCATTCGAACGCCTACTGATGTAATGTCAGCCAAAGTCACTATATGTTCTTCTTCAGCATTTCGCTTAGGTGTGCAACTATATCTTTGTAGGCTTCATGAAGCTTCTATACCAACCACATAATCACAAAAATTGTCGTAGTTGTCTTCTTGTTCGTGGTACAGGATGGTTACTGATAGCTTTATTCTTTTCTTTCTCTCTGTCGATGCCTTCATCGCCCAAAATGATTCCCAAGAATTTTACTTTGTTGCTCCCAATGGCATATTTGCTTGGTTTAAAAGTTAATCCATGGTGTTCTAGCCTTTCTAGTAAAACATCTAGGTGGTGGAAATATACTTTGACAGACCGACTGTATATGAGTGAAAATCTTCGATGTATCCAGATAGTACTTAGTTCATTAAGCTCTGAAACGTAGCTGGAGCATTCTTCAATACAAACGGCATAACGCGAAATGGATAGAGATCTCTGGGGTTGGTAAATTCTGTGTATTCTTTCGATTGAGGATCTATTTCACTTTATCAGTAACCAGCCTGAAGATCCAATGTAGAAAATATATTTGCACCATTTACTTTTCTCAACATCTCTTGCAGATATGCATTGCTCTTCTTAAGATCGTTCAATTTTCTATAATCGACACACAATCAAATGCTTCTATTCGTTTTCTTCGGTAATACGATGGGTGTGGCCCAGGGCGATGTGGATGGTCCTATAATGCCATCGCCTTCCATCTCTTCAATTATTTCTTCCAGAACCCGTTGTTTTTCGTTATTATACGGGTATAGTCGTAATTTAATGAGGTAATTTCAAAAATTTATGCTTGGCAGTTTTCGTCCTTCCAACTTTGCCGAAAACGCTGGGATGTCGCCGAATGACATCTTTTAACTGATAGTGGTTCTTAAAGAGTTTTATTTGTAACTCGTCCAATTCTTTGTAAAACACTGCCATTTCTCTATGTGCTCCATCCGGTTTTCTCCACGCAATGCGGACTCTCTTATCACACCCCAAGTAAATTATATCACTCCGGTAATCGATACTGAACCAATTTTTCATGACCAAGTATCAAATGTTTCCGTAGGCCAGGTACAACCATTACTTCAATATTGAACCTCATTTTCGATATCGTTACATCCATACACATTTTTCCAAGAACCTTGAATTGCATGTGGCTCCACTCCCTGTACTATTTCTGACAGGATTCCATTCTATCTGACACCGTAAAACGTAGATCATCCAACGATTTCGGACTAGAAATTTTCACCAACGGCCGTACGTTGTCTCGTAATAGATTTAATATGATTGGCACTACGTCATCAATATCTCTGTCGGCGTGCACTTTCCTGAGTAGCGACCCCTTCATGTTTACGAACGCTTCTATTTTCAGTCATGTGGGCTGGGAAACGGTCATCAATTCTAGCTCGGCTTTATCTCTTCTTCCACACTTCCAGCAAAGAATACTGATTCAACTAACTGTTCGTTAACATTATACTGTAGTATGCAACATATCACGATGAAGTTCAACTTATATAATCTTTAGTATATTATGGTTCTCTCTTTGTTTTGCTCAGCTCTCTTTATATAATAAAATTATTATTATTTTCATGAAATAGTAATAAAACATAGAGTATTTAATTTAACACCAAGCGAAGACCCACGAATTTTATCTGACTTTTCTTTAAGAAGTTAACTATATTGCATGGAATAAATATAAAATATTGCATGGAGTTTAGAATTAGATAAATGAGTGTTTAAGCTTAAGATTAAGTTGTATACAACTTTTAAATATTAATTTGTTTTTAAGTAAATTAATAAAAGGTAAAACATATGATTGCTCTCATAAAAGTTAACGTATGAGGATAATTATTTATATTATTAAAGACTAGCTGATACCCGCCAGCTTCGCTCGACCCGGAATATATATATATATATATATATATATATATATATATATATATATATATATATATATATATATATATATATATATAAGCTTCACTCTGCCACGCATTGCTGTGGCTAAATGGTAAGGGAAAAAAAGTATCATAATTTTCTAATATGTTTACTTTGACAATGTTTGACAATAATTTTCCTACATAATTCATCCCCCCCCCCCATCCTCTCTTAAAATGTGAATTTTCAAAAATCCTTTCTTAGCTTGCGTTAACTATCTATAAACTACCTACCAGCCAAATTTCAGCTTCATGCAGACTATTGCTCCATATTATCTTTAGAACCCCACTCCGCACCCTTTTATGGGTAGTTTAAAAAAAAAATAGGCAAACTTGAACTATTTGTTATAAAGAACATTTCTGCAAAGTTTGAAGCAAATCGTACGACATAATAAATTTTATACGAAATTCAACCCCTTTTTAGGGGTTGTTTTAAAAAAATATGCAAACCTTAATAATTTGTTTTAAACAATATTTCTGCAAAGTTTGAAGCAAATCGGAAGACATAATAAGTTTTATACGAAATTCACCCCCTTAATTGACCACCATTTCTCCCCCTTAAAATGTGAATTTTCAAAAATTCTTTAAGCTAACGTTTACTATCTATAAACTACCTACCTGTAAAATTTCAGCTTCATGAAGACAATTTCTCCATATTATCTTTACAACCCCATTCCACACCCTTGTATGGCTTGTTTAAAAAAAAATATGAAAACTTTTATTATTTGTTATAAACAATATTTCTTCAAAGTTTGAAGCAAATCGGACGACATAATAAGTTTTATACGAAATTCACGCCCTTAATTGACCCCCATTTCTCCCCCTTAAAATGTGAATTTTCAAATATCCTTTCTTAGCTAACGTTTACTATCTTTAAACTACCTACCTGCCAAATTTAAGCTACTTGAAGATAATTTGTCCATATTATCTTTACAACCCCATTCCACCCCCTTTAGGGGTTGTTTAGAAAAAAAATATGCAAACTTTAATAATTTGTTATAAACAATATTTCTGCAAAGTTTGAAGCAAATCGCACGACATAATAAGTTTTATACGAAATTCACCCCCTTTAATGGGATATCATAACTTTTTAAGGGCAACTATTATATGAAGTCTACAGTTATTTACTTTGTAAATAGCTCGGTCTTTTCTTCCATATCATCACTTTTTAAGGAGCAACTATTATATGAAGTCTACAGCTATTTACTTTGTAAATAGCTCGGTCCTTTCTTCCATATCATCACTTTTTAAGAAGCAACTATTACATTAAGGATTTTCCCGAAAACTCGGTCCTTTCTTACATTTATGTTTTTGATCGGATATCACTTCTATTTGAAAGGCTTTATTATACGAAGCCGGAGGCTTCGCACAAAACGCTACGCGTTTTGTTATTCTATGCGTTACTTTACGCTTCGCGATATTTAACTCTTTTTCTTTTAAAATAGATTCACATATACAAAGGAGAAAGCTTCGCGTTATATAACGTCAGTGAGTTGACGTCTGCTCGCTAGGGGCTTCCACCCCTCCAAAAAACTGCATCCTCCTAGCATGTCTAGATAGGTTATTTTTGTTGTTTTCCCATTTTTGGGGATGTTGTTTTGGGAAAATTAAAATTTTCTGATTTTTCATGTAAATGAAATTATTTGTTTTTCTCATTTTTGAGGAGGTTTCGTTGGGAAAATTTAAGTTTGCTGATTTTTCTTATAGGTTTCCAGCTATTTCAAATCGAATGCAAAAAATCGCATTCTCCTAGCATGTCTAGAATGGTAATTTTTGTTTTTTTTCCCATTTTTGGGGATGTTGTTTTGGGAAAATTAAAATTTTCAGACTTTTTTATAGATTTCAGGTTATTCCACGTCAAATGCAAAAAACTTCATTCTTTAAACTGTCTGGAACTGGTTAAAATTTTTTTTTTCCCATTTTTGGGGAGGTTTCGTTGGGAATATTTAAGTTTGCTGATTTTTCTTATAGGTTTCAAGCTATTTCAAATCGAATGCAAAAAATCGCATCCTCCTAGCATGTCTAGAAAGGTAATTTTTGTTGTTTTCCCATTTTTGGGGATGTTGTTTTGGGATAGTTTAAATTTTCCTATTTTTCTTATAGATTTCATGTTTTTCCTCGTCAAATGCAAAAAACGCCATTTTTCTTAAATGTCTGGAACTGGTTAAAATTTAAACACTTAATTGAAATTTTTTGTTTTTCCCATTTTTGGGGAAGTTTCGTTGGGATAATTTAAGTTATTGTGCTGAATTTTCTTATAGGTTTCAAGCTATTTCAAATCGAATAAAAACAAGTAATGTAACAACTAACTGAGTTAATTGTTTGAATACCCAGTATATACTGAGTTGTATATCAATGTTTGAATTGTTAATATTTCTGCCTATTCAATATTTATAAAATATGAATTATTTGCAAATGTTTGTTTTGTGTTAATAATTAATATTGAAACAGTAAAAATGTTCTTGCATTTAAAAAAACTTATATTAATGTTCTTGCGATTTTTATATATTTAAATATTTTTTTTTTTTTTATAGTTTGTTTACTATTTGCAATCTGTAGAAACAATAAGCAAAAAATATGGCTAATAAACGAAAAAAAATGGCATGTTATTTGTTATCCCTTGATAACAAATTTAAAAGTTTACTTAATAATATGTACTAGAATGTTTTAAAACTATAAACTTCGTAAAATTCTGTTTTTGCTGATGCATGTATTTAACTAAAGTAATTGACTTATAATATGTAATTATATGTAGCTTATAATATGTAATTTAAATACACACTGGATGTCTCTCACACAGGGTGTAACAATAAAATCTAAATGGTAACTGGAGTGGTTGAAATCTTTTTAGTCTATGAGTTTGTTCACTATTGTCTAACAGATTTACTGCCAATGTATTTGTATGTGATTCTAATCTTTCTAAATACTTTGCACTTGATTTCACTATCTCACTTTTCACTGTGTTCACTTTAAGGTCTTCACGAATTTCACTATTCGGAATAAAATAGGGAGCATCTGTTATAGCACGAAGTATTTTGGATTGAAATCTTTCAAGAATCTCAATGTTGGAATTTGAAGATGTACCCCAAAGTTGGATTCCATAAGTCCATATTGGCTTGAAAGCTGCATTGTACACAAATAATTTATTTCTGAGTGACAGTTTTGATTTTCTGCCAAGAAGCCAATAATACTTACTAAGCTTGAGTCCTAACTGTTTCCGTTTTTTCCAAATGTGAGTGCGCCAAGTTAAAGTTTTATCTAGATGCATTCCAAGATACTTTACCCAATCAACTCGTGGTATTACTTTACTGTTTATGTGTACATTCGGAGAGACACCTCTACATTTACTAAATACGATGTGAGCTGACTTTGTTTCGTTGATAGATACACGCCATTTCCTAGTCCATTCATGAATTTGATTAAGGTGTAGATGTAGCTGATTTGCTGCTATACTAGGATTAGAATGTTGCGACAGTATAGCTTTATCATCTGCAAATGTGGCGAGTGTCGTGTTCTTATTGATTGGTAAGTCGGCAGTGTATAATAAATATAAAGTTGGCCCTAGGACGCTTCCTTGAGGGACACCTGATTTAATTTGGTGGAGTTGACTTGTTTCATTACCAAACCTGATTTGGAAAAATCTCTCTTCGATGTATGATTGAATGATGCAGTACATAGTATGGGGGAGCAAACTTTTTATTTTGAACAGCAAACCTTCATGCCAAACTTTGTCGAAAGCTTGACTGACATCAAGAAATGCAGCAGAACAGTAGCTTTTATCTTCAAATGTCTGGTCAATGATTTTAACCAACCGATGCACTTGCTCAATAGTACCATGATTTTTGCGAAAACCAAACTGATGTTCTGGAATTAATTGCTCATTAACGATAACATTGTTTATGCGCTTTAATAAAAGTTTTTCCAGTAGCTTTCCAAGTATAGGTAGAAGGCTAATTGGTCTGTACGACGTAACTTCGTATGGTGGTTTTCCTGGTTAAATATTGAGTTATATAATTGAGTTAATCAACGCGAAGCGACTGTTAACGCGTTAACCAACGCGAAACGTAAGCTAAACCGAACCGTAAATCACCCAACACGAAGCGTAGGTCTATTGACCTACGTTAGGTCAACGCAAAGCGTTAGTAAATCAACGTAAAGCGTTGCTAAACGCTTTGCGTTTACCAACGCGAAACGTAAGCTGGTAAGCTAGTAAACCAACGCGAAGCGTTGGTAAACGCAAAGCGAAACCAAAAAGTAAGTAAGTCAGCCAACGCGAAGCGTTGGTTAATGAGAAGCGTTAGTTATTCAAAGCGAAGCGTTGGTGATTCGCAAAGTGCGATTTCACGCGAATCGTTAATTAACGCGAAGTGTTAACCAACGCGAACTGTAAGCTCAAGCGAGCCGTAAGTCGCCAACGCGAAGCGTTGGTCAATGAGAGGCATAAGTTATCCAAAGCGAGGCGTCAGTGATTCGCAAAGCGAGAATTTAAGCCAATCGTTAACCAACGCAAAGCGTTAACCAACATGAAACGTAAGCCAAACTGAACCGCAAATCACCCAACGCGAAGCGTAGATCAATAGAAAGCGTTAGGTCAACGCGAAACGTTAGACAATCTACGCAAAGCGTTCTAAACGCTTTGCGTTTACCAACGCGAAACGTAAGCTGAAGAGAACCACAAGTTAGCCAACGCGAAGCGTTGATCAATTAGAAGTGTTTAGTCAACGCGAAGCGTAAGCGAAGCGAACCGTAAGTCAGCCAATGCGAAGCGTTGGTTAATGAGAAGCGTTAGTTATTCAAAGCGAAGCGTTAGTGATTCGCAAAGCGTGATTTCACGCGAATCGTTAATTAACGCGAAGTGTTAACCAACGCGAACCGTAAGCTCAAGCGAGCCATAAGTCAGCCAACGCGAAGCGTTGGTCAATGAGAAGCGTTAGTTATGCAAAGCGAAGTGTCAGTGATTCGCGAAGCGAGAATTTAAGTGAATCGTTAACCAACGCAAAACGTTAACCAACGTGAAAAGTAAGCTTAAGCGAACCGTAAGTCAGCCAATGCGAAGTGTTGGCCAGAAAAAACGTTTAGCTTACGAAACGTAAGCTTAAGCGAACCGTAAGTCAGCCAACGCGAAGAGTTGGTCAATAGAAAGCGCTAGGTCAACGCGAAGTGTAAGAAAATCTACGCAAAGCGTTGCTGAACGTTTTGCGTTTACCAACGCGAAACGTAAACTGAAGAGAACCTCAAGTTAGCCAACGCGAAGCGTTGGTCAATTATAAGTGTTTAGTTAACGCGAAGCGTTAGTAAACCAACGCGAAGTAAGTTGTAAACCAACGTGTTAGTAAACCAACGCGTTAGTAAACCAACGCAAAGCGTTTAACAACGCGAAACGTTAGCAAAAGCGAACCTTAAGTTAGCCAACGCGAAGCGTTCGTTAATAGGTATTGTAAGGAACGGTAATAGGAATTGTAAGGCGAATTGCAAAGCGTTAACCAACGCGAAATGTAAGCTGAAGCGAACCGTAAGTTAGCCAACGCGAAGCGTTAGTTAATAGGAAGTGGTAGTACAACGCGAAGCGTTGGTAAACGCAAAGCGTTTTTCAACGCGAAATGTAAGCTAAAGTGAACCGTTAGTTAGCCAACGCGAAGCGTTAGTGCATGGGAAGTCGTAGTACAACGCGAAGCGTTGGTATACGCAAAGCGTTTACCAACGTGAAATGCGAAGCTAAAGCGAACCGTTTGTCAGCCAACACGAAGCGTTATTATCCAAAGCGAAGTGATTCGCGAAACGTGATTTCACGCGAAACGTATCCAAACGAAAAGCATGAACCAACTCGAAACGGAAGTTAACGTATGTCGGCCAAAGCAAAGCGTTAGTAAATCAACGCATAGCGTTGGTAAACGCAAAGCATAGCGTAAGCTTAAGCCAACCGTAGGTCAGTCAACGCAAAACATTGGTAATGTGAAAAACATTAGTCAGGCGGAATGGTGATTACTCGACTTGAAGCGATGGTTTGGCAGCGTTAGTTATTCAACGCGATCGTTTTTTAACGCTAAGCGTTAAAATAAGGCGACGTGAAGCTTTAGTTCATCAACACGAAGCAATAGCCGATGCTGCGTTAGAAAGTCGCGTAAGTAGCGATATATATATATATATATATATATATATATATATATATAAATATATATACATATATATATATATATATATATATATATATATACATAAATTTATAAATATATATATATATATATATATATATATATATATATATATATATATATATATATATATATATATATATATATATACATGTATACGTTTGACAGGACAGATGGACCTTTGAATAAACTATGACCTAATATATACACCTGGTTAATAAAACTGAAATAAACATAAAAACAATACTATTTGATGTTTATTATGTTTGGCACATGTAC